>BLSH010139134.1:2096624-2116163 GCA_018402905.1 Glandirana rugosa
CACTGCAAATGTACTTGGAAGTGCACTTGGAAGTGCAGTCACAGTAGATCTGAGGGGGACATGCAAGGAAAATAAAAAACAGCATTTTGGCTTGCACATGATTGGATGATAAAATTAGCAGAGATTCCCCTCATTTCAGATCTTCCCCTCAGATCTACAGCGACTGCACTTCAAGAGCACTTGTAGTGCAGAGTGGATTTGCCTTTAGTAAATCAACCCCACAGTGTTGCTTGGCCCCACCCCTACTCCCTCCTCATAGGATTTGGTTGACAACAGCAGGAGCCAATGGCTCCCACTGCTCTCACTGAGTGCTGCGAGGAGGGAGAGAGCAGTGCTGCTGCACTTCGACAACGGGGCTAGATCGAGATTGGGCTCAGGTAAGGGAGCAATGCAAATGCTGGGAAATTTTTTACTCTAATGCAGGGAATGCATTAAAGTGGTTGTAAAGCCTAAACATTTTTTACCTTAATTCATTCCTTGAATTAAAGTAAAAAATGTTTAGGCATCAGAACCCCCCCCCCAACCCCACTCTCTTTGACTTACCTGAGCCCTCATTGATCCAGTGCCTTGCCCGTCTGCAGTTTTTCTCTCCCTCACTTCCGGGTCTCGTTGGCTTTGCTGGGGCACCAGCAGCCATTGGCTCCCAGTGCTGTCAATCAAAGCCAGTGACTAGGGAGTGGGGGGCAGAGTGCCGCTGTCTGTGTCAATGGATGCAGCAGCGGGGCTCGGGTGCGAGCATACATGAGTGCCCTCATGGGAAGCGAATTCCCATGGGGGCACTGGAGAGAGAGGAGGGGCCAGGAGCGCTGGCAGGGGACCCCAAAAGAGGAGGTTTATGGCCGCTCTGTGCAATTCCTTTGCACCGAGCAGGTAAGTATAGACACGTTTGTCATTTAAAAAAAAAAAACTTAAGGTAAAAAAAAAAAGTCCTGCCTTTAGAACCACTTTAAACCCAAAGTGCCCCCCCACACACACACACACTGCAAGGGTTAAATGCTCCTTAACACTACAGCGTACAGGAAGAGGCTGAAGTACTTACTCACTCCTCACTGTCTGTTTCAGCCCTCAAAATAAAGACCCCCTGTTACAGGGCAATTGTGGTGTGGCCCCATTCACTCAAATTAATTGTGTTTGGCGGCGGTGCCACCTGCGGAATGTGACATGCTGTTTTTTTCCCTACCAATAGTACGGCCCTGAGCAGCTGCATTTTTATGTTTAGGTGGGTGGTAAAACTGCAGCTCCGCCGCCTACTTTTACTTCCCCCTTGCGGCCTGTGAGAACAATCTAAAGTCAAACGGCTTGTGGAATGGAGGATTAAAATAAAGGCAGTTTTGGAATGGGCCCAGATTCTCAATGATATTATGATGCTGGAAACACTGGAAGCAGACGATAGTTCAGACCCTAAGAAAGTGCGTACTATGTGGACATGCTGGCGGGCCTATAGCAATTCACCAACTTTTTGAGTTCTGTTTGCGGGGTACTGTGCCAACTCTTCCTGTGGTCTTATTTGGGCCTGTGTGGTCCCCTCTTTTATGATACCTTTCGATCGATTTTCGTAACTCTTAAGTCTACACAGTTTGAATCTTGGCCGGTTCAATGGGAGTCAGCTGAGATTAAAACCATTAATGGGCAGGCTGAATGTATCAAGTTTATCGATTATACTACTTTTCATTTTCCTTACCCTATCTTGACCTTTCACCATGGACACATACAAATGGTTTTATTGTCCTTTGCCCTGTTTTTGTTTAATGGTTTATATTGTGTTTTTGGGTATTGTATACGTTGTCTTTTTATTGCACATCTATGATATCTCTTTCATGTCTGGTTATTATTGACCGTGCGTCATATTGTGGTACGTCACTCTCATGTACGTTCTCCTACAAGTTTGTACCCTCGAGTTTGTCTGAATAAAAAGTTATTTGACTCAAATTAAAGGCCTGGAGCAAAGGAAAGGAAATGTGGTTGTTCCTAGCAACCATACAGATTTCTTTTCATCCTTCGTTTTAACTAGATAGAAGAAGAACAGCTAGTGAATGATTATGGAACCACCTCCAGCGACCTTGCCAGATCTTTCATGTAGAGCCTCACTGGGAATGATCTATTCCATGGGGAATGTGCCATTTACTGTACATTGGGGATATTCATAGTAATAGATAATTTCAGACAGCTAACCTGTGTGATAGATGCAGTTAGTGATTCATTCTTCAAACGTATGAGCTGATGTTCAAGCATAGCTAAATCCCCCCCAAAAAATGTAATGCATTGTAGCTTAGCAGTCCTTCCTCTGTGTCCCCCCTGTACTGTATCTATGGAGGAGCAGCGTTATCACCCTAGGTTGCTGTCCTATTGTGGACTACAAAAACCTCACTCTTTTCCTCATGTCCATTAGATAGAACGTCACGTGTCCCTGTGCCTTTAAGGAGGGGTAGGCTCCCTCCAGGCACACTGAAAAACGGACAGGCGGACCTGAACGGGAAGCCCGTGTGAAAGGGCCCTTAGTGTCCTTTCACACGGGGGTTCCTTATGT
This sequence comes from Glandirana rugosa, assembly GCA_018402905.1. Lineage (NCBI taxonomy): Eukaryota > Metazoa > Chordata > Amphibia > Anura > Ranidae > Glandirana > Glandirana rugosa. The sequence goes on from BLSH010139134.1 coordinate 2,099,152, forward strand.
CCGTTTTTCATCCATTCAACGGATGAAAAACAGACATACATGTATCTCTATGGCACAGTGGACGTTAGCGGATAAGCATCCGCTAACGTCCGTTAACATGCGTCTCCGCAAAGATCCCTTTTTTTCAGACGGAAGAAGACCCTATTTTTTTCTGTCAAAGGACGGAATGGACGAAAAAAACGGATGTTAGCAGACCATCCGCTTACATTCGATCCGCTTACATCCGATCTGCTGACATCCGTTTTTCACCAAAAAACATGTTCAGTTCAGTTTTTTAGTTCAGTTCAGTCACTTTTTTTGTTGTAAAAAACGGATGAAAACGGATGCAAAAATTTACATGTGTATCTGTTTTTTTACAAAAAAAAAAAGTGACTGAACTGAAAAAAAGGAACGCCCGTGTGAAAGGGCCCTTTCTTGAACTTCTTTCACGTGTCAGTACCAACAATGAAAATGAAGTTAGCGCAAAGCTAAGCAAAGCTTCTGACTACATATACTCTCCCAGAAATGTGTTGAAAATGCCTTAGGCCGGTTTCACATGACCGTCTCCTAAGCTGGCTCCGTTTTGCTGAGTGGGGATCACTCCGTTTATCCCCGCTGAGCCGATGGATGACAGATCCATCCCCGATCTCTGTGCAGAGACGGATCCATCAGAGCTCCTCTCTCCTCTATGGGAAATTGTATGCCAACGGATCTGTCTGTCAGTTGTCATCCGATCCGCAGACGGATGGAAAAATAGGGTCTTCCTCCGTTAGACTTTACAGGTCTGGAGCGGATCGGAGAACCACGGGTGTCAGCGGACATATCTCCGCTGACATCCGTCGCTCCATAGGGCTACATGGAGTGTCTGTTCAGGTCCGCCTGAGAAAACTGACAGGCGGACCTGAACAGAACGTCCGTGTGAAAGAATGGCTCCCAGTGTGTTTGGCCCCTTTCACACAAGCTTCCGATCATGTCAGTTTTTCAGGCAGACTTGATTGAACGCTACATTCACCACTATGGGGCAGCGGATGTCAGCTGTGACATGTCCGCTGACACCCGCTGCTATGTGATCTGATCCTGTCCGTGAAATCCAGGCGGATGGAGACCCTATTTTCCATCCATCTGGCGGATTGGATGAAAATGGACAGGCGGTCCATTTTTCTCCGATCTCTCATAGAGGAGAGCGGGGGCTCTGACAGGTACGTCTCCGCACAGTGGGTGGAAACAAACCTGTCATCTGCCTGCTCAGGGGGGATCAGTGCATCGATCCCCCACTGAGCAAGTGGAGTCCGCCAAGCAGTGAGTCATGCGGGAAAAAGAAAACAGCAGGCAGCCATGGGCCAAGCACTTATAAAGGTTCGGACTATCCATGCTGCAGCTCTCTGCCTGCCAATTACATATGTGCCACATCTTCATCCCAGTCCACAGGGGCACCCCCACCTATGGTCCACACCTATGATACCCTCTCTTTCTGGGCAGTCCTGCCCACATCACACCCACTTTCTAGGTGGCCCCACTTAGATCGTGCCTACTTTCTGGGCAGTCCTGGCTCCATTAGTGGGAACCGCACACTTGTAGCTGTGATTTTCTCAGCAATGCCCCTTTTTGAGTTATTTTTCACACTCAGTAACACAAATAAGGGTATGGTAGTGCTGTGGTCTAGGGACACAGTTCTGGACACAGTGGGGTTGATTTACTAAAACGGGAGAGTACAAAATCTGGCGCAGCTCTGCATAATAGCCAATCAGCTTCTAATTTCAGCTGACAAAAAAAAATGGTTTCTATGCAGAGCTGCACCAGATTTTGTAATCTCCAGTCTTAGTAAATCAACCCCTGCGTCATCAGGACAGAAAACATAGATTCCGGTCTATCCTGGCAAATCTGGGAAGGTTAGCATCTATGCAATGAGTGACCTCAGCCTGCCAATGACTGAGCTGACCCATAGCATTAACTCAGCACATTTAGGTTAGTTGTTCGGAAGATCAGAGCTGCTTGCCAAGATCCATTTACAGCCACAGTGTGAATGTAAACCCCAACAATAAATTCCTCATATTTTCTTCCTAAGGGCTTATTCACACGTGATGTTGGGGGCTATAATGCCATGCTTTTACCGCAACTGACCGCTACCCCCTTTAGCTGCAAAGGTGGCAGCCGGGGGGTTGTGCGTGGCCACAGTAGGAATTATACGCCCTGTCAATGGATCAATAGGGCCGCTCTGCAAGCACCCCACATTGCACGTGCTTGTAGAGAATTAAGGGGTCAAAGCAGGCATTGAGAGGCAATACAATGCCCTCTCCCTGCCTGTCAAATGCTCTCTAAAGATCGATCTGAACACGGATCACTTTTCAGAGACCAATGCACAAATATACCATTGAAAGGGTTTTGTAACATCTGTTCGGCAAGTGCAAAAAAAAAAATATATATATATATATATATATATATACATATATATACTGAATATATAGCTGTTCATTTCATTCGGCCAGAAATCTTGTGAATTGATAACTTCCTATGCTCTGTTCCCCTGGGGACAGTTATCATTTAGCATTGTTCCCAGCTATCGCTGTTGACTAACCCACCCTCCCCCCATGTTACAGAGAGGGAGAGGTGTTATGTGTCTCCCTCCTCCTCCTCCTAGGCCAATTGGATCGCTTTTCCTTTTGGCCAATCGGGAAACGGGTCTCACAACCTGCTCCCTGATTGGCCGGGAGGAGAATGCACCCCGAGCCCACCCTTTTTTAAGCCTATTAGAGCCTCAAAAAAAATAAAAATAAAACCTATAGATTAGGGGGCTGGACACATGGATGGGGGGCCTAGAGTGACAACGCTGCTGCTCCTAGGAATAGAAGTATGTTCCTAGCAGGATTAGCAGGTGAAAATAAAGAATAAAAAAATTTAAAAAAGAAAAACATATTTAGCCCCCACATCTACAGACCGATAAGCTGCAATACGTTTCACTTTTGCACTTAAAGGGCCAGTTCACCTGTACACAATCCCCACCCCCCGATTCCGGCTGTACTTACCTCTGTGGATGCTGTGCTGTCAGTGCCCACACAGCCAGTCTGGGGGATTTGAAATCCTCCTTCTCCCTCTTGTCTATGCAGCGTTTCCGAAACAGACCAGATCAATTGTGAGAGCGAGGACTCTGGTCTCTGGACCGGGTGTGTGAGCACTGACAGCTTAGCACCAATAGAGGTAAGTACGGTAGGGACCAAGGGGGTGGGTAGGGTGTACGGTGTTTTTTCTGTAAAGGTGAACACTTTAGGTTTATATATTCTTTAAAGTGACATTAAAATGTTACTAAAGGCTTTTTTTTTTTTAATTAAAATAATAAACTCGTTATTTTCACCTGATCTGTGCAATGCTATTGTACAAAGCTGCTTGAACCTCCTCTTCTGGGGTCCCCCGCCGGTGATCTTGGCCCCACCTCTTTCCAGTGTGCCCCAATTACCAGACATTTGCTTGCTCCTGAGCTGTATGCGTCTATGGAGCCGCACTACAAAGACATACACAATGCGGCTCGGCCCCTCCCCCTACTTACTCCTCACAGCATTTGATTGACAGCAGCAGGAGCCAATGGCTCCCTCTGCTGCCTCTGCTGTAAGTAGGAGGGGGAGGACAGAAAGTTCTAAATTGTTTTCTACCTTAATGCAGGGAATGTTTTAAGTTAAAAAAATGTTTTGGTTTTAGAACTACAATAATCTTATTATCCAAAAATGATCCATATACATCCACTACTTAATAACCCTGTAATCTAATTTGCATTTTTATGCCTCCTTGTAACATCCACTGGGAGCTCTTGAACCTCTCCTTCTCCCCTCACTTCCATTAGTTGTGGTAATGAGCAGGGCCGGGACAAGAGGTGGACACTGTGGTCTCATGTGAGGTGGGGGGAAATACCTCGAGGAGATTGGGGATTTGTGTTGGAAGGGGGAATTTGGAGGATGGCAGGGGTTAAGAATTGTTTTAGGAAGGGAAATTAGGGGTGTGCTAGCAATTGTAAATTGGGGGGATTTGTGTTGGGAGGGGGGATAGAGGAAGAGGATTTGTGCTAGGAGGCTAGAGGAATCATACCCCATCATTGGTATCAGTCTGAGGAATCATACCCCATCATTGGTATCAATCGGAGGAATCATGCCCCATCATTGGTATCAGTTGGAGGAATCATGCCCCATCATTGGTATCAGTCGGAGGAATCATGCCCCATCATTGGTATCAGTCGGAGGAATCATGCCCCATCATTGGTATCAGTCGGAGGAATCATACCCCATCATTGGTATTAGTCGGAGGAATCATGCCCCATCATTGGTATCAGTCGGAGGAATCATGCCCCATCATTGGTATTAGTCGCAGGAATCATGCCCCATCTTTGGTCTTAGTGGTGGGAATAGTGTCTTGTATTAGTGAGAGGAACACTGCCCCAAGGGCTGGATAAAGGCAAGCAAAGGGCTGCATCTGGTCCCCGGACCACAGTTTGGAGACCACTGCCATAGACCTTCTCAGAAGTGAGTAAGAGAGGTTGGCTATGCTCCTGCATACAGTAGGACCATGGAGAGCGAAGGTTGCCACCCTCTAAGAGGAAGTCAGATCACGGCAGCAAAAAAAAAGGAATTTGGTGTTTTAGAGAAGGCTGAGAGCAATAGAAGGGACTTTGTAAAGAATATACACTTAGAAATGTTTAAACCTAGTTTGGTGTCACTGTGAGCTCCTTCTGAGAGGGGGACTGATGTGAATGCCTCTATGTACTCAGCTCAGTGTACCATGTGGCTGCATGTAATAATGACAGGTATGCTTTAAAATGATGGACAATCCATTCTTCAGCATGTATGCATCCTCTACAAGCTGAGCTCCATTTGGCACAGCAGGATATCAATTTCCTATTTTTCACATGAAATGTTCACCATGTACGTTCAGTATGCAGGTACCACACCCCGAGAAAACTACATAGAAATCAGAGGGAAAAAAATGGAACGCTTCATACACATCTATGCAATTCTGTAACTCCATTCTAGGCAATCCAAGCCCTCCTCACTACAACCCCATCACCATGTGCAGCCCCAAAGATCAAACTTTACAAAGCACCTTACCCGATAATGAATGACACCAGAACCTGACACCCGTGAACCTTCCCCTACTAAACACTGAGAAATGTGATAAATACAAACCCAGCACGTCCTATAGAAATACTCCATTCTGCACAAGTCTGGAAGATGCTCTAAAGATTCCAATCATAACCTTTGCGATCGTACGGCGAGAAGTGGAAAGGAGAGGAAAAATCGGAATGACACGGATCCGGCCCCAGTGAGACAGAAAGAAATTGGAGGAGACAGACGGGGAGCCGGAGACAAATAGAAAAAGACATAAAAGACTGGCAGAGCGGAGAGGAGAACTTGAACCGTCAGAAATCAGAGCGTGCCATTGGACGGGGAGATCTGATCTGGATATCCAGGGACAATCTGGACGTGTGTGTGCTAATGGGATGATGCTGGGAGGGGAGGGGGGATCTATAAGATGCTGCCCATACACTGTGCCTATAGTCAGTGCTGGGTGCAGGGTATGGGGGCATCATGTATGTACAGTACATAAAACACACATAGAAAATAAAATACAATGCAGTGTTGTGCTGATCAGGAGGTCCATGTGTAGAGGAGCTGACAATGCACAGGAGGACAGGAGAACATGCCACCTCCATACATGACAGGTAAGAACGTCTCACACATCATAGGAGGAGATCTACACCCATCATCTGAGGACCATCAGAGGAGCATCTGAGGACCATCAGTGGAGCATCTGAGGACCATCAGTGGAGCATCTGAGGACCATCAGAGGACCATCAGAGGACCATCAGTGGAGCATCAGAGAACCATCAGAGGACCATCAGAGGACCATCTGAGGAGCATCAGTGGAGCATCAGAGGAGCCTGTCAGGATGCACTTGTCTCAGTGCCTTGTATAATAAGAATATGATGGAGAGGATGAGGAGGAATCACACACACAATGACATCTGCAGCCTCACCTCTCCCAGGATCCGCTCCCAGCCTGTGTCTGCATGTCAGGCTCCCCCGGACCATGTCTGATGTGAAACGGGGAGGAGGTCAGCGCCGGTCCCCTTGTCTTCTTCACACCGTCTCCCCCAGTCGGGAGCTGACAGCCCCCATGACTCAACACTCCCAGCATGCTCCGGGGCCGCCTCCCCTCCGGCCGGCCGCTAGGAGGCACTAGAGCGCCGGGAGCGCGCTGCGCGGGACACACACACACCCTGAGATGAAGGGATGGTGTGCGGGCTGTGAGGAGAGTTGTCACCATGCATGAGGAGGACCCAGCACATCCCTGTCACTGAGGGGGGCTGGGGTGTAAATAAAAGAAACACAGGTGTCTCCTCACAGACCTCATGTATCGTGAATAAAGTGAAATAAAATATGGACATTTCTTTTTTTCATTTATGTTTCCTTCACCAAAATAAATTCCTTTTATTTTAAACCTTCAAATATTATTATTAATACTAAAATGTTATTAGTATCCCTAAACTGTTATTTAATTTCATCAAATTATTATTATTTCAAACCTTTAAATAGTATTTAACTAATTTTAAACCCTAAAATAGTATTATTATTATTTTAAACCCTAAAATACATTTGTATGTCAAATTACCAAAGAATGGCACCCAAAAAAAAATAATGATAGTGTTAAATATAAGCAATTGTATAGCTGCCCCTTTAACCTCCTCATGCCCATGCTATAGCCGAAAGATGACTAAAATTGCCAGGAGGGCGTCCATGTACATCCTCCTGTGCATGAGTTGCCTGCTCACCCCCTGCGCGCGGCGCGCTCTGTGATCAGCGAGTCAATCAATGAGATTCGGCTCTTCACAGATCGGAGTAAGACCCCTTTCACATTGAGGCAGTTTTCAGGCGTTATAGAACTAGAAATAGTGCCTGTAAAGCGTCTGAAAACTGCCTCCCATGCCACTTGCATGTAAAAGCTCGAGTGCTTTCACACTGGGGTGGTGTACTTGCGGGACATTAGAAAAAGTTCTGCAAGCAGCATCTTTGGGGCGGATTAGGAGCACTGTATACAGCTCCAAAAACGCCCCTGCCCATTGGAATGAATGGGCAGCGATCCCAACCCCTTACCACATGATCAGCTGTCAGCCAATGACAGCTGATAATGTGATGTAAACAGAAGCAAGTAATGGGCTTTTTTTCCCTCATGCTGAGAGCATGAGGAGGGAAAAAAAAGCAGATTTACGGCATCTGTAAACAGGATACTGGTCCCATACACAGAGTGCCACTGTCGCCTCATCAGTGCCACCTACCAGTGCCCACCAATGCCACCTACCAGTGCCCATAAGTACTGCTAAGCAATGCCACCTATCAGTGTCCACTAGTGCCACCTATCAGTGCCTCATCATCAGTGCTGCCTATCAGTGTCACCTACCAGTGCCTATCAGTGCTGCCTATCAGTGCCCTTCTATGCCACCTATCAGTGCTACCTATCAGTGCCACCTATCAGTGCAGTCTCATCAGTGCCTCCTGATCAGTGCCAACCAGTGCCACCTCATCAGTGCCTTCCAATGCCACCTTATCAGTGCCCATCAGTACCACCTTATCAGTGACTATCAGTGCCCATCAGTGCCACCTTATCAGTGACTATCAGTGCCCATCAGTGCTGCCTCATCAGTGCAAATTTTATAACAAACTATGAGTGCTAGTTCACACCAGATGCAGTTCTGTGCGCTTTTTTTCTGCACTAAAATGCATGCACAGTGTTTTTCATGTATTCCAGTGGCTCTAGTTCACACCAGTGCAGTCAGTTTCCAGTCAGTTTCCGGTCAGTTTCCAGTCAGTTTCCGGTCAGTTTCCAGTCAGTTTCCAGTCAGTTTCCGGTGCAGAAAAAAAGTAGAGCATGCTGCATTTTGTCTGTACAGAACTGTACTGGAACATAGCAAATTGCATCAAAAACTCACTGGAACTGCATGTGGTGTGAACTGTAAGCAACAACTGATCCAGAACGTATCCGGAGTGCATTTATGGCATGCTGCATATTTCTGCACAGAACTTTACTGGAACATAGCAAATAGTGTTCACACCACATGCAGTGCGTTTTTGATACAATTTGTTCCAGTAGAGTTCTGTGCAGAAAAAATGCAGCATGCTGTACATTTTTTCTGCACCGGAAACTGACTGCACTGGTGTGAACTAGAGCCATTGGAATGCATGGAAAACACAGTGCATGCATTTTTAGTGCAGACAAAAAGCGCATGGAACTGCATCTGGTGTGAACTAGCATTGAAAGAGTTTATTGGGGTTTTCTTCAAAATTTTCGGTATTTTTTTGTTTATTTAGCAAAAAAATAAAAACCCCAGTAGTGATTAAATACCACCAAAAGAAAGCTCTATTTGTGTGAAAAAAATGATAAAAAATTTCATATGGGTACAGTGTAGAATGACCGCGCAATTGCCATTCAAAATGTGACAGCGCTGACAGCTGAAAATTGGCCTGGGCAGGAAGGGGGTTTAAGTGCCCGGTAAGCAAGTGGATAAGAAGTGAACCTGTCACCTAAATACTTGAAAAAAAACACGTGTAAAGTAATTGGCGCTTTCTGTGCTCATAAAAAATATTACCGGTATATCAATGAATCCAATTCAGTATAAACTAGGCTGGATAACATCAAAGCACAATGCAAACCAGTGACATAGTATGCAAACATATAAAGTCCATTGTGATAAATCCCAACAATCACTGTTTTGCATTGGGCCTTCATGTTATCCAACCTAGTTTATACTGTATTGGATTCATTGATATAATATTTTATCAATATAATATAATACTTTATCAATATATTTTTTTATCAGCACCTAAAATAAATTCATTGATAGCAGCTCAGTACTTACATTGAATGTTGCTTCTTCTTCTATAGAAACCCGCCTTTGTCATTGGTTAAGCCAATCTGAAGATGGCTGCCCCGGATTTCCAGGTTTCAGGTGGCTCTGCTGCCTTCCAGGGTCCCACAGAGTCACCCTGATGTGTTTTGTCACATTTTTACCCCGCTAAAAGGACAGGTAAGGGAAGTTTGTAAATTAAAGAGGAAGTAAACTCTGCTTTTTTTTTTTTTTGCTTTTTTCTTACCTGCAAAGTAAAGGCATAATGTGCTAGTATGCTTCACATACATTATGTGAAACTTACCTGCAAACAAAGCCCTCGTCGTCCCCACTCAAGGCCACGTCCATCTTCACCCATCTTCCTTCCGGGTTCACAGACTCCGGTTGTGCGACTGGCCAGAGCTGTGTGACATCACGCATGCGCACAGGAGCCGCCAGTCACAGCACAGGCTTCTGAAGAAACGGCACGATCAGCCGTTCATTCAGAGTGCATGCACCAAAGATGTCATCAGCAGCATATACAGTAATTATCTCCTAAATGGTGCAAGTTTAGGAGCTATTTAGAGTACCTATAGCTAAACCTTATTATAGGCTTACCTATAGTTACAAACATTAGAGGGAAGTTTACTTCCAACATAAAACAAACTGTGCAGCTCTGACTAAAGATGAATAAAGCCCTTGCTATAGGTGTAGGCCACCTACATACCTTATGAAGCCTGACTGGAATACTCCCAGGACATTGCTAAGTACTCCCAGGACATTGCTAAGTACTCCCAGGACGTTGCTAAGTACTCCCAGGACGTTGCTAAGTACTCCCAGGATGTTGCTAGGTACTCCCAGGACGTTGCTAAGTACTCCCAGGACGTTGCTAAGTACTCCCAGGACATTGCTAAGTACTCCCAGGACATTGGTAAGTACTCCCAGGACTTTGCTAAGTACTCCCAGGACGTTGCTAAGTACTCCCAGGACATTGGTAAGTACTCCCAGGACTTTGCTAAGTACTCCCAGGACGTTGCTAAGTACTCCCAGGACATTGCTAAGTACTCCCAGGACGTTGCTAAGTACTCCCAGGACATTGGTAAGTACTCCCAGGACTTTGCTAAGTACTCCCAGGACGTTGCTAAGTACTCCCAGGATGTTGCTAAGTACTCCCAGGACGTTGCTAAGTACTCCCAGGACGTTGCTAAGTACTCCCAGGACATTGCTAAGTACTCCCAGGACATTGCTAAGTACTCCCAGGACATTGCTAAGTACTCCCAGGACGTTGCTAAGTACTCCCAGGACATTGCTAAGTACTCCCAGGACGTTGCTAAGTACTCCCAGGACATTGCTAAGTACTCCCACAACATTGCTAAGTACTCCCACGACATTGCTAAGTACTCCCAGGACATTGCTAAGTACTCCCAGGACATTGCTAAGTACTCCCAGGACGTTGCTAAGTACTCCCAGGACGTTGCTAAGTTAGGCCTAGTTGTCATTGCTCACCTCCACATACTTTCTGAGATGGAAACGAGGGACGCCTATCAGCAAAAGTATGTATTCATAGGACACACCTCCTGCCACGCCCCCTCAAAGGAATTGTACAAAAAAAAATTATTGGTTAAACCCACAAGTGCTTTTTTAACACTACTGTTCCATTATATTGGCTTATGGAATTTACAAATGCAGCAATTTAGAGATTGGATGAAAGGTTTAACACTGTGAAAACACGTTTTGATAGATAAAAAGTGCATTTTATATACAACTATACAGATCAGACCAAAATGAGGGACAAATGAGGAGGAAAGAGGGACAGAGGGACATTGCTCCAAATCAGGGACAGTCCCTCAAAATCAGGGACAGCTGGGAGGTATGCCTCCACCATCACAGGAGTGAGCTCTTTCTCTGATTCAAACCCCTCCACATACTCTCTCTCCCCTGATGCAGTAGCTATGAGCTCAGCATTTGAGAGCTCACTCCTGTGATGGTGGAGGATGACTAGGCCTCACTTAGCATTAGTAACGTCCTGGGTGTGCCTATCGACGTCCTGGGAGTATTCCAGTCAGGTTTCATAAGGTATGCAAATGGCCTACACCTAGAGCAATGGCTTTATTTAACTTTTAGTCAGAGCTCCACAGTTTGTTTTTATCTACAGGTGCCCCTTATCTGCATAGGCAGTTTTGTGGTAAAGGTGAGCTATTACTTTAACCACTTCAGCCCCGGAAGGATTTTACACTTTAGGACCAGAACACTTTTTGCAATTCGGGACTGCATCGCTTTAACTGACAATTGCGCGGTCGTGCGACGTTTTACCCAAACTAAATTTGCATCCTTTTTTCCCCACAAATAGAGCTTTCTTTTCGTGGTATTTGATCACCGCTGTGTCATTTCTGATCGCCGCTAACGAAAGAAGAGCGACAATTTTGCAAAAAAAAAAAAACGAATTTCTTACTTTTTGCTAAAATACAAATCCAAAAAAAAAATATAAAAAAAATATTTTTTCAACGGTATTGGCCGATTTATATTCTTCCTCATATTTGTGATAAAAAAAATCGCAATCGGCGTTTATTGATTGGTTTGCGCAAAAGTTGCCGCGTTTACGGATGATGAGAATTAATTTCTAGGGTTTTTATTTTTTAAATTTTTCACTAGTAATGGCGGCGATCTGCGTTTTTTAGCGGTACTGCGATATTGCGGCGGACATGTCGGACCCTTTTGACACTTTTTTGGGACCATTGGCATTTATACAGCAATCAGTGCTATAAAAATGCACTGATTACTGTGTAAATGCCATTGGCAATGAAGGGGTTAACCTGGAGGGGGCGCTCTGAGGGTTAACTGTGTTCCCTGGGTGTTTTCTAACTGTATTAGTGTTTGACTGGCAGGAGAAGGGGAGTGATCACAGCTTCCATATAGAGGAAGGCTGTGATCACAGTCCTTCCCCCTCTCACAGAACGGAGATCTGTGTTTACATGCATGGATCTCCGTTCTTTCACTGCGGGGGGGGGGCATCGCGGGTAGCCGGCGGAGATCGAGTCTGCCCTACCCGCTCCCTGGCCCCCCCCCCCGGACACAGTGAGCGCGCGAGCGCGCCTCCGGGGGCATGCGCGCGCTCACAGTGCATGATCTCGCAGCCGCCGCCATATGACGGCGGTTTGCGATATTGAGCCACCTTGTTGCCATCAACCTGCGGTTGGCGGTCGGCAAGTGGTTAAGTTCAATAGAACTCTTCACATCAGTGTACTGCACCTTTTGGATGCAATCACACTAGATGCACTGGGGTGCGTTTGTGAGTGCATTCCCATCACATGGCAACTAGAACATAATGGTTCCCTGTGAATGCAGCTCACATGTGCTCACTGTAAGTGCTGTATAAACTGCATCAGCTACATACAGAGCTGTGTTCTGATAGTGGGATGGGGATATCCCATCACCTGACCGAATCTAGTTGGACTGAGAGCTGCTCAGCCATTCACAGGAAGCTTTGTATTTTATGAACGAATACAAGGCTTTCTTTGATTGGCTGAGGTGGAGATCGGGACGTCATTGACCTGCTGTCAGGATTGAGCTTACCTACTGGTGGCGCTGTGCTGCTCTGGGCTGTTTGCTGCAGCTCCAGTGGCCACCAGCAGGTGTCTCCCTAGAGCCAGCAAGCTGTAACAATCAGCCACATCTGGGTTCAGCCATGCTATTAAGACTGTTCCTCCCTTTCCCCAGTGCGTCACGATCCTGTTTGCCTCCTTGATGCCAGATCCTTGTGCTTGTGTCCCCTGGTATCCTGAACCTTCCTGTGCCTATCTGCCTTGCTCCTGCTTCCTGCCCAAGTACCCAGCCTTGATGCCTTGCTTCCTTGTATACCCTGTACTCTTGTCCTTTATATTACAGATATTGTATATAGTTATTTTTGGTCCATAGTGTAGTTAGGTTTATTAGTTATTCTTGTTTGTGCATTGGGGGTTTGGTTCTTGCTTTTGTCTTTGAGGTTTGTTTTGCTTGCTGTTTGCTGTGTATGTTTTTTGGTGTGTGTTTCACTGTAAATAAATATCACCTTAAAGTTATATACTTTGTTTGGTCTCGGTTCCATTGTGTAGCTACGTGTCTGGTCTGCCTAGCTGCAGAAACCTGACACTGGCCTTTTTGCAACATCCAGTTGCAAGCTCACTAACGTCAAAAAGTTGGTGGAGTTATTGATGGTGAGTGACCATTGATAGGGTCATGATTTTTTTTCAGCCTGCGATTATTTGTAAAATATACAATGCGGCGCTCACATTGAAAAGTTGGGTGGCCCATGCCTTAAAGAAGACGTGCAGCCCAAGCTTGTTTGGCCACACTTCTTTTGTGGATCACAGGAGTGCAGATCATTCTGCAATCCTGTGACCCTTTTTCAGCCAACAACAGGCTGATGCCTGTTGTCGGCTGACATCACATCGCTGGTCCAGGCTGGGACAATTTGGTCAGGATCCGCCCACATGCCTGGACGGACACCTGGCTCAGCCTCTCAACGATCCGCTACATGTATTTGGAGAAAATACAACAATTTTAGTTTTGACTTTTGTGACATGCGCACAATGAGGCTCAATTCACACAAGCTTTAAAAAATTCTGTGCTTTTGGCAGAGAAAAAAAACGCTGATTCTGAGCATTTTTGTACTTTAGGAGCATTTAGTGTTTTGTTTCTGCCAGAAAAATGCTCTTAAAAACGCAAGACAGAAGGGTTTTTTTTACTGTCTCTAAACTCCTGACCTCAAAGTAAATAACTAGAGTAAATTGATGTGAAAGATGGCTGCTAGCATTGGTATATAGAAAAGATACCATAACACATACGGTAATATATCACATAAATGCAGTGCCTGTCTGTCTCAGAATAAGAGCAGTCTGAAAACATTAGCATAAATAAACTGAGTTCATATGCAAAAGAAAGGAAGGGGTTTTGGAGTCCATTGAGATCAAAGTCAATATCATATGTAAATCTGATAGAAAAATAAAAACTGGCCAAGTTACTGTAGCACCAAGTGAGGGAAAATGGAACGCAATCTCTCCCCAACACACGTCCAGTGAAAACCACCACCACCGAATCCATTAGCAACTTACCAGAGCACAATGGCCTCCAAATCAATGGAACGGCCCAAAAAGCATGTGGGAAAACATATATCTTCATAATCAGTGATGTGGCAGCTGGAATTCCAAATAGAGATGTGCATATGCAGGGTTGGAGAGTAATGGTCATCAGGAAAAACCCAGAAAAGCAGGCACATAGCATAATCCAGTTAAAACATAGACATTTATTAAAAAACCATAATGCATTCACATTTAGTAGATGAATTCAAGCATGTTTGATCAAAATGGCTGCAGCATGTAGGATCCAAGGTAAACATATGGCCGTGGGGGCGTGGTGTCTGCACGTCTGGTCCACCCTACTGGTTTTGTCATAGGATTGACATAATCAGGGGTGTGGCTACCAGAAGTGGACCATGTTATTAGTACAGAGCAGACTCAGGGCGGAAGTTCGCATTCCGCATAGTCCATACAGAACAGACTAAAGGCTGAAGCACCCACTCCAGTCGACCTAAGGGCGGGAAGTTCACATTACACGCCACCAGTACTAAACAAAATGAAGGCGGAAATGCACATTCCAATCTCACTGCATGCCAACCCGTGCAAAGGGAAGCAGAACAGCTGAAAATTCTAAGCAACAATTCTAGGCAATGACATACAAATTAATGTACAAATTGTGAACGGACAGTTCCCTATTAAAATACAATAGAAATGGCGGCAATACCTTTATGAGCCATCACCTTCTAATAAAAGAAGGGTATATAATGATGGCATTGAACAAGTAGGTTGTCGCCATCTAGTGGGAACATCATACACAATCATAAGTAACAAAAGGGTTTCAAAACCAGAACATAAGTCTACATCACATGTAAAAAGGATATAAATAATGTGCAAAAGATAAAATATAAAAGGAACTCAGAACGTAACTATTATTAATACAGTTTGCGTCCCATTCAACATTTAGTCCGAATGGGACGTAACATTTAAGACGATAAATCCAACGTGCATCCATACGGGAAATTTCCCTTATAGTGTGGAATCTTCTCCAATGGGGGTCCAACTTATCAATAGCCACAAATAGTGTGTTTTTGGGATTCCTGTCATGACACAAATCGTGATGTTTAGAAACGCTGTGTTTGGGGAAACCTTTTCTTATATTCCCCACATGTTCCCCCAATCTAACTTGCAAGGCCCTAATCGTACGCCCCACGTATTGTTTACCGCATTTACACTGTAATAAATATACAACATTTTTCGTAGAACAGGTGATGAAAGAGTTGATACGATATTCATATCCTGTTTGTTGAGTTTGAAAACCTTCCAGTCTTCTTCAGAGCACAGATGTTACATTTGTGACAAGAAAAAACACTTTAAGGTCTTGGAAAAATACTGGTTCAATTGGGAGGTCAACTACATTTTGGACAATTCTGTGTCTCAAAGAGGGAGCTCCTTTGTAAATAACCCTAGTGTGTTGGAGTAACAGTGGGCCAAGTATGGCATCATTTTTAAGGACCGGCCAATGTTTCTGGGTGATTTTTTTAATAGCATAATGTTGAGTAGAAAAGGAGGTCACAAACAAGCTTTTAAAAGAATCATCTTGGTTCACCTTTACCATTTTCTGTAACAAATTATTCCTGTCCATACAGGCCACATCTTAAATCGTGGACTCCAGAATGGCTTTATCATAGCCTTTGTCTATGAACTTAACTTTTAAGAGTGCAATTTCGGGGGGCGTGGCCTGACTTCCGGGATGTAAGCAGCAAAAAGCCGGAGCTCCGTACTGCACACACATCCTGACGGATCCTGAGTAGCCAAAATCACCGGTTTTCTGTTCATAAAGGCATCGATAGACTGCTGAAGCCTCCCTGCATTCAGTGATGGTGAAGATTGGGCCCAGCATGCCTCCTACGCCCGCGGAACGACTTTCCAAATTTGCACATGGGACCGGCCAAGATGGCGCAGGCACCACGCGGCCCTCACAGCACCAGTCGAAGGACGGAGATCCCCAGCTCTGGGCTGAGGGAGAGACGGAGTGGATGGAGGGGACGGACCCGCTAGCGTGCCAGGTCCCTTCACAGTCGGAGAGAGCGGCGGGTGATGCGGCAACACAGGTGGGTGAGCCCTCCCTGACAGATATCATGGCGGCCATTAAATCATCACATGCCTCAATCACCTCACAGATAGACACTATCCGCATTGACTTTGCATTACTCAAGGAAGATGTGCATAAGATCAGACACAGGATGTCTAATGCTGAGCAGCGGATCAGCGGCATAGAAGATGATCTGAACCCCCTCATGATATCGGTTAGAGACATGGCGGCGGACCACAGGTCCCAGGAAGCCAAGCTGGCGGACGTAGAAGATCGCCTCTGCAGGAACAATTTGAGATTCCTGGGCTTCCCGGAGGGCTCAGAAGGGAAACACCCTGAGGAGTTTTTAATGTCATGGCTAACTCAGATGTTTGGCAGGGAAGGGTTCTCTAGCATGTTTGCCATAGAGAGAGCGCACCGCGTGCCTCTGCGGGCTCCCCCGCCTGGACAGCAGCCTAGACCCATGCTGGCCCGGTTCCTCTACTTTAGAGACAAAGAACACATCCTGAGGCGTGCTAGGAATCTGCCAGACATTATGCACAATGGCAACCGCATTGCTATTTTCCCTGATTTCTCAGCGGCCACACAGAAACAGAGGGCGGCCTTCACAAATATTAAACGCAGGATGAGAGAACGCAATCTACCATATGGCATGCTTTACCCAGCGAAACTCAGAGTTGTTCATAAAGGAAAGACCCACTTCTTTCTCTCCCCCAGAGAGGCAGATGCATGGTTGGACTCCCTGGGCAATGCCTGAAGTGTTCGGCTAAACGTCTTACCTGCAATTGAGATGACTGGATATTCAACATAAAGTTGGGCCTTTTGTTTGCCCCAATCTGCTTGAAGCACGGTTGACTGGCGCACATTTATCGAGCTATGGTGTGGTACGTAGGGGCTTCCATACAGGCCTTGCCTCCAACCCCATCTTTTCCTCCTCACCCGGAGCAAAGGAGGACTCCCCTTGTTGGGGTGTGACTGGTTCCGAGTTGGTTCAAGGTTACAGGGATGGAAACCTGCAAAATGTTGGG
>BLSH010139134.1:2125523-2136488 GCA_018402905.1 Glandirana rugosa
GACTCTCACCGTAACAATACAATCACTGTTCGTGCCACACTATAACCGGCCAGGAGACAGTGCTCAATCACTCCTCCCGTCCCTAGACTATGGACGTAAGCAGTGTATACCTTCATTTTTTACTGTATCGTGAACACCAGTTATCATACTCATTATCACAAAGTAGTGATCACAGTCACCATCGTTATCACGGGGTAGTAACCATAGTCACCCTCCTAATCACGGGGTAGTAACCACAGTCCCCCTCCTTATCACGGGGTAGCAACCATAGTCACCCTCCTTATCACGGGGTAGTAACCATATTATGACAATGATGGGGCACTAATCCTCCCACTGATACCAATGATGGGGCACTATTGCTACCACTGACACTAGTGATGAAACACTATTACTCATACTATTGACCACAAGTGCTATGTCATTTTTTACTTCCATATGTGACGAATGCAGGTATCAGATCCCTGCCCTCCTCACTAACTCGTGACAGAGGACCGGCCAATATCACACCGTGCTTGTCACTAACATAACAATGCCACTCTCAGCTGCATCCAGCACAAAGATTTTCCAGCTTGCGGGACCAGAATCTAGGTGCCAGCAGCCTGAGAGCGATTGTTGCTAATTTAAGCAATTAACCCTTTCACTGCCACCACCTCTTTGGACCGAGCAAGAGGATTTTAGCAATACCAATTATGATATTAGAGTAATCGCCTGTAACACACGCTCACCACAGACAGGTATATTCAGATGATTTACTCTAACAGTAGCACTTCTTCAAGGAACAGGTTCATTATAGCTTGCATTAAGAGCTTAAGGGACAAGGTCAACACTTTTCAAAACAAGGTTTAATAATAAAAAGGTCAAAATTGGTGCAAATGAAATATTTACAGAGAAAGGTGATTCAAAGCAGTAAAGACATAATATATAGCAACAAGAGATCAGATAGAATTTAAGGAAGAAATATACTTGAAATTATCGCCTTGATTAACAGGGTTCTGGTTGATAGTTCTCACTTGTCAGATGTTCATAGTCGGAGAACTGACAACTGGCCTTGGCATTCTCATTTTCTCTAGGATTAAAGAGGTGGGGCTATATGCCCCTTACCACTCACATGGGTAAGGAGGGCCTGTGGGCTGTCTGGGGCGGACAATGGCATAACAACCCTCCCTGACATGCAGTTTCTATACCAATATTCATATTCATATAGGAGGAAGAAGTGTTACCACTGGTTCCTCATATGACCGGGCCTAGGGGTGTCTAGATTAATTTGTTAAGTATAAAATTCCGCATTCAAATATGTACTTTTTATTAAGGTGTCACATTCCTGTCTGAATTTATGAATCATGTGTGATTTCTTAAGATTTGCATGAGGTAGGGGTCTCAGGAAGGTCGCTTTGGCTCTCTTTGGTGTCTTTTTACAACCCTCATTAATTCTGAGCCTCTCTTTGATGCTATGCTCGGTAGGTTTGATGGGCTGCCTAGCAAAAAACAGACATCCCGGGGGATTATTTAGCTAAGATAACAGTGATAACAGTGAGCTTTTGGAATTCCATGCTGAAGGGAGGGGGAGCACTCTGTCATGGCTGCTTTCTGAACTAGATGGCCGCTAGCTACGCGCGTGTCTAGCACATGATATCATTGCACCTCCTCCCTTAGGCGGTTGCATGGGAGGGAACTGCAATTTTCCTCCTGACGCGACCAAATGCGGCTGACTTGGTATGTTGCACCGCAAGTGTGCCTGGCTAAGGCGTTTACCTTTGTACGGACTGGCCCATTTGCATTGCTGCAGAACCAGGCTCCTTTTAAGGAGTGGGTTGTTCTCCCTAGCAACACTATTTGGCCAACAAGGTAATTTGTGATGGGCGAGTACCCGGTGGCTGTAACCACCTGAATCACATGGCAGCTTCTGTGGTGCCCACCCAATCACAAGACACTTCTGTTCAGGAGTGGCAAATGTTAACTGACAAGGTGCCTTCCCGACTAGGTAGATGATGAGATATTCCTCTTCTGTCTCATCCCTCGAGCCCAGGGCTGCACCTGACCCAAATGTAGTGGCACCGTTGTGACATTTCATGCGCCTGAAGAGCAGGGAGGAGACACACCTTTTCATACCAACAATTCACAAGCCAGCTAACCTGATGGCACCTTCAGTAAACTGACAGCTTTGATGTTGCACCTGTTCATGGTGGTGACGAACCGGAAGAGTAGTAACATGATGTTCACCTTGTATGAATGTACGATTCTGTTCTTTGCTGCATAAGTCAGATTTCCCGATATGGCCACCAACTCTCAGCAGCTGATTGGTTAAAGTGGGGGTTGAGTAGGAATCCTCATACAAAATCCCACAGTCAGCTGGGTTGAGTTCAGTGGGAACGTGATGCCATTGACTTGGTAGAGAGAATCTCTTAATACGTTCTACCCTGTTGTTTACGTACAGATAAAACTGTTTTGTTTGGATGTATATGTAACCAAGTACTACCTTACTGTCAGTATAAAAAGGTGAAAGAATCTTTTCTAGTGTGCATTTCACTTCGTATGACTTCAGCAATTTCTACTGCTAGCACAGCTGCACAGAGTTCAAGTCTTGGTATGGTATGTGCAGGTTTGGGAGTGAGTTTTGCCTTGCGTAGGACAAAACTACAGTATGATTCCCCATTAATTTCAGAGGTCTTTAAATAGGCTACTGCAGCAATAGCTTCAACTGATGCATCAAAGAAAATATGAATCTCTCTCCGGCCAGCAGTTGAAATAGAAGCTGGAACATGGCAATGTGAGATTTGAATTTTTTTCTAGTGACCTCAAAGAACATCTCCACCTTTCCCACTTATGTTGTTTCTCACTAGGTAAAGGAGTGTCCCAGTCTATGTTCTCAGTAGATAACTTTCTTAGCAGAATCTTACCTTGAATGATAACTAGAGCAAGGAAACCCAGTGGATCATAGATACTATTCACCACCGACAGGACTCCTCTCTGTGAAGGGTTTGTCACAAGTTGACACTTAGAAGGTGTCGTTCCACAACAAACCCAGACTTCGCTGTACAGGAGGCACATCTGTACCTAAATCAAGGTTTTTCAGACTAGTGGCATAATCCTCAGAGTGAAAGGCATTCAAATGTTCCTGGCTGTTGGATTTAATTTTGTGCAGTCTAAGGTTTTCTACAGACAGCATCTCCTTTGTTCTGGTGAGAAGGTCGATTGCTTCTTTAGCAGTTGGAAAAGATTTGAGCGCGTCGTCAATGTACAAGTTTCTTTCAACAAATTGACTAGTGTCAGATCCATATTCTTCTTCTCCAGCCTGAGCCGTTCTCCTTAGCCCATAAGTTGCCACTGCAGGGGAACGACTGTTACCAAAGACATGTACCTTCATTCGATAATCTATCACTTCCTTGTTGATGTCATTGTCTTTGTGCCATAGAAACCTGAGGTAGTTTCTGTTGTCTTCTCTGACAATGAAGCAGTGAAACATCTGTTGAATGTCAGCCATTACTGCTATGGGTTCTTGCCTGAAGCGAATCAAGACTTCTATTAGACTGTTGTTCAAGTTGGGCCCCGTAAGGAGCAGGTTGTTAAGAGAAATGCCTTCATGCTGAGCACTGGAATCAAGACAACTCTGATTTGGTCTGGTTTGCGTGGGTGATACACGCCAAAAGATGGAAGGTACCAGCATTTTTCTCCCTCCTTTAGTGGGGGTGCAGGTTCTGCATGGTCTCTGTCAAATATATTTTGCATAAAGTCCACAAAGTGCTTTTGCATCTCTGGTTTCCTGCTTAAGTTGCACTTTAAGGAGGAGAATCTACTGATGGCCTGCTGCAAATTGTTGGGCAATCTCTCTCTTGGGAGACGAAAGGTTAGGGGTGCTACCCAATTATTGAAGCCATCCTTGAAAGAACTCATTGTCCATTACTTTGATAAATTCTTTGTCTTCCATTGAAGGAGCCAGTGTATCATCTTCACTGGTGGCATTAAACACTGTAGAGCCGAATTTGACATCATGACAGGAGAAAGTGCTTGTGTTTTGATCATTTGGCAGAACATTTGTCTTGAATGACGAAATGTTGGTAGGTCTCTTCATTTTGCCTATGCAGACATTGCCTATGATGACCCAACCTAGATCCATAAGCTGGGCAAATGGGGCATCTGGGAGTCCACTGACTTGTTTGTGTACCTTGTGAATTCTTAGGCTGTCTATTCCTAACAGAAGAAGGATCTGAGCATCTTTATCAAGCGGAGGTATCTCATTTGCCATAACCTTCAGGTGAGGGTGATGGAAGGCAGCAGCTGGAGTAGGGATTTCTTCCCTGTTAGCAGGTATCTGATTGCACTCAACAAGTATAGGTAGGGATAGTTGCAAGTTACCTTTGAGAGAAGATACCATGAGTCCATGAGCCCTTCTACCAGAGACCTCTATAGTTCCGCTACAGGTACCCAAGGTGTAAGGATGAACTTTGCCTTTTATTTAAAATAGATCAAACAGTTCTGATTTTGCAAGTGATCTATTGCTCTGATCATCTAAGATAGCATACACCTTTAGAATCTTTTCTGGTTGATCCTTGTGGTATATGTTTACAAAGCATATTTTAGCACAGGACTTATCACTTTTCCGCTAACTTCATTGCAGGATGATGAAATTATAGTGGAATCAGGCACTTGGTCTGTATTCTCCCCGCCATGCGTTGACCTAGGAGGAGAGTTTGTAGGTTGTGCAGAGCTGGGCTCAAGTGGATGGAGAGCTTGCACATGTTGTTCAGGGCCCCACTCTATGCAATGGATGGGCATATTGCAGTCCTTAGCAAAATGTTCAATAGAAGCACAACACCTGAAACATACCCCGAATGTCTTTAAAGCTCCTTACGCTCTTCAAGAGGCTTTTTTTCTAAAGCCAATACATTTTTGAGGGGGTGTGGCTTCTTGTGAATGGGACACTCTAGTGTTTTCAATACTCTGTTTGTTTGCAGCCACAACTGTGGTAGGAGTGGGAAGGATGTCAGTCTTTTACACAAATACTGGGCCTCTACGGTTCCTGTAGTTGCCCTGAAGACTGGTACTCTTAGGAAAGGGTGAGAAGAGACTGCATTTATCGTAGGAAAACTTGGATCGTTCTTGGTCACTGCAATTTTCCTGCTGAATTTGCAGAAGAAAGAGAATGGAGGGAAGGGAACCGTGTTCTCTCCTTTGTATGATGACCCTAGTGCAGACCATTTCTCTTGCAGACCATATGGGAGCTTGGAGACAATTGGATTTACACCTCTTGCAGTGTTAAGGTAACTGAGTCCGGGTAGTTTTGGGTCAATCCCATGCAGCTGTGAGGCCTGCTGTAGGATTGTCCAAGAAAACTGATCTTAATGGCTTACTATATGCAGAAGATAGAGGACCAAGCCATCTGATCAGCAGATCCAATTCTTCGGCAGCTCTAATGCCAAGATCACTGATTGCAGTTCATTTCCAACTTCTGTAGTTCTCAGGTTGATCATCAAAACTTGTGAGACCAGTCTTTGTGAGCTCTCTGCGAAGTATGTACCTCTGTTGTTTCAGTTGTCTTTGCCTTTATGCAAGACCTTGTTGGCTGAACTGTGCTGACTGTGCTATCTGTGACATTGTTGTTAAAGGATACAGGGAAATATGGTGCAGCCAATGCATTCAGGTAAGTTGCTTGCTTGAAGTCAGTTGTTCCAATGGTATGTTGATTTGAAGTTTTACAGATGACAGGAGATTGATGACTTGCTTGCAGCTTGCTCTGATGCTCTGTGATGTATGAAGGAAGGTTAGGTAGGCACGCAGGAAAAGCACTGGAGTTATTGTGCATGCAGGAACCTCTTTAACTTGATGCTGTGAAGGAGTCTCTATGTTGTCAAGAGCATTGGAGACGATGGAGTGTACACTGCAGTGGCTTAGGATATAGTCTTTAGTGTGTTTGAGGGAATCTTCCATATCTGCTAAGTTTAGGTTAATGCTGTCTTTCTCACTTGCACCTTTGTCTGTACTGATAGCTTGCTCTAGGACCCTTAGCTTTGCCATAGCTGCATCATGTTTACACTGTTCATTTAAGATTTCTATTGCTGCTCTTTGACGTGCTGACTGAGCTTCCATTTCCGCTCTTTGACGTGCTGACTGAGCTTCCAACTCTGCTCTTTGACGTGCTGACTCATTTTCCAACTCTGCTTTCTTTTCTGCATATGCGACCTGCACCTTGCTGGCCCTCCACTTCAGCCCGGGCATTAATAAGTCGCTCACTGAGAGTTGAGTATCTTGAACTATGAGATTTAGAGGACCTTTTGGAATGTCTGGTGGAAACAGATCTGTGAGATGCAGTGTCCTGTAGCAGCTCTATCTTTGCTTCTGCCTTTAATTTGGTTTGCTGAATAAAACTGTCTCTTTATAGATTAAGAACTTGGAAGCTCTTTAATTCTTCTAGAGAATCTTCCGTGTTCATACTTTGTAGAACATTAATTAGCTTGTTGCTGCTAGACTGATAAAGTTCATATGAGGCAGAAAGTTGTTTAATGGCACCTTCTAGTGGCAGTAGTTCACGTTCAACAGACAGTGTATTTGATTCAGAAGCAACTTTATCCCATAATAACTTTATACTAGTTGACAATTCAGTTCTTAAAGCTTCATAATTCTCCATTACTTTCCAAGTTGGTTTGACTAAGCGTTTGGGTAATTCAGCTGGCTCAGGGTCTTGTGCTGGGGTTGCTATGTGCTCACATTCAGAGCCACTCATGCTGACACAGGCAGATAATGAGTGATAAGCAGGCAGGATCTGTGTGCTGTAATATGACACCAGGCAGCCTGAACTTAGGACATGAGGCTTACATGTACTTCTCTTGTTCTTCCTTGCAAGAAGGCAGTAAATCTTGCCTGGATCAGTACTTTCATGCAGAAATCTTGTAATTAGGCTGTGGAACTTCTTTTTCTACTGTTCTGTTTTGACTACAAGACCATAAACTTTATCTTCAGCATCATGTAGGGCTTACACTGACATGGTACTCTTTTTATCCTTTGCATCAATTCAGATAGTTTAACTCAATGAATAAACTCACTGTTGAGGGGACAGACGATGAAGCATTTCTAATGTTCAGTTTAATAATGGATATTAATAGGTAGAAAAATGATGAAGTTGTAAGCCACATGGAAAGATGTGTACATGAAGGAAGCATGCTCAGAAATGAAACCAGAAAGAGAGAAGGGGAGGGGATATACAGAACTATGGAGGGAGAAAAGGTTCAGCTCAGACAGGGGCAGACAGCTTAAAGACACAGAGCAATAATAAACCAAATTATGCACACAGATGAAATTATAATAATTCACATAGTGTAAGACAACAACTAACCAAAACCATGTAATTCAAGGACCTGCTTGATTACATACAAATTGAAACTCTTAAGGTTTTACCTCATATTATATGGTTTTGGTAAATCTGAAAGAAAACATCTACAGAGAATTGAATAGTGCATATCCAGCTTTAAACACAATGCTTTTTGATTTCAGATCCTGCCCTTTGGGCGTCTAAGGGTTTTAAGTGTTGTGGTCATATACACTACTCACAGCAGCAATGTGACCCCCATAACTCTTACATGATTAATGGTGTAATTCTGCCATGCATCTGCATCACAGTTTTGCATGAGGGCCCAGGTGTTAAAGTCTCAGGCATCAAATATGAACAAAGCATATCCCTCTATAGTGTGTACTTGTCTCAGTTAAGAGCGCTAAGTATCAATTCTGTCTGCTGCTTCGTTACCTGTGCTGTAAGCATGAATCACTTCCGACAATTATTCCTGACACCAAGAGAAAATGTTGACAGGGGAGGGATCTCCAGCAGATTGATAGCCTCGTCTCTGATTCCTTGTGCTGTGTGGAGGGGGGGGTTTGTCCCTTCCCTCCAATCAGCTGTCAGAGCTCTCCTCACTGAGCTCTGCAGAGTGTAACTTTAGCTCTCTGTCCCCATTTTTGGAACTTTCAGACAAGCTTTAAAAATTCTGGCCTTGGCCAGACTATGCCCCTGTCTCTATCCCTTGAATTCTCACTCAACAAGGAGGAATTAGTGACACCCCGCAAGATATTGTGGACGCGTTCTTGTCCTTCTATAAAGATCTCTATACTACAGGGGCTCACTATTCGGATACGAATCTTACGGAATACTTTGCACAAATCCCACTCCCACGCTTAACGGATCAGGAGATAGAGGATCTGGGGGCCCCCATTACAGTAGAAGAAATTAAGATGGCAATCTCCCAAATTCCAAATCAAAAATCCCCAGGCATGGATGGCTTCCTGGCCGAATGGTATAAGAAGTTTGCCTCGTTGTTTAGCCCTCTCCTCCTTAATACCTATAATGCAGCTTTAAAGGAGAAAATTTGCACCTGGCACCCTGGACCAGGCGGCCATACCACTGATCTATGCGGGGTCAGAATTACAGGTCGTTCCCTCATTTAGGTACCTGGGCGTGATAGTACAATTGCCACTCTCTCTGTATGTCGAGAATAATATATGCCCCCTCTTGAAGCAATTGCAAGAACACATACAGAAATGGATGGATCTCCCGCTGGATCTCATGGGCAGGGCTAAAATCATTAAAATGATCTACCTTCCCAAGCTACTTTATGCCCTGGCCAATGCTCCGTGTAGGGTCCCAAAATCTATTTTTAAACACATTGATTCCATATGCACTACGTTCCTTTGGCAGGGTGGGTCATCTAGATTAGCTCTTGAGACACTCCGACTTCCTTCTCACCTAGCTGGTCTGGCCTTCCCCAATTTTTACCTGTATTACCTGGCCTCACAGCTGGTATTTATCCATGACTGGCTGCACCCCAATGATACCAACGCCTGCACTAGTACGGAGGGGGCTATTGCTTCCTCTATGGAAATGCTCCACAATGTGAGCTATAATACATATGTCCCTCTCTCTCTTTTGGACAATCAAAACTAAATTTGCTCGGGAGCCATGGGATGCCTCGCCGAATATGCCCCTGTGGTGTAATGGTACCCTTAAGGAGTTGGAATCTATACCGGACCCTGGGAGGTGGTCCTCCATGGGAGTTAAATACTTGTGCCATCTCTTTGATGCACAGGGCTTTAAACCCTCTCAGCAACTCCAGCAGGAGTTTGGCCTCCCAAATTCTTATATTTTTTACTATTACCAACTGAGACATGCAGTCAGGGCACAATTTGGTACTCTGGATAACCCACTCTGCATGCCCCCACTAGAAAAATTATTAAGGGACCTGGCCACCACTAAACTTATCTCAATCTACTATATGACTCTAGCTACAGACACAAATCCCAGGTTTTGGGCTGCCCAAAATAAATGGTCTGATCTAGATATGCAAATCACAGAAGAAGATTGGTTGGAATTCACAGACACCTTCAAATCATCGGTCATCTCCTCTAGAGACCGAGTTATTCAAATTAAAGTCTTCCATCAGTCTCATCTCACCCCTCATAGACTCTGTAAAATGGGCCTATCGTCCACGGACACATGTTTTAGGGGATGTGGTCAACAGGCAGACTTTCTACATTGTTTCTGGATGTGCCCAGTGGTACAGAATTTCTGGAGAGACATTGGCTCCTTCATTTCGGCGGCTCTGGGCCTCCCCAACATTATTAACCCCAGAAAGATTTATTGTTACCCGCCTCGGCAAAGAGACTCCTTCGTATCCTCTTCTTCTATGCTTCTTCTATGCAAAGAAGTCTCTCTTGCTGACATGGAAGAGCTCACAAACGCTAAACAAAACATTGTGGTTGAAACTGATAAATGACGCGCTACCCCTATACAAAGTCACCTTTGACCTTAGGAAAAGGAGTACAGGATTCTATAAGATCTGGGGCAGATGGTTAGCCAGTCCCCTTACGTTGAGCCCCCCATTGCCATGAAGATCAATGCTATTTACTTTACCCTGGGTTGGTACCGACTTGTTTGGTTTTCCATAAAGATAAACAATTTATGTTGTACACTTAATGGACTCCAGCCTACTCAATTAGAGATATACCTGTATGTTATTCATTGAAAAATATGTCTAGGAAATCTATTGACCATGCACAAGCCACTAATATTTTGTATTTGTACTTGCTTGCCTGATATGATGCCCGAAGGGCCACTGTTTGTTTCGATGTTTGTATGTCTTTTAAAAATCACTAAAAAATAATCTTTAAAAAAAAAAATTATGGACTTTGATTGACTGCAGAGATTAGAAGACTGCAGATGGACAGGTACAATTTATGTAGGAGGTTTTGTTTAATCTCTGTGTATCACCTGAGGCCAGCCACTTACAACCACTTAAACCCTTTCCAAGAAGAGTTCCTTTTAATGGTTGGACCCTTTGCCAAACCTTTGTCAACTATTTATAAGGCCCTACAAGCAAACATCCATGAGGAACTAGAAACCTTACATTCTAGATGGCAGGGGGATGTCCCCAGGCTTGATGCAGAGGAATAGAAAAATGTATTGGACTATCTATAATTTTCTGGGTTTTTGCCAGAGATAGACATTGTGACTAGAGTTGAGCGAACTTCTAGAAGTCCGGGTTCTGCTGGTTCGGCCGAACTTTGGGACAAAGTCCGGGTTCGGGTCTGGACAGAACCCGAACTTTGTCCCGGACCCCGGACCCCATTGAAATCAATGGAGACCCGGACTTTTAGGTACAAAAAATGTTGTAAAATAGTCCTGGAAGGTCCCAGAGGTCTGCAAAAGGAAGGAAATGTGGGTAAGGGTGGGACAAGTGACCTACAAAGAAATGGGGACAGGGAAATAACTTTAAATATTTAAAAAAAAATAAAAACATAAAAAATGCAAAAATGGAGATCATCTTCAAAATGGGTCTGAAAAGTATTAATTAACATTAGAGGCCATAGAACTGTTCTAAAATCATCTTCAAACTGTGTCAAAAAAGTATAAATAAGCCGGGAGTACCCATATCACTGTTCTGCAAAATGTGTGTATCACCAAATGAAACCGGGCATAAGTGAACA
>BLSH010139134.1:2155562-2186574 GCA_018402905.1 Glandirana rugosa
GATAAAAACGATACATGTACTATACACTATCTTTATAGAATATTTACCTGTTGAAACACTTTTTTTTTACGCAAAAGTAAAAAAAAGGTGTAAAAGGTTTTTGAAGACCTTTTTTTTACTTGGTAAGTTTTCTGAGTAATACGGAGTTTCACAGCCTGGCCACATACAGACGCCCAGCATTGACATAGCACCTTCAGGCATTTTACAAGCATAAATTGCACATCTCATTTCTCAACCATCTATTACACTTTTGAGGGGCCTGGAGCACCAGGACAATGGAATAACCAACAAAATGACCCCATTTTGGAAAGCTAACACCCCAACGTATAATCTATGAGGCATAATGAGTCTTTTGAATGGTTCATTTTTTTTCCAGAAGTTTTTGGAAAATGTGGAAAAAAAATGAAAACGCATTTTTTTTTCACAAAGTTGTCCATTTATAAGATATTTCTATCACATATCATGTACATAGCAAAAATAGCAACCCGAAATACATTCTGCTACTCCTCCTGAGTATGGCGATACCACATGTGTGAGACTTTTACACAGCCTGGCCACATACAGAGGTCCAACATTGACGTAGCACCCTCAGGCATTCTACAAGCATAAATTGCACATCACATTTCTCAACTACCTATTACACTTTTGAAGGCCCTGGAGCACCAGGACAATGGAATAACCAACAAAATGACCCCATTTTGGAAAGCTAACACCCCAACATATAATCTATGAAGCATAATGAGTCTTTTGAATGGTTCATTTTTTTCAGAAGTTTTTGGAATATGTGAAGAAAAAATTAAAACGCATTTTTTTTTACACAAAGTTGTCCATTCATAAGATATTTCCAACACACAGCATGTACATAGCAAAAATGACACCCCAAAATACATTCTGCTACTCCTCCTGAGTATAGTGATACCACATGTGTGAGACTTTTACACAGCCTGGCCACATACAGAGGCCCAACATTGAAGTAGCACTGTCAGGCATTTTAAAAGCATAAATTACACATATCATTTTCTGACTACGATCACATTTTGAAGGCCCTTCATATTTCTAACATATAGCATGTACATACTAAATAACAAAAGATTACCTGTCGTTATGTAGTGCAGTGGTCCACAGAGGAGAGCAATCAGTCCCGGCAGCAGGCAGGGATGTGGTCAGCGACAGCAAAAGCAATTGTCCAGGCAGCAGGCAGGAATACAGTCCATAGTTCGTACAGGTAGAGATACTGTCAGCACAGCCAAAGCACAGTCAAAGCATTGTTCCAGGGTAGCAGGCAGAGACGTCCACACAGAAATACTGTCCATAGTCAGTAGAGGCAGCAGGCAGAGATATGGTCAACACAGCCAATGTATTGGTCCAGGCAGCAGGAAGAAACATGGTCTGAAAAGTCCTGGGTCATTACAGGCAGCAACATGGTCAGCACAGCCAAAGTATTGGCCCAGGCAGCAGGAAGAAACATGGTCCACATAGTCCTGGGTCATTACAGGCAGCAATATGGTTAGCACAGCCAAAGTATAGTCCTGGGTCGTTACAGGCAGCAATATGGTCAGCACAGCCAAAGTATTGGTCCAGGCAGCAGGAAGAAACATGGTCCAGAAAGTCCTCGGTCATTATAGGCAGCAACATGGTCAGCACAGCCAAAGTATTGGTCCAGGCAGCAGGAAGAAACATGGTCCAGAAAGTCCTGGGTCATTACAGGCAGCAATATGGTCAGCACAGCCAAAGTATTGGTCCAGGCAGCAGAAAGAAACATGGTCCGTAATGTCCTGGGTCACTACAGGCACAGATATGGTCAGCACAGCCAAAAGTATTGGTCCAGGCAGCAGGAAGGACCATCAAGCTTAGGGCCAGGGAGACAGGGGTGAGGTTTCTCCCACCCAAACAATTTGAAGCCTCCGGGAAACCTCACCCTGTTCTGGAAACACAGAAAACCAAAAACTGGTTTTCTATACTCCAAACGCTTTTTCTGGAGCCCCTCACATATGTGAGACCCCTGTCTACTAAAGTAGAAGGGCAAAAGATCAGTCCAAGTGTCAGGCAAAAGACATGGTCAATTAACAGGCCGAGGTCGGTGCACGTGGATGTCAGAAATGTGGTTTAAAACTGCAGACAAAGGCATAATCGGTAAACAGGCTGAGGTCGGTCCACGTGGTAGTCAGAAACATGGTTTAAAATGGCAGGCAAAGACATCGTCGGTAAACAGGCCAGGATCAGTTAACGCGGTAAAAATGCGGTAGCAGGCAAATGATCCCAAAAGGTTGAAACGGGGAAATTACAATCTTAAAAATAAGGGGAACTAATATCTGACAGATGTGTGATAAATTTTGAAACAATTTCCAATGCACAGGCCAGGTTGGGAGGGACAATCGGGGCAATAGAAACCCGTATCTCTTCAAATTCCTCTTTTGCTGCAAATACGACATTTCCTCTGGCGTCTTCTTCCGGATTCTGTGGGGGGGATGTTGTAGGGAAAATGTTGCTCATGAAGCCGGCTCATACAATCAGAGCAATGAGAAGATCTTCAATATATTTGAGGTAGGTGTTGGATGGGTCTTGGGATGCGTTTTGGAAGCAGTCAAAGGAATTGTACAGGGCCATATGAAAAAGTTGAAATGCCCTCTTCTTGTACCAAAAACTGGACTTTCTGTTTGACATATAGGGCTGCATCATTTGGTCATTTAAATCTACCCCCTCCCCATGAACATGTTATAGTCCTGGACACATTGAGGCTTTAAAACAGTTCCGCGTCGTCTGAACCTCCACCACGGTGTCATTGTGGATGGTAGAGAGGATGTGAACCTCTTTCTTGTCCCTCCATTTCATTGCCAACACTTCCTCGTTTCTCATAAAGGCATACTCTCCTTTATTTAGCTGTTGGGTCAATAAATTTTGTGGGAATCCCTTCCGGTTTTTTTTTAAGGTGCCACAGGCCAGGGTGTCTTTGCTGTAAAGGTGGCGAAATAGGGGCAGGCTGGTATAATAATTATCAATGTATAAATGGTAGCCTTTTCCAAACAGGGGGTATGCCAGCTCCCAGACAATCTTCCCACTGGTTCCAATATATGTGGGGCAATCACGGGGTTGGAGCTGGGAGTCTTTTTCTTCATAAATTCTGAATGAGTATACATAGCCGGTGGCTCGCTCACACAATTCGTACATTTTTATCCCATACCTGGCTCTCTTGTTTGGTATGTACTGCTTGAACTGCAGCCGGCCAGTAAAATGTATGAGGGACTTGTCCACACATATATTTTTATGGGGGATTAAGACTTCTGCAGATTTCGGTGAAAATTAATTGAATAGGGGCCGTATTTTGTAGAGTTTGTCGTGGTTGGGATGACTTCGGGGAGGGCACTGCGCATTGTCATTGAAATGCAGGAAACGCATTATTGTATCATAGCGTGTCCTGGACATAACTGCTGAGAATATTGGCATATGGTGGATGAGGTTGGTGGACCAATAGGAATGATGTTCGATTTTCTTTGTAAGTCTCGTATTAATAGCAAGGCCCAAAAATATTTTGAATTCATCTAGCGTGAGACGACGCCAATGAAATAAACGGGCATAGGAGGAATTGGGGTTGGCTGCAATGAATTGTTCTGCATACAAGTTTGTCTGGTCCACAATGCTCTGCAGCAAATCCTCAGGAAAAAATAAAGAAAAATATTCATATTGGGTATAATTTGTGGTGTCGGGCTGCACACCTGGCTGCACTGTGAAGGGGGGATTCTAGCGGACCCCGAGTTGGCAGGCAACCATAAGGGGTTTTCCAGGGCTTCGGGAAGGTAGGACAGGATTCTTTGGGCAGGGCGTCCAGTTCCATTGCTAGTTCCAGGCTCCACTTCCTGGGGTCTGCTGGTGGAAGTAGTACTGGGCTCCACTTCCTGGGTTCTGGCGCTGCTGGTGGAAGGCAGGTCTTCAGATTGGGCCTGATCTTCGAATTCTTTTTGGAGGGGGGGCGGTTTCCTCCTCTGATTCTGTCTCCGATCCGCTATACTCCACTGGATAGTATTCTGAACCAGAATCAAATGATAGGAGCTCCCTGCTGCTCTCATCATCCGACATAGCGAGGATCTCATATGCCTCCTCTGGTGTGTACACTCTCTCAGACATGATGGTGGGCCTGTGCGATTTTATTTATGAGAATACTGTTATTGGGCCTGTGACCTGGGCTGTGACTGACGGGCTGTGACAGATGTTGACGGGCTGTTACTGATGGGCTGTGACAGATTCTGACAGGCTGATGAGCTGTGACAGATGCTGACGGGCTGACGGGCTGTGAGGGATGCTGACGGGCTGAGACGGATGCTGACGGGCTGTGACAGATGCTGACGGGCTGACGGGCTGTGATGGATGCTGACGGGCTGTGACAGATGCTGACAGCTAACGGGCTGTGACAGATAGGCTGTGAGAGAGGGGCTGTAACAGATCCTGATGGCTGTAACAGATCCTGATGGGCTGTAACAGATCCTGACGGGCTGTAACAGATCCTGACAGGCTGTAAAAGATCCTGATGGGCTGTGACAGTTCCTGATGGGCTGTGTGACAGCGCTGGTGACAGGTTCTCTTTATTGGGGGGGAGGGGCTGTGTGTTGTGTTGGTGTACACTGACAGTAAACTGACAAGACACTGACTGTTACTCACTGATCTCCTCTCCTCACACGATCAGTGTGAGGAGAAGCAGAGATCAGATAGTAACTGACAGGACTGTGTTTACATTTGTGACCGGACACAGCCGGTCATGTGGTAAACAGCCAATTTCATTGGCTGTTTACCTTGATCGGGAAGCGCTGTGTCCAAAGGACACCCGCTCCCCCGATTGCCGATGCGCACTCCTCCGGGGGCGCACTTCATTCGCGCCTCTGCACTTCATTCCTCTGAAGTGACCGGCTGTGTTTTGACACAGCCGATCACATGGTAAACAGCCGATTTTATTGCCTGTTTACCCTGATAGGGGAAGGCCGTTTCCCGGGGACACGGGCCACCTGCG
This sequence comes from Glandirana rugosa, assembly GCA_018402905.1. Classification (NCBI taxonomy): domain Eukaryota; kingdom Metazoa; phylum Chordata; class Amphibia; order Anura; family Ranidae; genus Glandirana; species Glandirana rugosa. Next base: position 2,160,562 of record BLSH010139134.1, read on the forward strand.
ATCGCCGCGCTGTGCCCCCCGCGGGCGCGCGGTACACTGTTATCCTGAGGACGTCATATGATGCCCAGTCAGGATAACTCAGCCACTTCCTGGCTGTCATTCTGTATACGGCCGTCGGGTAGTGGTTAAGTACAAGTTCCAAAAGTTATGTGCTAAACCATCTCGCTTTAATGTCTGTCAAATTACGTGATATTTATGATGATATATCAAGTAACAGGAAAATGCAGTCTCACAAAAGAGCAATTAGTGCTAAGTGATTTTGCCAACAGTGATTTTGTTTTCCAACTACTAATTAATCAGTGAGAAATAAGTCAATTATTCTTCTCCTTTTTTTGACATTGTTGTATTATAATATTTTAAAAGCAGCCACATTTAGAAATTATTATTGAAAACTATCATATTTTCAACAAACTGATGTAGTGCTAACTCTGCAGGAGCTGCTTGGTAATCTGTGTTTACTGTTCTGCACCTTGACTCCAAGAACAACCTCAGCCCCTCTGACAAACCTGGTTGAATGAAAGTTACTGTAAGCACTTAGGAACACAAGTATAGATGAACACAAAAAAGGTAGGTTCAGACACAGTCCGCTAGACACTATAAAAACTACGCCAAGGTAACTTAGAATAGAGTTCTGTACTGTTAGACTGAAATTAACTCATGAATGAGCAAAGTCAGCAATAAACAGTGCTTATAAGCATTAATGGCAATGTGACTAATAACATTATAACTAGTTTAGAGTGCACTCTAGGAGAATGGCTGGGATATGGTCCCCTGAGAGTTATCTCTTAGCATAAGCAATAGGTGAAGGTCTCTGTGTAGCAGCATTCTTTAGTCCTAACTCTTCATCCGGCTAGCATTGGGGTACAGTTGTACCATTGCTGCACGTAAGAATAGGCCCAGTCAAGCTTGCAGCAATAAGGTTGTATGGTCAGTTACTAAAGAGATCAGTCTCTCTAGCAGCAGATAATAAATTCCCACTGCAGCAACTCATCAGTTCCTGCAATACTGCAGCTCACCATCTGATCACACACCAATTAGTCCACTCTCTGCTCTGAATCCAGGTGATTCTGGCTGTCGGAACTCCTGAACTCAACGCTCTGGATCCTGCTCAGGTGGCCGATATGCAGCGGTGATGGTGCACACTGGACAGCGATGTGCATGTTTCAATCTCCCTCATGGCAAAAGGAAGCTGTGTCCTGCACAGCCTGAGAAAATGCAGCTCTTTATCCTCCTCCTGGCAATCTCCCTGTGGGAAATGCAGTTCAAAAGCTCTTGATTACACTAGAGTCTCTGTCCTCTGCACTACAGTTTCCATAGTTCAGTGCTGCCTGATTCAGTCTATTGAACTCTTCCTGCTCAGCAGCTCTCTCCCCTTGCTAATATAGCTGTTTACCAGTTCAGAATCACAGGGCAACAGCCACAAAGAGCAGCTGTACCAAGTACCTCTCTCACTCTCCATTCTTAGCCAAGCACCTGGCCACACTGATTTTATACACACAAAGTGCATCCTAACCCCATATGTACTATAGCACATCACAGAAGGTAGTTTCCCAGGAATGAGGATAATGCTAAATCCTTTCAGATTTTAATCATGAGTCTGGTCATTTATATAGCAAACAGCAAAAACTATTTACAAACTGTATTCTTAAAGGGTTTGTCAAGTCAAAAATATTTTTGTTCCGTTATGAATAAACTGGGGAGAATCCTTGTCTAATCCTTCCCTGTCTGCATTCAGGGTTTTACGCAAGTACCGGCATATACCCACATACAGCCAAGTATAGCCATTCATGTTTTTAGGGTGACTGTATGCTGCACCTTTGGCTCCCAGATGAGCAAATGCCCCCAGACGTTATGATGCACGATCCCAGGTAGCTGTGCATGAGCCCTTACTGCTTCTTAGAAATATGTATGAGCATTATGTGTGCAGTGCCCTCTACGCTAGGTAGTTGTTTAGTGTAGATATTTGCTAGGTGAAGCAAAATGTAATCAGGCCTGACTTTGTGCAGGCCTGATTGTTTTGATTCTGGGCTGGGAGTGGCTAAGGTAGGACTGGGTGATTCACACATGATGTCATCAGTACCTCCCACTTCATTCCAGAAGCTTCTGGAGTGTTCTGGAAAGAGAGGTGCGAGGGGAGGTTTAGCCATTTGGGGTATTCTAAGGAGCCCTGACCAATCCCCAATCTGTTATTTGCTGTTGTGCACATTTGCTGTTGTGCATGTTCAACCTCAGAACTGGTGCTAAACGCCCTATCAAGGAGAAGAGTTGTGACTGGTAATTGCTGGATGATTTTCACCTATCCATCATCCTTGTTCTTGTGTTTCCAGATTCCCTTGATACTTTGATCATTCGTTGCTTACTCAGCTTGTTCCTGGACTTCTCTCTGATTTCTTTTTGGGACCTCAGCTTGTTGATTGACCATTCTATCTCATCTCATGTGTATGACCCTGGCTTGGCTACAGACTACGTCTCTCATATCAGCTGCTTACCTGTGTATGACCCTGGTTTGTCTTCTGACTGTGTCTTTTATGCCAGTTGCTTACCTGTATATGACCCAGACTTGACTCAAGACAAGGTCTCTTCAACCTACCTGCACATGGTCTTGGCATTTCCTCCTTCCAGACCTGTCTACTGGGTCCTTCCCTGCATCACTGACCACGAGCGCATTGATTGTGTGCCACAGTTCCTTCCAGGAGTATTCCTGCGACTTCTGCTTGCTGTGTGGATACCATCCTTGTGGACCATCTCCACAGATCCACTATCAACCACCCGGATCCGCCGCACCAATGCTACTTTGTGCCTTGCGCACCTGTCTCCATATCCAGGTGTGTTCGGACCAGAGCCACAAGGGTTTTTTGCAATGGCTTCCAATTAGAAACATAGCAAGAGCACCAGGAAATGGGAAAATCAGGCCAGAGAGCTTTCCTGTTTCCTTTTAAAAGTGTAAAAACCCTTTGGAAGAAATACCCTATAACCTATGTACACACATTTTGAATTCTAGTTAAAGTGATACTAAAGGTTTGCATTTTTTTTTAAATAACAAACATGTCATACTTACCTTCTCTGTGCAAGGGTTTTGCACAGAGCGGCCCCTATCCTCCTCTTCTGGGGTTCCCTGGAGGCGCTCCAGGCTCCTCCTCTTCTCGAGTGCCCCCTCAGAGAAGTGCTTTCTCTGGGGGCACCCGTGCAGGTGCACTCCCTAGTCATGCTGCTGTGTCCATTGACACAGACAGCAAGACTTCCCCCCCCCCCCCCCCAGGCTCCTGCGTCACTGGATTTGATTGACATTGGCTCCCGCTGCTATCAATCTATTCAGTGAGGACCCAAGACACTGGCTGGAGCTGCTGGGCTCATCCTCAATGCTGGAGCGATTGGGTTCAGGTAAGTAAAAGGGAGGCTGCTGCATTGCAGGAGGTTTTTTGCGTTAATGCATAGAATGCATTAAAGTGAAAAACCTCAAGACTTTACAACCCCTTTAACCAACTGTGTTCTTTGAATGGTATCACTATTCCTGTGTATGTAAATATTTGGTATTTTTGTAAAGTTTAATATGACAAAAGGGTTATAAAAGAATATTAACTTAATAACTTAAAATGTTGTAGAAGCATTTGTTATAAACGTTTATAAGCATGTGTAGCCACACTCCAATTTGCAACAGCTGTTAATGAGAAAAGGGCTGGACAAATATGACTGAAGTTTTAATTTGTCATAAAATTGTGAGCACAATGATTATAAGTTGTTTTTTTATTGCTATTGTTTTCGAGTAAAGGAAGCACCTGGCGTCATTTCCAATTGGTCATAAAAATATAACATGCATGGCACAGTCTGTCAATGAGCATCCACCGGCTTACAGTATCACACACCATTTGCTTTATCTTCTCTTTTTAGATTTGACAGCTGTCAGAATTCATTGGAAAGAAAGCAAATGAAAGAACACAACGGAAAAAAAACACAAATAAAAAAAACCCTGCAGAGTTTGTGTCCCCAGGGGTCCTGTCTTCTCATAACTCTGACCCGACTAGAACTTCAACATGAAATAAAGAACTTAAAGAAAAATTCCTTTGAGCACTAAAGTTCAGTGCTGAGTGGTATTCAATGAACAAAAGCTAGAGGCTCGCTTTGAATTACTTTGGTTGGTACAGATGTTCTCTTCCCACTACCGCTACTCCTACACCACCTGTCCTCGCTAGCTAGTTATGAATTCAGTAGAACTTTAGAATCATATCTACGCCCTTAATTTCTCTTTTTATTCTAGTTGAGGATTCCAGGGGAGTAGTAGATTTCCAGTTCTGTAGAAATTGAAACTGGGCATATTTGCTGCTGGGGTTAGGTGGGTGGGATAATATTGGAAATTCTGTTAAAGTGTCTCTGTTGCCAGAAAAAATATAAAACACCTTGCAAGAGAAGCTTAACGTAATTGTAAATTCTCATTTATTTATTTTTTTCTATTAAATATCATGTTATACTTACCTGCTCTGTGTAGTGGTTTTGCACAGAGCAGCCTGGATTCTATTCTTATCAGGTCCCCCACTGGAGCTCTTGGCCCCTCTCTCCTGTTGAGTGCTCCACAGCAAGCAGCTTGATATGGGGGCACGCGAGCCGAGCCGCAGCTTTGTGTATCCATTAAGACACAGAGCCATGATTCGGACCTGCCTCCTCTCTCTCATGCTTGGCTAACTTGATTGACAGCAGTGGGAGCCAATGGTGCCACTGCTGTGTCTCAGCCAATCAAAAGGGAGAGACGGGCAAGGCACTCATGGATCAAGATGGGGCTCAGGTAAGTATTAAGGGGGCTGGGGGGCTGCTGCACACAGAAGGCTTTCTTTTTATCTTAATGCATAGAATCTTCTATCTTTACAACCACTTTAAAGTAACGTTAACCTCTGGTTTAAAACAAAAAATCAATTCAAGTATACTGTATATTCTTAATTTAAAAGCGTACCTTCTATTGCTCTCAGCCTCCTCTAAATCTCAAATGTTCTTTTTTTTTCTTTTTGCTGCTGACTTTCTGTTAGAGGTTGGCTACATTTTTATTCTCCATGGTCTCATTGTATGTAGGAGTGTGGCCACCCTCTCTTGTTCATTCCCTAGATGGAGTAGGGACTAGAGTTTATGGGAATTGTAGTGCGCATACAGCAGTGCACATAACAGCAACTGATGTGCACTGTTCAATCCAAATAAGTGGAAATGAAGAGGAAAAGGAGAGGTTTGGGAGTTCAAGGAGCATGATACCAGGAGGCAGAAAATCACAGTAATAAAAAATTTAATGAAAAATAGATTACAAGGTCATTAAGTAGTTGATGTGCAAGGATTATTTTAGGAGAATAAAGTTAACGTTTAGTGTCACTTTAAAGCTGAACTCCAGGCAAGCGGTTAAAATACATGTGAGATTCGTCCCTCATGAAGGGATTTAATTTCTGTCCATGCATTCCTGACATTTGCACAGTCCTCTCCCACAGCACAGTGAGGTAGATGAAAGCACTTACAGTTCAGGAAGACAGTTTGTAACCTTTTTCCACATCCAGTCTTCTGACTGGATAGGGAAAGGCCAGCAGCAGACTGATGAGGACATCCCTCTGCTCACTCTGTTTCTCCTCATTTCAGCATGTTCCTTGTGAAGATATTAGCATGTAGCACACTTGATTGGCATCTAGTCCTACTCTTCCCTTCCCCATGATAAGTGTGCTGTTTGAGCCCCAGTTCACACTGGTGCAGTGCAGGAAATGCAGCGATTCGTGTGCACTTCCCGCACAGCATAGCAATTGCACTGTGTTCTGCGATCTGCTGCAGGTGTCAATGGAAAGTTAATGACACCCCAAAAGCAGGTCACAAACACAATGAGTTTGCCTGAACTGGATCACATGGGTATAAACACCCATGCGATCCAGTTCCAGTGTGAATAAAAAAAAGCTGCCTGCACTGCACCACACAGAAGTGTGTGTGATTCACTTGTGGTTCACAGTGTGCACTTAGGCTAAAGATTGTAAGAGGCTGATACCAAATCAAACTCATGTGCTTACATTAGTTTAAACAGAACCAAACTCTCTCAATCATCATTAACTTATCGTAATGCTAATGTTTCCAGCAGGGGTATATCTTATTTACCTGTTTTAACTTTTTATATGTCCTCAGTTGCTTCTTGGTCACTGGACTAGGACATCCTAGGAGTCTTCCTGGGCATTTTTTTCCTTTCATCTGAAGGAGGAGAGGACGGGCTTTCTTAACTAAGCACACCCTCCTGTCCGCATGCCTGAGCTAAGAGCAGGTGGATTCCATGAAGTAAATGCTACTTGGATCATCTGCCCTTTCTCAAGATGGTTGTGATTACTTCTCTACAAAATAAAGCATTAAGACATGGATGGATCAATGAGTTTGCATTAAATAGTAAATAGTGTTTTCGGTTTGTGGTGCTTAATTACAGTTAGTTTCACTTTAAGCTGACTAATATATATATATATATATACAGGTGCTGGTCATATAATTAGAATATCATCAAAAAGTTCATTTATTTCACTAATTCCATTCAAAAAGTGAAACTTGTATATTATATTCATTCATTACACACAGACTGATATATTTCAAATGTTTATTTCTTTTAATTTTGATGATTATAACTGACAACTTAGGAATATCCCAAAATTCAGTATCTCAGAAAATTAGAATATTACTTAAGACCAATACAAAGAAAGGATTTTTAGAAATCTTGGCCAAGTGAAAAGTATGAACATGAAAAGTATGAGCATGTACAGCACTCAATACTTAGTTGGGGCTCCTTTTGCCTGAATTACTGCAGCAATGCGGCGTGGCATGAAGTCGATCAGTCTTTGGCACTGCTCAGGTGTTATGAGAGCCCAGGTTGCTCTGATAGTGGCCTTCAGCTCTTCTGCATTGTTAGGTCTGGCATATCGCATCTTCCTCTTCACAATACCCCACAGATTTTCTATGGGGTTAAGGTCAGGTGAGTTTGCTGGCCAATTAAGAACAGGGATACCATGGTCCTTAAACCAGGTACTGGTAGCTTTGGCACTGTGTGCAGGTGCCAAGTCCTGTTGGAAAATGAAATCTGCATCTCCATAAAGTTGGTCAGCAGCAGGAAGCATGAAGTGCTCTAAAACTTCCTGGTATACGGCTGCATTGACCTTGGACCTCAGAAAATACAGTGGACCAACACCAGCAGATGACATGGCACCCCAAACCATCACTGACAGTGGAAACTTTACACTGGACCTCAAGCAAAGTGGATGGTGTGCCTCTCCTCTCTTTCTCCAAACGCTGGGACCCTGATTTCCAAAGGAAATGCAAAATTTACTTTCATCAGAGAACATAACTTTGGAGCACTCAGCAGCAGTCCAGTCCTTTTTGTTTTTAGCCCAGACGAGACGCTTCTGACGCTGTCTGTTGTTCAAGAGTGGCTTGACACAAGGCATGCGACAGCTGAAACCCATGTCTTGCATACGTCTGTGAGTAGCGGTTCTTGAAGCGCTGACTCCAGCTGCACTCCACTCTTTGTGAATCTCCCCCACATTTTTGAATGGGTTTTGTTTCACAATCCTCTCCAGGGTGCGGTTATCCCTATTGCTTGTAAACTTTTTTCTACCACATCTTTTCCTTCCCTTCACCTCTCTATTAATGTGCTTGGACACAGAGCTCTGTGAACAGCCAGCCTCTTTTGCAATGACCTTTTGTGTCTTGCCCTCCTCGTGCAAGGTGTCAGTGGTCGTCTTTTTAACAACTGTCAAGTCAGCAGTCTTCCCCATGATTGTGTAGCCTACAGAACTAGACTGAGAGACCATTTAAAGGCCTTTGCAGATGTTTTAAGTTAATTAGCTGATCAGAGTGTGGCACCAGATGTCTTCAATATTGAACTTTTCACAATGTTCTAATTTTCTGAGATACTGAATTTGGGATTTTCCTTAGTCGTCAGTTATAATCATCAAAATTAAAAGAAATAAACATTTGGAATATATCAGTCTGTGTGTAATGAATGAATATAGTATACAAGTTTCACTTTTTGAATGGAATTTGTGAAATAAATCAACTTTTTGATGATATTTATATATATATATATATACTGTGTATATTAAATATATATATATATACAGTATCTCACAAAAGTGAGTACACCACTCACATTTTTGTAAATATTTTATTATATCTTTTCATGTGACAACACTGAAGAAATTACACTTTACTACAATGTTAGGTAGTGAGTGTACAGCTTGTATAACAGTGTAAATTTGCTGTCCCCTCAAAGTATCTCAACACACAGCTATTAATGTCTAAACCGCTGGCAACAAAAGTGAGTACACCCCTAAGTGAAAATGTCCAAATTGTGTCCAATTAGCCATTTTCCCATGTGACTCGTTAGTGTTACAAGGTCTCAGGTGTGAATGGGGAGCAGGTGTGTTACATTTGGTGTTATCAATCTCACTCTCTCATACTGGTCACTGGAAGTTCAACGTGGCACCTAATGGCAAAGAACTCTCTGAGGATCTGAAAAAAAAATTGTTGCTCTACTTAAAGATGGCCTAGGCTATAAGAAGATTGCCAAGACCCTGAAACTGAGCTGCAGCATGGTGATCAACACCATATAGGGGTTTAACAGGACAGGTTCCACTCAGAACAGGCCTCGCCATGGTCAATCAAAGAAGTTGAGTGCATGTGCTCAGCGTCATATCCAGAGGTTGCCTTTGGGAAATAGACATATGAGTGCTGCGAGCATTGCTGCAGAGGTTAAAGGGGTGTGGGGGTCAGCCTGTCAGTGCTCAGACAATATGCCGCACACTTCATCAAATTGGTCTGCATGGCTGTCGTCCCAAAAGGAAGCCTCTTCTAAAGATGATGCACAAGAATGCCCTCCAACTGTTTGCTGAAAACAAGCAGACTAAGGACATGGATTACTACAACCATGTCCTGTGGTCTGATGAGACGAAGATTAACTTATTTGGTTCAGATGGTGTCAAGCCTGTGTGGTGGCAACCAGGTGAGGAGTACAAAGACAAGTGTGTCTTGTCTAGAGTCAAGCATGGTGGTGGGAGTGTCATGGTCTGGGGCTGCATGAGTGCTGCCGGCACTGGGGAGCTACAATTCATTGAGGGAACCATGAATGCCAACATGTACTTTGACATACTGAAGCAGAGCATGATCCCCTCCCTTCGGAGACTGGGCCGTAGGGCAGTATTCCAATATGATAACAACCCCAAACACACCTCCAAGACGACCACTGCCTTGCTAAAGAAGCTGAGGGTAAAGGTGATGAACTGGCCAAGCATGTCTCCAGACCTAAACCCTATGGAGCATCTGTGGGGCATCCTCACATGGAAGGTGGAGGAGCGCAAGGTCTCTAACATTCACCAGCTCCATGAGGCCATCAGTGGAAGAGGACTCCAGTGGCAACCTGTGAAGCTCTGGTGAACTCCATGTCCAAGAGGGTTAAGGCAGTGCTGGAAAATAATGGTGGCCACACAAAATATTGACACTTTGGGCCCAATTTGGACATTTTCACTTAGGGGTGTACTCTCTTTTGTTGCCAGCGACTTAGACATTAATGGCTGTGTGTTGAGTTATTTTGAGGGGACAGCAAATTTACACTGTTATACAAGAGGTACACTCACTACTTTACATTGTAGCAAAGTGTCATTTCTTCAGTGTTGTCACATGAAAAGATATAATAAAATATTTACAAAAATGTGAGGGGTGTACTCACTTTTGTGAGATAATATACATATATATATATATATATATATATATACAGTATATGTGTATATACATCATTCCAGCTGTTGATGACTATGATATTTTGCTATGCCAGTTATAGAATCATTCATATCCAGTACAGGTCCAGTTGTCCTGTGTCACCTGCTGACAGGGCTGGTGATAAGGCAGTACAACTGGCCCTCCTGTACTGAGCCCCATCAGTTCAAAAGGGAGCCCGGGCACCTGCTAAACAGGAGGGTTGGCTATACTGCCTTATTGCTGACACAGATCCTCTTGTGGCCTCCCCAGGGGGTTTGGTTCCAGTATCTGTGTGTAATTTATATTGCATTTATGTCTGCTATCAACGGTTTTAGTGTATATTTAGGTGGGGCCTGTCAGGTTGGCTTTACAGGGCAATGTGATTTCTAACAGCAGCCCTGCCTGCTGCAACCTGGTGGTCATCCCCTAAGTCACAACTGTGTCCTGTAGTGATGTAGTGGCTGGCAGGTGAAACCGCAGCACACATTAGGATACCTGGCAATTTGACACACTATGTGTAAATTAGGTAACGGTTAGAAAGGTGGGACTTTGAATATGCCTCTAAGGAACACAAACAACTCAATAATGATAAAAATACAAAATTTTTATTGATCACATATATGTAAAAGCAAAGAAGAAAAAAAAACAAGAAAAATACAAGAGATCCAACAAGAACACCAATCAATGTTACAATTCATACAGGAGAGGTGTCAGGACTTGGATATTATGAATCATGATAATCAAAAGGAATTATTACACGTTTCGAGGGGACAGCCGCTTCTTCAGAAACCTTTGAAGACCATTTGTAATATATACCTCTGTAGGCTAGTTAAAATCCAGACCAACACAGGAAACTAAAGAAAAGGGGAGGGCGGAGGCCAGTCAACTCTCCATCCTAGACATGCCCATAAAACACTGGGGTATGACACAGACCCAGATATGGCCACAGAGTAGAGTCTCTCACAGCATGGAGAATGTGCCCACGGGCCCACGGGACACTCATCTGTCCCTAAGTGGGCAAAGTATTAATGCATGGAGATTAATTGGGGGACTGGGACATGCAGACCAATCATAGGTCTAGCAATGCCATCCTGGCAGGCTTGTCAATAGCCACCTAATATTCAACCCTGCAAAGGAAAAGAAAGCCCTGGCAGATACGGTCCTCCCTTCCCTGTGGTAGTCCTAAGATCTGAATCCCTGCCTGCAAGATTATTGATCTTCTTTTGCAGGGTGCCTTTTTTATTTTTTATTTTTTTAATTGTCTATGTTGGCAAAGTTGCTTTAAGTAGCAGCTTAAATAAAAACATTTTGCTCCCTACTAACTGGGTCCCCTTTTGACTTAAAAAGCAAACTGCTTTCAATATGTTACAAATAAACAGTATTAATCTTAAACCATTTGGAATGACCATTTGCTGGAGCAGACATTCTTTCAGAATTTATGGGTAGAAGTCTTATGTTGTTTTATTTCCCAAGATTACTTCGAAGATTTTCAGCATTATGTGTTCTTGAAGCATTTTTTTTTATCAGTCTTGAGATTTATTTCTGTGAAAAGTAACAAAAAAGTATTTCCATCAGCAAAACAATTTTGTTCCGTCATTCTCTGCACTCAGTGTTCAGTGTATCCGGTATTGTTATCTGTATATGGTGGAGCCTTTGCCATTCCCAATTACCAGAGAAAGGAGCATGCTAGTTCTAGCATTTCCTGGCATCTGGCATTTCCTGGAGGGCTGTCCTGTGTAAGGGGGTGGATAGAAATCTTGTTGAATGATCAGACTAACTTACCCATGCTTTAATCTTCAGCTCTGGAAGATTTACCCCCCCCCCCATGACCAGGCCATTTTCTTGCTATATGGCATTGCATTACTTTAACTGACAGTTATTTGTTCATGCAATGCTGTGCCCTGTACAATACAGAAATAGAGCTTTCTTTAGGTGGTATCTAATCACCTCTGCGGTTTTCATTTTTTTTGTGCTATAAACAAAAACAGACTGACAATTTTGATTTTTGATTTTTTTTTTTCATAAATTTAAGCCATTATGTATTCTGCTACATATTTTTTGTAAGAAAAAAATCCCAATAAGCGTATATTGATTGGTTTGTGCAAAGGTTATAGCATCTACAAACTATGGGATATTTTTATGGAATTTTTATTTACCGTATTTATTTTACTAATAATGGTGGCGATCAGCGACTTATAGCAGGACTGTGATATTGGGGAGGACAGTCAAGACAATAACTGAGACTTTTGACACTTTTTGTTGACCAGTGACACCAATACAGTGATCAGTGCTAAATAATATACATTGTCACTGTACTAATGACACTGGCAGGGAATGGGTTACCATCAGGGGCAATCAAAGGGTTAAATGTGTTCTTACCCTGTGCTTTACTAAACTGTGGGGAAGGTGCTTGCACTAGGGGTAGGAAGAGATCTGGGTTCCTGCTTATCAAGAACACAGGATCAATGTCTTCCTGCTGACAGAATGGCAATCTGCCTTGTTTACATAGGCAGACTGCCATTCTGCCTATGTTATGAATAATTGGCGGGTGCCAGTAGACATCGAGTTCGAGGTATCCGCAGATCAGCTCGCGCTGTGAATTATCACAGCGGAAGCAGGCCGCCGCTGGCTCGCCTGTGCGCCCCCCAACTGTGCTGGATCACATACTAGGTACAGGAGAGCCGCCTTGCTGCTGTATATATACAGTATACGGTGGGCAAGCAGTTAAAGCCCAGCACACAACCATATCATATTTTCTTTGTTTTGGATAAGGTGCGGGGTTAGCACCTCTGTCATTATTTTTTTTCTTTTCCATCCACCAATTGGTAAGATTTCTTTCCTTTACTGGTAAAGAGTAGTAATTTTACTGTAGACAATTAGATAAAGTTTGGAGCTTAAGTGATACCCTTTACTGGGTAACTTAAAGTGGTTTTAAAGGCAGACTTTTTTTTATCTTAATGCATTCTACGCATTAAGATAAAAAAAACCTTCTGTGTGCAGCAGCCCCCCTCAGCCCCCTAATACTTAAATGAGCCCCATCTCTATCCAGCGATGCTGCACAAAAGACACGGCTCTCCCTCCTGATTGGCTGAGACACAGCAGTGGGTGCCATTGGCTCCCACTGCTGTCAGTCAAAGTAAGTCAGCCAATAAGGAGAGAAAGGGGGTGGGGCTGGGCCGCGGCTCCGTGTCTGAATGGACACACAGAGCAATGGCTCGGCTCGGGTGCCCCCATAGCAAGCTGCTGACTGTGGGGGCACTCGGCAGGAGGGAGGGGCCAGAAGCGCCAGTGAGGGACCTGAGGCGAGGAGGATCTGGGCTGCTCTGTGCAAAACCACTGCACAGAGCAGGTAAGTATAACATGTTTGTCATTTTTAGACAAAAAAAAAACAAAAAAACAAAACTTTAATATCACTTAGGTATTACAGATGCTGGCTTTCAGGATTCTCTTATTTATAAAGCCTGACAAAAAGGTATAGCATCTGTAAGACCTTAAAGCCCAAATCCAGATTTTGTGTTACTTTGGACCAAGTACTGTATTGTATTTTGTAGGCCAAGCCTTGTATTTTTAGGGTTAGATCATGCAAGTCTTCTTCTGATTGGCTGAGGAGGAGATTGAGGCATCATCAGCCCACCTCTCCACCTTAGCCAATCATAGGAAGCCTTGTATTCATTTATAAAAATACAAACCTTCCTGTGAATGGGTAAGCAGTGGACAGGCCAACTCAGTTTTTTATTCTGGGAAGGGGATGGGAAATCTCCGTACTGCTGGAACATAGCACTGAGGCCACATTTGTACAGTGCTGACAGTGGCCGCGGCAATTAGCAAAGGAAATAGTTATTTTAAAGCGGAGTTCCACCCAAAATTGGAACTCCCGCTTTAAGTGCTAGTGACCCCCTGCCATGCCACAATTGGCATGTCATTTTTTTTTGGGGGGGGGGGCAGGTACCTAGTTTTCATAGGTACTCAGCTCCCACTTCCTCTCCTGGCACCGCGGCGCCGGAAGGAAGTTCACCTCTCCACCCTCCCTCCCTGCAATCATCTTGGACTCGTCACGGGTCCCAGAAGATTGCCCGGCCATTCACAAGCGATGTGATGCTGGTGCAGCGAGGGGAGGGGGAGAGGAGCGAAGAGTCGGGTGTCTGCATCGCTGGACCATGGGACAGGTGAGTGTCTGATTATTAAAAGTTAGCAGCTACACTTTTTGTAGCTGCTGACTTTTAACTGTGTGGAACACTTTAAGTAACACAAATATCTGAACTGGGGAAAGGGAACAAAAACCTAATACCAAGCAGGGTGGTACTGCGGGTAAGTTATTGGGTAGTTACATGCCACATCCTATGTTTAAACTATTAGCAGAATAGCAAGAAAAGAAAGATGGACTTTGAAGGCATGGATTAAAATGATGAAGTAACAGCAATTTTATTTATACACATCAATTCATCAGGACAAAACGGACAATTCATACAAAATATGTTATAAAAATATGATTCTACAATAAAAAGCTAACAGCCATTCAAAAAGGAAGACACCTGGGCTGCCAATACCAGACCCCAGGTGTGTGCCTCCCAAGGGTAAGCTGTGGGAATCAGAAAGGGGGGAAAAACAGATCCCTCCTATGATGTTCCTGTTTGGAATGGACAATGATACAAAAAAAATCTAAATTCCTTAAAGACAAAGCAGCCTTTGCAGGGGGGTTTGCCTAGCAATGGCATACCCCACAGAGAACCAGAAGTCCCCCACGGAACTCAGAGATAAGACAGAATCCCACAAATTTGAGCAATACTGTTTATGATACTGGCACTGAGTCAGATTCCTCTCTCTCTTCCACAGTTTCCCGTTTCACGTATGGGGCCACACACCCGTCTAACACCCATAACCCTATGGGCCCACGAAAGAGGAACCATCATGGTGGTGGATATATCTTTCCACAGGCGTCTAAACAACAACCCAAACATTTCCCTGACTTTCAACACAATCACCCTAACAAACCCATGGAGCACTCTAGACACAATACCCACCCGGGCCCAAGCACCACAATTGATAGGCTCACAGGCATCAACGAGGCCCAAAACCCCTTCCACTAGAAATAATCAAGGCTCAAACACTACAAATATACCTACACCATCTCAATCCATGCACTTAGCCCCACACATGCAGCCTGTTTTTTTACCAGGAACCCAACCCATCGAAGGCGTCAAACAAACTACTCTAGACTCCCATCTCACGCGGCTAACAACCCCTCCCCTACTCACCCCAGCAATCCCACCAGCACCTACACACCCAGGACCTACACTTCCAATGACACAGACCTAAGTGTCATCAATTTGACCCCATACACATTTACATCAGAGGAAATTAGAGTACTGCAACTTGGCCTAAATTTCTGCCCTACCACACAAATTGATAAATATCAAACTATAAAAGATGTCCATCTCTTTTCGCGTAACTTACTTAACATATACATTTTTAGTTGATGAAGATCGTAAGAGATCTAATCAAGATAAAGAACTAACAGAGAAAATGAAGCATTTTACAATGGCGGAGTTCAGAGCCTTGAGAGATCTGATTCTCCTCTTGGAGGAGAATCAAACACAGGAAGATATAGACGGTTCTGAGTCCCAACTGCTTAACACTGAAATAGAGACAATTCCCACTTCATTCAAAAACAAATCTAATAAGTTTCCAGACTTAAGTGTTAACCCCAATATATGGGCCTTTCTGGTGTCAATGGTCAGTGACCTAAAAGATATGGACCCCAATCCAAACCTATCCCCAACAATTTAACGCATGAACAAACTCTAGCTCTTCGCAATCTCAAAAAGAAACCTGATATAGTAATCAAAAATTCAGACAAGGGTGGTAATGTGGTCATCATGACCGAAATGCAATATGAACACATGTGCCTAGACATTTTTTTGAAAAACAAAAAATGGTACCGACCCCTTTCACAATCCAAAATACAAGAGTTTACGGGCCAATACAAAAGCCTCATTTCTCAAGCATTTATGGATGACGTAATTGATCAAAGCACATATGACTTTTTAAACGTTAAGGACCCTAGGATAGCAATGTTTTATGCATTGCCAAAAGCCCATAAAAAACTCACTAGACAACCAGGAAGACCCATAATTTCTGGAATAGGTGTGTATCAATAAAATTCCTGTCAGTTCATCATTTTAATCCATGCCTTCAAAGTCCATCTTTCTTTTCTTGCTGCTCTGCATTTCGGGATTCTTTATATACCTTTTTGCCAGACTGTAATAGTTAGCCAATAAAGGGAATCACTTAAACGCCAAACTTTCTACAATAGTCTACAATAAAATGTCTACTTTTCACCAATAAAGGAAATAAAATCTTACCAATGGGTGGATAGACAAGAACAAAAAATCATGATAGTGGTTTAACCACTTAAGGACCGGAAGGATTTCCCACATTAGGACCAGAGCACTTTTTGCGATTCGGTTAGAGCTGCACGATTCTGGCCAAAATGAGAATCACGATTTTTTTGCTTAGAATGAAGATCACGATTCTCTCACGATTCTCGCGGCGTAATATATTAAATATACAAAAAATAATGGGCTAACAGCACTGTTTAGGTTTTTGAAAGGGGTAATTTTTCAAAAAAAAATTGCGATTAAAAGTCTGCTGCGCAAACAGCGTGTGACATAAAATATTGCAACAACCGCCATCTTATTCTTTAGGGTCTCTGCTAAAAAAAAATATATCATGTTTGGGGGTTCTAAGTCATTTTCTAGCACAAAATAATGGATTTTTATTTGTAAACAGCAAGTGTGAGGAAAGATTTAGTCTTTAAATGGTTAAACCAAACAACTATACAAGGGGAGTTCACTCAGAGTTCAATGTCTTTTGAAGTATCTCTTGTATCTATGATGACTCAGAAGCTGGCTGTATGCCCAGACTTGGCTGTTCCCCTGAGACTCAAGCCCTCTGACTTCAAAAGACTTCAGGCACTTTTATTACTGTCAAATCGCGCTGATTCGCCCCCCAAGTCAGACTCCTTTTAACTGCACTGAAAATCGCGGCAATGCCCAATTGAGATCGCAGGGGGGGGGGGTAGATCGAGATCGCAATCTTAATACGATTAATCGTGCAGCTCTAGATTCGGTACTATGTTGCTTTAACTGACAATTGCGCAGTCGTGTGATGTTGTACCCAAACAAAATTGACGTCCCTTTTTCCCCACAAATAGAGCTTTCTTTTGGTGGTATTTGATCCCCTCTGCGTCACTTCTGATCATTGCTATTAACAAAAAAAGAGCGACAATTTTGAAAAAAAAACAATATTTTTTTACTTTTGCTATAATACATATAAAAATAAACATATAAAAAAACGAATTTATTTATCAGTTTTGGCCGATATATATACTTCCTCATATTTGTGGTAAAAAAAAAATCACAATCTGCGTTTATTGATTGGTTTGCGCAAAACTTGCCGTGTTTACAAACCATGAGAATTCATTTATGACGTTTTTTCTATTTTTGCTTTTTACTAGTAATGGCGGTGATCTGCGATTTTTATCGGGACTGTGATATTGCAGCGGACATATCGGACATTTTTGACACTTTTTTGGGACCAATGACATTTATGCAGTGATCAGAAATTTAAATATCCACTTATTACTGTATAAATGTCATTGGCAGTGAAGGGGTTAACCTGCAGGGGGCGATCTAGGGGTTAACTGTGTTCCCTAGGTGTGTTCTAACTGTGAGGGGGCTGGGCTGCCAGGGGCATAAGAGATCTAACTGATCCCAGTGACAGGGATCCGTAGATCTCTCACATGCCACCTGACAGAGCAGGGAACCGCAGTGTTTACATCGGCGGTTCCCCATTTTTCTTCTCTGCCAGGCAATCGCGTGTAGCCGCTGGACATCGAGCCCGCCAGACCCGCGGGCACACTGCTGCAGAGTGTGGCGGGCATGAGAGTGCAGCGCCGGTGGCGCTCTCCCGCCTACTTGCCGCGCATGGGCGAGCCGTTGTTTATAAACGCCAATTCGCGCTACAGCGCCACTCTGCAGCAGTAAAAGTACGCGAGGCGGTTGGCAAGTGGTTAATGTAACACGAAGCATAGTCTTTAAGTTAAATAAATAATAAAGGGTATAATTTAAATTCCAAACGTTCTGCATTAGTTGTAAAATACTCTGCAGCAAGTATTAGGCGCAAAAGTCCAGATAATTCTAAAGACTCCAAACTAGGCAATAATGATCAATGATTAACAAACAGTCCACAAACACTCAGAGCAGCCATCTTATGAGAGCAGAAACCGCGCTCCAAGTACACTAGAAGAAAGCAAGGAGAGAGGCGCCTCTAAGTGCAGGATTAAAAACAGTTTCTATTACATACGCCAAACGGCAACTCACATGGGTAAAATTAATACAGGCACATCTGTGTGAAAATAGATCTCCAGGGGTGTCATCGGTGTTCGTCTAGTCCAAGGCTAATGATGCATCCATTCATCTGTGCGGTGGAGTAGCTTCTGACCACTCACTATAAGGTGGAAATGCCGGCCGGGGAGTGAGGGACACCAGATGTCCCTCACTGGTCATACTCCTTCTTCAAGTGACAGATCTGTTGCTTGAAAAAGGAGCATGGCTACAAGGACATTGTAGCGCGCATGCTCACGAAACGTGTCGCACTCCCGTGATGTTATCTGTCTACACTGCACCATCTCTGCATGCCAAGCCTCGCTCTGGCGTCCCTCACTGCCCGGCTGGCATTTCCACCTTACAGTGAGCGGTCAGAAGCTACTCCACCGCACAGATAAATGGATGCATCATTAACCTTGGACTAGACAAACACAGATGATACCCCCTGGAGATCTATTTCCCCACAGATGTGCCTGTATTCATTTTACCCATGTTAGTTGCCATTTGGCGTATGTAATAAAGGTGTTTTTTAATCTTGCTTTTAGAGGCGCCTCTCTTCTTGCTTTCTTCTATTGTACAATACTCTACTACTGCTTTTGTAGAATATTCTGCCCTTGGCATTGAATACTGTAATAAACTGTCTGAGTAGCCATTTGTCAACTTGCCTGAACTGAGGTTTCCAACATACACAATTATGGTCTCTTATGAAGTGGGGCCCAAAGATACAAGGAATTCAGTACTCGCTGGCTAAGCTGTGATTTTTGCAGGCAGCATAATATTTGCGATATATTTGGATAAATGATTGTATGTAAAGTTTGAAAGCTTCTGTAAACAAGGTTTTTTTTCTCAAGGAATAGGTACAGGTACTCCCCCCTTTCAACTCACCTTTTTTCTCCGTCAGTTGGCATTGGCCGGTTCAATATAAACCGGCCGACATTTGGCCCGTGTGTATGGCCCAATCGGCTGGCTTTTGTTGGATGAGCATGCTGGAAAACCCACAGACAACCGGCTCCTGATCAGCCAATGAGATCGCTGACCGGAGTGTTCTGTCCAGAGGGGCGGGAGGCGTACCCCTGTCAGAACACAATAGAACAGCGGGGGGGGGGGGGGGCTGTACTAACGTTGGATAGTTAGTACAACGGCTCCTCCTGAGCTGTCAGTTTTTTCGTTAAGCCTTGCTGGGTTGAACGAAAAGAAAAAAAAAAAAAAAAAACACTAGCACGTACGAAGCTTTGCAAGCCACAGTGGGACCAATTTAAGAATTAAAAAACGTAAAATCCCTACTGTTTTTCAACTGCTACTACATTTTTCCTTTCAATCTTCCAAAGCAGTGGTCTCCAAGCTGTGTCCCGAGGACTGAATGCAGCCCTTTGCTTGCTTTTTTCTGGCCCTTGGGATGCTATTTTATTCACTGACACCAATGAAGGGCACAATTCCTCCCAATCGCACTAATGGCGGGGCACGATTCCTACCAGTGACATCAACGATAGTGAACAGTTCCTCCCAATGACACCAATGGTGGGGCACAATTCCTCTCACTGACACCAATGATCAGAGATTGCATACTCCCACTGATGATGGGACATTTTGAACTCTCGATGTCCACATTCCAGCCCTCCTAAAGTCTGAAAACAGTAAACCAGCCCATTGTTTAGAAAGTTTGGAGACCTCTGTTCCAGAGCAAGTTAGAAAAACTTTGGTTTATATCTTCTCCTTTTAGATGCTTTGACAAGAGATGTATTTATAATCTGGACCACTATGGCTAATCTGAGCAATGACCATGGGTGATCCAAAGTACGTTTTTTTTCCCTCAGTGAATAAACATATGTTTGGTGCTAACACTTGTGTGCCTTTATAAGCACATTCTCCAGGGGAACTTCATATTGCAGTTTGAACATGCTAAAGGATGTGTGTGGTATATTTAAGCCTAAAGAAGGCCAGTGATAGAGTCATTTCACTTATAAAAATAAAATGTAAAAAAAGGGGGTGAGGTGTATAATGAATGTTTATATAAAACAGGCAAAGGACAGTATTTCATGACTTAGGGAAACCAATTTCTCTGTAGCCAAGCAATTGAAGAGCAGAGCTGGCTCACAGATCATTACCAGCATCCTGAATATAAAGGTCAGGGAACTACCCTATAAGAAACTCTGCTGGGATAAAAGAAATACTGAACATTACTGGAAGAGATGCCAAATTTGCTGCATGAGTCACTTTTAGTAGCTTTGTCTGGAAATCCGCATACCGCAAAACCAAAGGAGAAACATGCCTTAGTCAAAACGCACATCTATAGCTGACATACATGCTTATTGATACTGCTACTCATACTGTAAATGTAGAAGGCTGAATGGTAATCATATTGCAAAATATTTATATATATACTGTATACACTATATTCCTAAAAGTATTAGGACGCCTGCCTTTACACGCACATGAACTTTAATGGCATCCCGGTCCGTAGGGTTCAATATTGAGTTGGCCCATCCTTTGCAGCTATAACAGCTTCAAATCTTCTGGGAAGGCTGTCGGCAAGGTTTAGGAGTGTGTCTATGGGAATGTTTGAGCATTCTTCCAAACTCGCTCATCCATGTCTTTATGGACCTTGCTTTGTGCACTGGTGCACAGTCATATTGGAACAGGAAAGAGCCACCCCCAAACTGTTCCCACAAGGTTAGAAGCATGAAATTGTCCAAAATGTCTTGGTATGCTGACACCTTAAGTGTTCCCTTCACTGGAACTAAGGGGCCAAGGCCAACCCCTGAAAACCATCCCCACACCATAATCCCCCCTCCACTAAATGATTTGGATCAGTGCACAAAGCAAGGTCCATAAAGACATGGGTGAGCGAGTTTGGGGTGGAGGAACCTGACTGGCCTACACAGAGTCCTGACCTTAACCTGATAGAACACCTTTGGGATGAATTAGAGAGGAAACTGCAAGCCGGCCTTCTAGTCCAACATCAGTGCCTGACCTCACAAATGTGCTTCTGGAAGAATGGTCAAACATTCCCATAGACACACTCCTAAACCTTGTGGACAGCCTTCACAGAAGAGTTGAAGCTGTTATAACTGCAAAGGGTGGGCCAACTCAATATTGAACACACACCTCATGTGCGTGTAAAGGCAGGCGTCCCAATACTTTGGTAATATAGTGTGTATATATACGCAAACACACACACACATTTTATGTGACCCTGTCACTAAGATCACAAATTGCAATCAGCGGCCCCTTTCCAGTTGAAAAAAAGTGTGAAAGATCAGCGCTGAATAAGTAAAAATGGTGTAAACAATAGCAACCCTTTGAAAATGAGCTGTAGCTTGAAACTCGTCAGTGTACTTTTTTTTACACTATTTGCAAATTTTATGACGTTTTGCATACTATCTGTGAGCTTTTGAATGTGGTGTCTAGCTGTTACCAGCGTTTTATTTATGCCATGAGGCTCACGTGAACTGTTTTATTGTATACCTAAGCCTGCACTACCTATTAGCTTGCATTTAGCTTTTTAAACATTAAGGCTGGGTTCATACCTATGCCAACTGGACGCGGCTTAAACCGCATCCAATTCGCAGGACACTTGAAAACACATTGTTTTCAAGGTGTCTGGTTCACATATGTGCGGTGCATTCACACTCCGCATTGCACATAAAACCTGTGCGTTTTCTGTGCAATGCGGTGTGAATTCCCAGCCCGTTGTGTTCAATGGGAGCGCATCTAACACAGTGATGCACTCCGCACTGAACGGGGATATTTTCCCCTGCTCGTGGCCCCTCCCCCCTCCCTCCCCCCGCAGCTGCTGTGCTGTGGGAACGGACAGGAGCCGCCGAATGGCAGCTCCGCCCCTTCTTGGCAGCAGACAGGCTGGAATTCGCACCAGCCTAAAAGACATATTACGCTATGATACCCTTTTTTTCATTTATGGGGTAATGGTGGTGCTGTCACTATGGCTGATTATTCCTTGTATGACCATCTGGAAGCTATGCCTTGAAACTAATGTGCTGTAAGGATACTGGAATATACAGACAGTTTGGAGTGTTTGGTGTATATTATATGCACCATCTGGTGAGTTAGTACTTCACCTGGTGATGGTGATATGTGACACGGTGTTACTACGTTTGTCTACCTGGCACGGGTGTACACTTTCCCTTCCCTACTGCCCTGTGTTATATACATGAGTGTTGGCATTCTGCACCATGTTGTGCTCTTCTTTCCTCCCTTGGTAATACTGGTGGATGGGACGCATTCCTCCATCTTTGAGGACACTAAAATGCATTTGCTGTCCTCTTAATTGAAGCAGCATCTATATCTGGTGAGTGGTCATTTCATCTGTTTCTGAGGATACCTATTCATGATATTGCAGAAGTTCTTTGGAAGAATATGGGCTTAATACAGTTGTTATACAACAATAACATATTTTTTACTCATTAGACTTGATTTATATGGAGTGCTGCAATTTTTGTTTCCTTTTCCAGTTGAACCCCATTCTTCACTGCTAAACTAAATTTCCATTTGCTGCCATGTCATTACCTGACCTGTAGCGTCCTAGCAGAGGGTGGAAGGAACCACAGGGCACAGCAGGGGACCAGGAATCAAATGCACCTAAAGTGTCAGAAAACATCAGCGCTCACACCTCTGCAAGACAGTGAAAAATTGACTCACTGACTGCCAGAAGCATGTGCATTTAATATTTATTGTTCTTTTTTTGTTTTTTGTTTTTTTAACAGGGGCTACTTACTTGTGGAAACAGGGTCAGTGTAAAGGATCACAGGGCTCTACACAGCAATCATTTTTTAAAGACTTATTTTTAAAGGAAACTTGTCATGTAAAGAAATGTAGGCTGCCTTTGCTAAATGCTCCTTCTAAAAATGCTAGCTAACTGACTTTTATGCTTACCCACTGTTTTCAATGCTTCATGAATCACTAATCCTGAACAAGTACAGTGATATTTATTTATTTCAGGCACTTATATAGCGCTGTCAATTTACGCAGTGCTTTACATATACATTGTACATTCACACCATTCCCTACCCTCAAGGAGCTTACAATCTAAGGTCCCTAACTCACATTCATGCATACATATACTAGGGCCAATTTAGACAGGATTCAAACAACCTACCAGCATGTCTTTGGAATGTGGGAGGAAACCGGAGTACCCGGAGGAAACCCATGCAGGCACAGGGATAACATGCATAAAGCATTCACAGCTTTCCTTGATTGCCATTACCTGCGTAATTGTTCAGAGTCAGTGACTGAATAGAAGTGAGAACAGTCAGGAATCTAGTGTTTTCTGAAGAAGATCAGCAATGGCAGCTTTCAGATTTCTTTCATAACATCTGCACTAAAGAGACCTGGTAATCAGTGGGTGGGAACCACATAAAGTTTCCTCCAACACCATCATTATGAGTAACGCAATAAGGGAAGGGAGATACTTTCCTATTAGATAATATAGGATCTTTTTTCTTTTAACATTTAGGACTGGAGGGTATTGCACCTTTTTTTTTAATGTTACTGCGGAGACCGCTCTGTGCCAGATCACGTACCTAGTTTGTTAACTCGTGAGCCGCGGTGGAGAGCACGCCTGCGCCGCCCCAGCTGTGCTGCGATTGGCTGGCAGCTGATAGGTCGCCGGCACCTGCCAATCGGTTTCAGACAGGGCTCTCCTCTGACAGGAGCAATGTGCAAGGCAGGAAGTAAAAAACAGTGCATTGCTTAGTAAAAACGGCACACACAATAACACATGTTGGCCACTCCTTTAACCCTTTGATTACCTTAGATGTTAATCCCTATTCCATGCCAGTGTCATTAGTACAGTGACAGCGCATATTTTTGCACTGATCACTGTATTGGTGTCACTGGTTCAATATTGCAGTCCTGCACATACTAGTAAAAATGTAATTTAAATTCCATAAATATATCCCATTGTTTGTAGATGCTATAACTTTTTACCAAAAATATGTAGCAGAATAAATTTTGACCTAAATTGATGAAGGAATTAGATTTTTTACATTTTTATTGGATGTGTTTTATAGCAGAAAGTAAAAAATCCTGTTTTTTTTTTTTTTCAAAATTGTCGGTCTTTTTTTGTTTAAAGCGCAAAAAATAAAAACTGTGATAAGGTGATAAAATAAGACCAAAATAAAGCTCTATTTGTGGGGAAAAAAGGATGTCAATTTATTTGGGTACAGCATTGCAAGACCATGCAATTGTCAGTTAAAGTAACACAGTGCCGTATTGCAAAAATTGGCCTGCCATGAAGTGGGATAAATCTTCCAGAGCTGTAGTGGTTATACTAAACTGAAGGTATTTTGAATGGTCTGCTTAAAAGCACACTAGATATAGTGAATTTCTTATATAAAATGCTAACACCACCTTTTGCACTATGCTACACTTGTAATTAGGCTCTATATCCATAGTATACAGGAGTAGGTTTTATATACACAGGCAATATACCGGTAGGTAGGTATACAGGAGTAGGTTTTATATACACAGTATACAGGTAGGTATGCATGTAAGGGCTCTATACACACAGTATACAGGTAGGTAGGTATGTTTTAGGGGCTCTATACACACACAGGGTTACGTAGTTGTTTTGCTTTGCGTTTATCTATTAAGATTCTTGCGGTACAATCAAGGAAGCTTAGACTCATGTAGTGTATCAATGCTTTAGTAAAAAGAAAAAAACTGCACATACCACTGCAGGATGCACAATACAACACAATTCATAGCTTAAAAAATATGTCTACATCTCTTGACTTTATAGCATAATATAAGAAACTATGAAACTTCAACATCTCCTAAAGCCTTTTGTTCAGGAGAGGGGGCGAAATAAACCCCCCATATTGTCGTTCAAAAATGGGAGGAAAAAATTCCCTTTCGACTCCCGTATCTTCTGGGCAGTTAGACTAGGTCCCTGGGAGGCTTTTTTCTTTTTAGCAGGGTAAGCAATGTCCTTGACAGTCTGTGGAAAGAAAATCCCTTGTCCTCTTGGCCGTAAGGAAATGCTCAGATGAAAGTCCACTCCAATTCAAAAATCAATCTTCCTCAGACTCTCTTCTGGTCTGCCTCCTTCCATCTGGCCTGGTCATCTGCTCTGCCTGCTTCACCTCTTGATGCTCAGTACCTGAAAAGAGTAAAAGACAAAGCAGATTATATGTTCCTTCCCACTGTGCTAAAAAAACATAGCTTACTACTCACTCTATTTCCCCAGTTCTAACTGCAAAACTATTGCAGGGTGCCCATTGTTGCCCTGAAACACTTTCACAGAAAGGCATTGACTTCTAACGCAACAAATAAAATTGCATATCTATCCGTGCTGTCCTGAGAAGAACACAGACCTGCCTTTGTCCATTCTTCACAGCATGGCACATTCTAGCAAAAGGGCCCATTTTATGGCAGGAGAAACACTTAATGTGACCGAATCTACTATTCCCAACCAATTGCTTCCACTTCTTAAGCAATGCTGGTGTAGGAATCCCATCTATTTCCTCTCTAGGGACACCCACCTTAAGTAAATTACCCCACATGTGTCTCCTGGAGACCATAGGCCATGCCTTCCTTGTATCTGACTCAACTCAGCCATAGTTTATATATTAAGATTCTTGCAGTAAAATCAAGGAAGCTTAGACTCCTGTAGTGTATCAGTGCATTACTAAAAAGAAAAAACTGCACATACAACTGCAGGATGCACAATACAACACAATTCATAGCTTACAAATGATGTCTACAACATCCACAATGCCAATTATCCTTTCTAGCTAAATATACGCATGTACAATATGTACACATTAAGTAAACTAAACTGTTACTCAACTTAGGATCAGGATGTAATGTCCTTCATGGTTCCTTGCTCAGTCCAACTGAAAATGGCTCCAAAAATCTCCAGCTTCTTGCAGCC
>BLSH010139134.1:2197935-2214767 GCA_018402905.1 Glandirana rugosa
CGTGGGATGGACCGGAGTGAGGTAGGATGGGGGACGGTCCAGAGTGAAGAAGGTGAGACACGGGATGGCCCAGAGTAAGGTGTGTGAGATACGGGATGCCCGGAACGACGTAGGTGAGACACGGGGCAGCAAGGCCCGTAGGGCATAGAGTGTGTGGAATGAGACCCGGTAGGGCACAGAGTGGAAGAAGTGAGACCTGGCAGGGGGTAGGATGGAGTGAGGCCAGGTAGGGTGCAAAGTGGATGGCGCGAGGCCTGGTAATGAACAGAGTGAATGAAGCGAGGCCCAGTAGAACACAGAGTGGATAGAACAAGGCCCGGTAGGGCACAGAATGGATGGAGCGAGGCCCGATAGGACACAGAGTGGATGGAGCGAGGCTCAGCAGGGCACAGAGTGGAAGGAACAAAGTCTGATAGGGAGCAGAGTGGATAGAGCGAGGCCCAGTAGGGTGCAGAGTGGATGGAGCAAGGCCCAGTAGGGCACAGAGTGGATGGAGTGAGGCCCATTAGGGGCTAGGCTCAAGCGAAGCCCGAATGGGGGCAGGATGGAGCGAGGCCTTAAAGGGCACAGAGCAGGTGGATTGAGGCCCAGTAGGGCACAGAGTGGATGTAATGAGGCCTGGTAGGGCACAGAGTGGGTGGAGCGAGACCCATCAGGGGGCAGGAAGGAGTGAGGCCCAGTAGGCCTCTGAGTGGATGGAGAGAGGCCCAGTAGGGTGCAGGGTGGATGGAATGAGGCCCAGATGTAGCGAGGCCCAGTAGGGTGCAGTGTGGATGGAGCAAGGGCCAAATGGAGTGAGGCCCAGCAGGGTGCAGTGTGGATTATGCACAGAGAGGATGGAGCGAGGCCTGGTAGGGCACAGTGTGGATGGAGTGAGGCCTGGTAGGGCACAGAGTGGATGGAGCAAAGCCCAGTAGGGCACACAGTGGATGGAGCAAAGCCTGTAGGGCATAGTGGGTGAAGTGAGGCCCGGTAGGGCACAGAGTGGAAGAAGTGAGACCCGGCAGGGGGCAGAATGGATTGAGGCCCGGTTGGACACAGAGTGGATGGAGCAAGGCCCGGTAGGACACAGAATGGATGGATTGAGGCCAGGTAGGGCATAGTGTGGATGAAGTGAGGCCCGGTAGGACACAGAGTGGAAGGAACGAAGTCCAATAGGGAGCAGAGTGGATGGAGCGAGGCTCGGTAGGGTGCAGAGTGGATAGAGCAAGGCCCGGTAAGGCACAGAGCGGATGGAGTAAGGTCCAGTAGGCACAGAGTGGATGGAGTGAGGCCCAATAGGGGCTAGGCTTGAGCGAGGCCCGAATGGGGGCAGGATGGAGCAAGGCCTTAAAGGGCACAGAGTGGGTGGAGCGAGGCATGTTAGGGCACAGAGTGGATGGATTGAGACCCAGTAGGGCACAGAGTGGATGTAATGAGGCCTGGTAGGGCACAGAGTGGGTGGAGCGAGACCCGTCAGGGCACAGAATGCGAGGCCCGGTAGGGTGCAAAGTGGATGGAGCGAGGCCCTGTATGGTGCAAACTGGATGGAGTGAGGCTCAGTAGGGTGCAGAGTGGATGGAACAATGCCTGGTAGGACACAGAGTGGATGGAGAGAGGCCTGGTAGTGCACAGAGTGGAAGGAACAAGGCCTGGTAGTGCACAGAGTGGAAGGAACGAGGCCTGGTAGGGAGCAGAGTGGATGGAGCAAGGCCCAGTAGGGCGCATCGTGGCTGGAGGGAGGCCTGGTAGGGCGCAAAGTGGATAGAGTGAGGCCTGGTAGGGCACAGAGTGGCTGAAGCAAGACCTGTTAGGTGCCAGGCTGGAGCAAAGCCCTGTATGGGGCAGGATGGAGCGAGGCCTGGTAGGCCTCAGAGCAGATGGAGCGAGACCTAGTAGGGTGCAGGGTGGATGGAGTGAGGCCCGGTAGAGCACAGGGTGGATGGAGCGAGGCCCTGTAGGGCACAGTGTGGATGGAGCAAAGCCTGGTAGGGCACAGAGAGGGTGGAGTGAGGCCCGGTAGGGCACAGAGTGGGTGGAACGAGGCCTGGTATGGCACTGGGTGGATGGAGTGAGGCCCACTAGGGCACAGTGTGAATGAAGCAAGGTCTGATAGGGTGCAGAGTGGATGGAGCAAGGCCCGGTAGAGCACAGAGTGGGTGGAGAGAGGCCCTGTAGGGCACAGAGTGGATGGATTGAGGCCCAGTAGGGCACAGACTGGATGGATTGGGGCCCGGTAAGGCACAGAGTGGATGGAGTGGGGCCCAGTAGGGCACAGAGTGGATGGAGCAAGGGCCAAATGGAGTGAGGCCCAGCGGGACAAGGCAGGGGGTAGGATGGAGCGAAGCCCGGTAGGTCTCAGAGTGGATGGAGCGAGGCCCAGTAGGGTGCAGGGCAGATGGAATGAGGCCCAGATGGAGCGAGGCCCAGTAGGGTGCAGTGTGGATGGAGCAAGGGCCAAATGGAGTGAGGCCCAGCAGGGTGCAGTGTGGATTATGCAAGGCCCAGTAGGGCACAGAGAGGATGGAGCGAGGCCTGGCATGGCACAGTGTGGATGGAGTGAGGCCGGTAGGGCACACAGTGAATGGAGCAAGGCCTGTAGGGCATAGTGGGTGGAGAGAGGCCCGGTAGGGCACAGAGTGGAAGAAGTGAGACCCAGCAGGAGGCAGGATGGATTGAGGCCCAATAGGGCACAGAGTGGATGGAGAGAGGCTCGGTAGGGCACAGAGTGGAAGGAACGAGGCCTTGTAGTGCACAGAGTGGAAGGAACAAGGCCTGGTAGGGAGCAGAGTGGATGGAGCAAGGCCCAGTAGGGCGCATCGAGGCTGGAAGGAGGCCTGGTAGGGCGCAAAGTGCATAGAGTGAGGCCTGGTAGGGTACAGAGTGGCTAAAGCAAGACCTGTTAGGTGCCAGGCTGGAGCAAAGCCCTGTATGGGGCAGGATGGAACGAGGCCTGGTAGGGCTCAGAGCAGATGGAGCGAGACCTAGTAGGCTGCAGGGTGGATGGAGTGAGGCCCGGTAGAGCACAGGGTGGATGGAGCGAGGCCCTGTAGGGCACAGTGTGGATGGAGCAAAGCCCGGTAGGGCACAGAGAGGGTGGAGTGAGGACCGGTAGGGCACAGAGTGGATAGAACGAGGCCTGGTATGGCACAGGGTGGATGGAGTGAGGCCCACTAGGGCACAGTGTGGATGGAGCAAGGTCTGATAGGGTGCAGAGTGGATGGAGCAAGGCCCGGTAGAGCACAGAGTGGGTGGAGCGAGGCCTGGTAGGGCACAGAGTGGGTGGAGAGAGGCCCTGTAGGGCACAGAGTGGATGGATTGAGGCCCAGTAGGGCACAGACTGGATGGATTGGGGCCCGGTAAGGCACAGAGTGGATGGAGTGGGGCCCAGTAGGGCACAGAGTGGATGAAGCGGGACAAGGCAGGGGGTAGGATGGAGCGAAGCCCGGTAGGTCTCAGAGTGGATGGAGCGAGGCCCAGTAGGGTGCAGGGCAGATGGAATGAGGCCCAGATGGAGCGAGGCCCAGTAGGGTGCAGTGTGGATGGAGCAAGGGCCAAATGGAGTGAGGCCCAGCAGGGTGCAGTGTGGATTATGCAAGGCCCAGTAGGGCACATAGAGGATGGAGCGAGGCCTGGCATGGCACAGTGTGGATGGAGTGAGGCCTGGTAGGGCAAAGAGTGGATGGAGTGAGGCCGGTAGGGCACACAGTGAATGGAGCAAGGCCTGTAGGGCATAGTGGGTGGAGTGAGGCCCGGTAGGGCACAGAGTGGAAGAAGTGAGACCCAGCAGGGGGCAGTATTGATTGAGGCCCAATAGGGCACAGAGTGGATGGAGAGAGGCCCGGTAGGGCACAGAGTGGAAGGAACGAGGCCTTGTAGTGCACAGAGTGGAAGGAACAAGGCCTGGTAGGGAGCAGAGTGGATGGAGCAAGGCCCAGTAGGGCGCATCGAGGCTGGAAGGAGGCCTGGTAGGGCGCAAAGTGGATAGAGTGAGGCCTGGTAGGGTACAGAGTGGCTAAAGCAAGACCTGTTAGGTGCCAGGCTGGAGCAAAGCCCTGTATGGGGCAGGATGGAACAAGGCCTGGTAGGGCTCAGAGCAGATGGAGCGAGACCTAGTAGGCTGCAGGGTGGATGGAGTGAGGCCCGGTAGAGCACAGGGTGGATGGAGCGAGGCCCTGTAGGGCACAGTGTGGATGGAGCAAAGCCCGGTAGGGCACAGAGAGGGTGGAGTGAGGACCGGTAGGGCACAGAGTGGATAGAACGAGGCCTGGTATGGCACAGGGTGGATGGAGTGAGGCCCACTAGGGCACAGTGTGGATGGAGCAAGGTCTGATAGGGTGCAGAGTGGATGGAGCAAGGCCCGGTAGAGCACAGAGTGGGTGGAGCGAGGCCTGGTAGGGCACAGAGTGGGTGGAGCGAGGCCCTGTAGGGCACAGAGTGGATGGATTGAGGCCCAGTAGGGCACAGACTGGATGGATTGGGGCCCAGTAAGGCACAGAGTGGATGGAGTGGGGCCCAGTAGGGCACAGAGTGGATGAAGCGAGACACGGCAGGGGGTAGGATGGAGCGAAGCCCAGTAGGCCTCAGAGTGGATGGAGCGAGGCCCAGTAGGGTGCAGGGCGGATGAAATGAGGCCCAGATGGAGCGAGGCCCAGTAGGGTGCAGTGTGGATGGAGCAAGGGCCAAATGGAGTGAGGCCCAGCAGGGTGCAGTGTGGATTATGCAAGGCCCAGTAGGGCACAGAGAGGATGGAACGAGGCCTGGCATGGCACAGTGTGGATGGAGTGAGGCCTGGTAGGGCACACAGTGAATGGAGCAAGGCCTGTAGGGCATAGTGGGTGGAGTGAGGCCCGGTGGGGCACAGAGTGGAAGAAGTGAGACCCAGCAGGGGGCAGGATGGATTGAGGCCCGATAGGGCACAGAGTGGATGGATTGAGGCCAGGTAGGGCACAGTGTGGATGGAGTGAGGCCCGGTAGGACACAGAGTGGATGGAGTGAGGCTCAGCAGGGCACAGAATGCGAGGCCCGGTAGGGTGCAAAGTGGATGGAGCGAGGCCCTGTATGGTGCAAAGTGGATGGAGTGAGGCTCGGTAGGGTGCAGAGTGGATGGAACAATGCCTGGTAGGACACAGAGTGGATGGAGAGAGGCCTGGTAGTGCACAGAGTGGAAGGAATGAGGCCTGGTAGGGAGCAGAGTGGATGGAGCAAGGCCCAGTAGGGCACATCGGGGCTGGAGGGAGGCCTGGTAGGGCGCAAAGTGGATAGAGTGAGGCTTGGTAGGGCACAGAGTGGCTGAAGCAAGACCTGTTAGGTGCCAGGCTGGAGCAAAGCCCTGTATGGGGCAGGATGGAACGAGGCCTGGTAGGGCTCAGAGCAGATGGAGCGAGACCTAGTAGGCTGCAGGGTGGATGGAGTGAGGCCCGGTAGAGCACAGGGTGGATGGACCGAGACCCTGTAGGGCACAGTGTGGATGGAGCAAAGCCCGGTAGGGCACAGAGAGGGTGGAGTGAGGCCCGGTAAGGCACAGAGTGGATGGAACGACCCCTGGTATGGCACAGGGTGGATGGAGTGAGGCCCACTAGGGCACAGTGTGCATGGAGCAAGGTCCGATAGGGTGCAGAGTGGATGGAGCAAGGCCCGGTAGAGCACAGAGTGGGTGGAGCGAGGCCTGGTAGGGCACAGATTGGGTGGAGAGAGGCCCTGTAGGGCACAGAGTGGATGGATTGAGGCCCAGTAGGGCACAGACTGGATGGATTGGGGCCCGGTAAGGCACAGAGTGGATGGAGTGGGGCCCAGTAGGGAACAGAGTGGATGAAGCGAGACACGGCAGGGGGTAGGATGGAGCGAAGCCCGGTAGGACACAGAGTGGATGGAGCAAGGCCCAGTAGGGCACAGAGTGGATGTAGCGAGGCCCGGTAGGGCACAGAGTGGACGCAGCAAGGCACGGTAGGGCACAGAGTGGGTGGAGCAGGAACGGTCAATCACAGAGTGGGTGTAGCAGGAACGGTCGGGCAAAGAGTAGGCGGAACGAGGCCCTGTAGGACACAGGGTGGGGCAAGGTCTGTTAAGGCACAGAGGAGTAGATTAGGGCAGAGTGGAGCAGATTAGGACAGAGTGGAGCAAATTAGTTCCTTTACTCCTATGTGGTGTAATATACTGTACATTATAAGAAAAAAAAAAAAAAAAAAAACTCCTTACGAAACACCCAAAAAACTTTTTTTAAAAATGGTATAATTGTTTATATTTATAAAGATGTATATTTGCTTATATTTATAAAAATATATATATGTTACAATAGTGTGGATTAGGGCATGGTGGAGCAGATTAGGGCAGGGTGGAGCGGAATAGAGCAGGGTGCAGCAAATTAGGGCAGAATGCAGCAGATTACGGCAGGGTGGAGTGGATTAGGGCAGGGTGGAGCGGATTAGTGGAGCGGAATAGGGCAGAGTAGATTAGTGTAATGTAGTGTAGTGTAGATTAGTATAGTGTAGTTAGGGCCTGGCCCAAGGGGGGGATTACTTTAATGCAGTTGGACAGCTTAAACGTCTATTGCAATGTAAAGTTTGATAGAAGGGTGTATCAGTGTGGAGAGGGTTAATTCTGTATTTTTAGCACCTTTAGTGATAGATAGATAGCTAGATAGAGAGATATACAGTATGCAATGTTTATTGCTGACTTTGCTCATTCATGAGTTAATTCCAGTCTAAAGGTACAGAACTCTATTCTAACTTACCTTGGTGTAGTGATTATGGTGTCTACGGACTGTGTCTGAGCCTACCTTATATGTGTTCATCTATACTTTTATTGCTGTCACAAGGAATGTAAACATCCCTGTGACAGCAATAGGCACATCACAGGTACCCTTTGTGGAGGGATCTGGGGTCAATAATCACTCCTTTGCACTTGAAAGCATTCAAAACGCCAAGATCAGCATTTTTGAATACTTTAGATTTTTTAAAAATGGTGCCAGTAAGATGTCGGTAAACTGCAAGGGATTTCATGTCATTGCTTCCAGGTTACCATAGCAGCGAACCGATCAA
Source organism: Glandirana rugosa (assembly GCA_018402905.1). Taxonomy (NCBI): domain Eukaryota; kingdom Metazoa; phylum Chordata; class Amphibia; order Anura; family Ranidae; genus Glandirana; species Glandirana rugosa. Next base: position 2,204,955 of record BLSH010139134.1, read on the forward strand.
AGCCGATCATGCCTCTCTTTGGGTCTCCAACTATCCGGCAGATGTGGCGGCTAGTAGCTCGGGTCTCCTGGTAGGATGGGAGAGCCCGAGTGAGCCACAGAAGATGGGGGGGGGGGGTGCCCTCTCCTGTTGCTTATAATAACAACCAGAGTGGCTAACCAGAGAGCTGGCTGTCGGCTCTAAAAAATGGTACCACGGTTATGGCATCACCCAGGTAAACCACTTGATGTCAAATGACGTAATGGGTATGTGATTTGGCGGCAAGTGGTTAAATTGCACACAACTTTGCAACTTTAATGCCCAAGTCGCACAGTGTGAATGGAGCCTAAAGAGCAAAGCCAAGAGAGAGGGATGTTCAGGGATTCATTTTAAATATTCAGATGTGTGACTAATCTAAGATTTAATTATTAAGCTCTGTAATAAAGTAGTAACGTTTTTGAGCTTGTTCCATTGCGGACATGTACCTTTACTGGGTTGTGTTTTTATTGGTGTTCAGTCTTCATAAGATAAATATCTACTCATTTTCTGTATCAGTAACAACTATATCAGTGGGACCCGAAGTGAAGAAAAATCTCCCAAAAGGGCAGAAATTCTTTTTTTTTTTTTGTTTCATAACAGAAATTCTAACCCTTCCCTATGCTATCTAAACATTAAAAATTTTGAATTGGAGATCAAAGCAAATGCTTATACTGCACCTGTATTCATAATAAAAATGAATTATATAGTAAAAATTAGTTATCTCAAAAATTGCCTATAGAAAATGCATCAAAACACAACACAAAAATGAAGCAAACACAATCAGAATGCTATAGTGCATACCCCATATTGTTAGAATAAACATTCAGCTAGAGACCCCCACAGAAATAATTAGTGTACCCAAACCCAAGCTAAACCCAAAATAAACTGATAGAGGGGCTTCTGAAAGTGTTCCTCAATATCCACAGTGCACAAGGCAAAACCACATCCAATCACTTTCTAAGGCTTGCCGCCTCAACCTCTGCAACATCTCTAAAATTCCTAACCAATAAAAAATCCTGATTCACTCCCTGGTCACCTCTTGCCTTGACTGCTGCAACTCCCCCCTCATTGGCCTACCTTTAAATAGAATATCCCCCCTTCAGTCCATCATGAATGCCGCTGCCAGACTCATCCACCTTTCAAACCGCTCAGCGTTTGCCACCCCTCTCTGCATATCCCTTCATTGGCTGCCACTCGCCCAACAAATTAAATTTAAAATACTAACAATAAGTTACAAAGCCATCCCCAACTCTTCTCCCAGCTACATCACTAGCCTAGTCTCAAAATACCAACCTAATCGTACTCTATGTTCCTCCCAAGACCTCCTGCTCTCCAGCTCCCTCAACACCTCCTCTCATATTTGCCTCCAAGACATCTTCCGAGCCTCTCCCATCCTCTGGAATTCCCTACTCCAATCTGTCAGACTGTCCCCAAATATATCCACTTTCAGGCAATCCCTGAAAACTTTTCTCTTCAGGGAAGCCTATCCTGCCGCCACCTAACAACTGCACTTTTATTTTCTTCATCAGCTCATCCCCTACAGTTATTGCCTTTTCCTATCACTTGACCCTCCCTCCTAGATTGTAAGCTCTAACGAGCAGGGCCCTCTGATTCCTCCTTTATTGAATTGTATTGTAATTGTACTGTCTGTCCTAATATTGTAAAGCGCTGCGCAAACTGTCAGCGCTATATAAATCCTGTATAATAATAATATGTGAGAAGTAGTAGAATTCGGTATTGTGGCTTCACTAGCTTGGCTTTCTAGTCATGAAGGCATAAATACGTTGCCTAATTTGGCATATTGGGATGTGGTCTGCGCCAAAGCTGTCACGTCTGAAGACAAGAAAGCTGCTTCTGTCTCTAAACCCTCTTCATTTTTATACACACATGGATGATGAAACAAGGGAAACATTTCTGCTATGCCAAATTACTGCATGGTGGTAGCCAATATGCATTTGGCGTTTATATTTTTGTTCATCCCTTTCCTTGTCCCTTTTTTTGTGCAAGTTTATTTTAAACTTCAAACATATATTACTTTTATATGTTATTCATTTTTATATTCCATAGGGGTGACATCTTGTAGAGCTTTAGAGAGTAAACAGAACTATGCACATCAGTACTTGGCTCCAAAGCATCCTCCACACTCACTCCAAGGGCAGGTTAGTCTAATAGTGGGGTAGCATTAGGAAAAGGGGAGGGCTTGTTTGAGCCCCTGCAAGAATTATACCAGCACTGGCACATTACCTTTAACATGGCCCTACCTTGGCACCTCCACTGATAGTTGATATAATAAAATAGAAAGAATACCCTGTCCAACATCCCCTTTGTCCCAACACTGCCTTTAACAATACAGTATTTTCAAAAGTTGATTACCCCAGCAGGTTCCAATTCAATGGATGGTTCTTTTCTAATCTTCCACTACTCTGCAGTTTGGTGGACTGCATACATTTCTCTGCTCGGCATATGCTCGCTCAATGCTGTCTTTTTAATGACTTATGCTTGCAGCCTAATAAAGGTTATAACTGAGCAGTCTTGGAGTCACGGAGTAGGGAAGATTGCATTTCTCCCAGCCAGAGGCGGCTCTAGACTTTGTGAGGCCTTAACCCCCGTACACACAGACCAAATGCCAGCCAATATCGGTAGGTTAAAAAAAAGCGGCCGACACTCGGCCCATGTTTATGCCAGTAAGTCGGTTGCTTGGCCAGCTTCTGTCAGACGTGCATGCTGGAAAACCAGACAGCTGACCAGCTCCCGATCAGTGGCTGAGAGCGCTATATCGGAGTGTTCTGGCGGGGGGGTCCCCATGTCAGAACACAACAGATCAGCAGGGGAAATCGCTGTTCTATTGTCAGATCGTTAGTACAGCGGCTCCAACAGGAGCTGACAGCTTTTTTTTTTCGTTCAACCCAGCGAGTTGTCTCTTAGCTGGTACTTTCTCTTAGCTGGATTGGCATGTCTCTTAGCTAGAAATGCCTCTTAGCTGTGACTGTCTTTTAGCTCTATTGGGCTGTCTCTTAGCTGGATTGGGCTGTCTCTTTTCCAGGGATGTCTCTTAGCCGGATTGGACTGTTTCTTGGCTGGATTTGACTAAGAGACAGCCCAATCCATCTAAGAGACAGTCCAACCCAGGGAAGAGACCGTCCAATCCAGCTAAAAGACATTCCCAGCTAAGATACAGTCCAATCCAGCTAAAAGACAGTCCAATCCATCTAAGACAGTCCCAGCTAAGAGACAGTCCAATCCAGCTAAGAGACAGCCCCAGCTAAGAGATACAGTCACAGACCCACATCCAAGCAGAAGCAGAATTAAAAGACAAAGCCGGGCCCCATCCTGCAACATTGCCAAATGCCAATCAATAATTTATTTACCATTATCAAGGCAGCTGTATAACTTACTTCTGTCCACTTGCTGTTTCCACAGCACTAGTGCTGCACAGTGAGCGCTGCAGTCAGGCTACACACGGCGTCACTCTTCTTTCCCACAGCTCCGAGTGTGACTGTCGCCAAGGAGCATCCGGTCAGCAGGCCAGGGAGAGGCGGAGTCAGGGTGTGGATGATATCGCTCGTCTCCGCCTTCCACTCTCTCAGGGTTTGATGCAGCCAGCCCGGAACTATATGGGACCTATTACCGGCCTGGCTTATGAGCCCTGGTGTTATGCAAATTGGACGGCCACAGCCCCCGGCCCGCGAGGCCCCTGTGAGGCGATCGCCTGATTTGCCTAATTAAAGAGCCACCTCTGCTCCAAACATTCTGAGTCGGGAGAGGAAGATCTTTTAGTATAGAATATTTCTGCAAAGGACACACCAATGCCACACATATCATTTACGCAGACCATGACACATAATATTGTTGTAATCCCCCTAAATGCACTGTGTCTTTTTCAGTGCAGCATTTACTTTTTATTAGCATTTTATTAGCATTCAAAACTAAATGCAATAGTATGAAGGATGGATGAAAAGGTAAATGCAATAGCTTTATGCCAGAGCTAAAAGAAGACAAAATGGAGGACAAAAAAGGAACAGAGAGTTTTAATTCTAAAAGAGGGGCTGTACTTAAAAATCAGGGACAGTTGAAAGCTATGAGAATAAAAAAGGCCACCAACCACAGTGCATGTAGAGAGATTTTAAAAATATTACCAACGTTAGTTATGTAGGTACGGGGGCAGAACGTTTCTTTAGTCGACACTGATCAAAAGCCAGTTAAAAGGTCTCTGAAGCACAAACTAAAAATGTAAGATATTGCAACTTATAAATTCTTGGTGTGGTGGCTGCATTTGTTTTCTTCTTTTGCCATATTTTCACCTGGTGATCTTGCAAATAACACACTTCCTGTCCCTGGGTGGCTACATCACTTCTGTACTATATCTATGGCGAGAACCATGGTTGTCATGCTGGCTGCTTTCCCGATATGGACTACAAACATGTCCACATTTTTTTATCTCTATCATATAAGAGGTGGGGCAATTGGTAGTTTACAGGAGGTAGCTAGGAAGGAAGATATTCTTTGGTGCAGCTCACAGAAAGTGCCAAGTACACTGTATTTCTCGCAAGATTACCATGTATTCTCTGTATTTGCTGAAAATATTTTTAGCTTGGAAAAAGGTAAACTAATACAGCCACCATATCTTAGGACTGTAAACTGCAATATACTACATTTTAGTTATCATTTAAGTTTGGTATGCTTTTTTCTATGAAAAGAAACCTGAGCACATGGTCAAAACCTGCATTCAGCACAGGGCCAATATACAAATTCTGTCCCAGTACGCAATTGTAAAAGTGCAGAACACTGAGTTTTAGACAATTTCGGTCACTGCTACATGTGCGGGTTTTAATCTGGTCCAGACACGGGCCCATCATTCAAAATCTGTACCTCTAATGGGGAAACAGCAGAAGAAATGTAATGCTCCTGACAAATTTCTGCTGTGTCTTAGCAATTAACGCTATTTCTCTGCAGATAAATGAGAAGAACTGTTTCTGCGGTCCTGACTTTACATTATCACACCGTAGAAGAGGTCACAGAGGTCTACAACACACTTTACTGTTTACTGCTAACTTCCAGTGCTGCAGAGTTAGATACTGTGAGCCTCCACTTTGAGATATAGATTTAAAGGCCAACACAAGGTCTTAAATAATATGTAAACCCAACATTTCATATTCTTGATATGTGCCTGCTGTACCATCTACTTGTATGAAAAAGTATCCTGTTCTCTTTGTATTGCTTCCTTTATGTGAAATCCCTGGTGTTTCTGCCAAGTCCCTCTGCTTTCCTATTTAAAAAAAAAAAACTGACCACACTAGGCAGGAGAGTTCAGTGTGGTCAGTTTTCTAGCCAGGATGGGAACCTAGCGTGCTCTCCTACAATGATCAGACTTGTCCTGACACCCTCCCCCCCAATGCACAGCCATTCACTGGCAAAACCAGTGTGCTGCTGTTTTTCCTACCCTGGCTTCTCATGCACCTGAGAACAGAGGGGATGTGATCACTTATAGAAAATGGACAAAATGCATGTAACATTGTTTTTATATCTTTACACAAATGCTTTGCCTTTCATTTCTATTTTAAACTGAATGGGTTACAAGGTGAAGGTTTACATATAGTTTAAAGGGGTAACTAAACTTTTGATGGGAAAAAAGCAACTAATAAAAATTATTATAGCATATACAATTGCTACACAAATCATATTGTAATGAAATGTTATTCAAAATTTCCTTTCCTTTTCAATCTGCAGCACTGTCATTTTATGTAAAAGGCAATGCAATATGGCAACCTGGAGGAGTTCCATGCACAGATGGTGTACAGAACCCCCCCCCCCCCCCGAAATGTAATTTCCTGCTTGTGTGATTTGCTTACTGATTTTCCCAGAAGTCTGCACTAAGATACATGTCAGATTTTGGGCATCCCCTGCAACACAAATTTCATTTTTGGTGAAGTGAGATAGTCCCAAAGGGAAATCTAAAGGGATGCACACCCTGCCACTTTCCTCATTAGAACCCAATCATTAGTACAGCAGCTGATTGATAATTATAAAGCCACTCCTATTCACATTCACTTTGCACATGGACACAAACAAACACCTATTTCTTTAGAATAACAAAAGTTAGGAATCTGCAAGAAAATTTGTTAAAAATCCTTGCAATGTATATAGATCACCCAGAAGGGAATGTTCTTTTCCCAACAAAAGTGGAGTTACTCTTTAACAGGTTTACAGCAGCAATATATTCCTCTTTCTCAAACGTCAATCACCTCCATGCAGTCATACTTCATGTCCTGGAAGTTAGTTTATTTACCTGCCGGGATTAGTATAGCTGCCTCTGTACTTCCTGACTGCTCTGGATGTAGGGGCTACAGGCAGGGCTGGTGCAAGGATTTTTGACACCCTAGGCAAAACCTCATTTTGCTGCCCCCTTTGGCTCTGCCCCTGACTCCACCCCCTTTGCCCTGTCCATGTATACGATGGAGGTGGAGATTTTTGCAGCGCCTCTCTACCTATTTCTTTAGCCGTGGTCCACAGGCCCGCACTTGTGCCTCTGGACCCTAAAGACAAATAATGGCGGCACCGGCTCGCTTCCTCATGCCAGCCGTGGTCCGCAGGTATATGGACAGGCTACGGTAGTATATAGAGAGGCTGGTGTAGTATATGGACAGGCTGGGGTAGTATATGGATAGGCTGGGGTAGTATAGGGACAGGCTGGGGTAGTATAGGGACAGGCTGGGGTAGTATAGGGACAGTCTGGGGTAATCAATGGATAGGCTATGATAGTATATGGACAGGCTGGGGTAGTATATGGACAGGCTGGGGTGGTATATGGACAGGCTATGGTAGTATATGGACAGGCTGGGGTGGTGTAGGGACAGACTACGGTAGTATATGGACAGGCTGGGGTAGTATATGGACAGGCTGGGGTAGTATATGGACAGGCTGGGTAGTATATAGACAGGCCATGGTTGTATATGGACATGCTGGGGTAGTATATGTACAGGCTGGGGTAGTATATGGACAGGCTACAGTAGTATATGGACAGGCTGGAGTAGTATATAGACAGTCTATGGTAGTATATGGACAGGCTGGGGTAGTATATGGACAGGCTGGGGTAGTATTAGGGACATGCTGGGGTAGTATAGAGACAGGCTGGGGTAGTATAGGGAAAGGCTGGGGTAGTATATGGACAGGCTGGGGTAGTATTGGTTCACGGATTCTAATTAACAATTGTTTGTATGGTGTTGTTGCACATTTAATTTTATGTTTTTTTACATTTGTTATTTTACATGCACATCAGCGTAGGTTTATATGTACACAAGCGCAGCATTTTTGTATTAGTATATGGACAGGCTGGGGTAGTGTAGAGACAGGCTACGGTAGTGTATGGACAGGCTGGGGTAGTATCAGGGCCACCATCAGGGGGGTACAGGCAGTACTGTTGTAAGGGGCCCCAGTGTCTCAAGGGGCCTTTGAGAGAAGAAAAAGCGGCACCCCATTAAGTGTAGCAGTAATGATAAAAACACATTTTATTAAAAATGCACTTACAAGGCCATGCATATAAACAGGCATGTTGTAGGAGGTAGGTCCAGGGTGTCTCCTTCAGGATGCTCCGAGCGCTGGGTGTCCACCCAGCACAGGTCTCTGGCCGCACCGGTGGTCTCCGAAGGAGAGGGTGGTAGTGGTACACAGATGTGGGAGCGCGTTCGGAGCATACATGCTCCTTCATCAGGCCTCCCTGGGATGGTACAGTGCTGGGAAGAGCCTGTAGCAGCCAGCAGGAGCTTCTGATTAGAGTTAATAGTAGAATAGATGCAGCGCTTGCAGGATGTCACCGCAGCGGATGGAGTCTGCTGTGTACCACTACCACCCTCTCCTACACTTGGGACTACAGACGCCTGTGGCTGCCTCCCCGCCCACCTGCCTGGAGCTCCGGAGACCACCGGTGCGGCCAGACACCTGTGCTGGCGGGACACCCAGCGCTCGGACCATCCTGAAGGAGACACCCTGGACCTACCTCCTACTACATGCCTGTTTATATGCATGACCTTGCAAGTGCATTTTTAATAAAACGTGTTTTTATCATTACTGCTACACTTAGTAGGGCGCTGCTTTTTCTTCTCACTACCGTTACAGAGCAGCTTCTGCTCCATCAGCTGGCTGCCCCACAGATCACCCTTTCCTGTCCTTCCCCTTCCTTGCTGCCTAGGACCCTAAGCTACACATCTCCCTTCCAGTACCTGGCTCCATCCGCTGCGGTGACATCCTGCAAGCGCTGCATCTATTCTACTACTACTCTCAAGGGGCCCTTACAGCAAAGGCTTTAGCAGTCTTTAACATTGGAGTCCATGGGAGGAGGACACTAACTTTGAGGACACCCTTCTCCCGAACCATAGCCGATAAAAATACCAAACTTTGATCACATAGAGAGTGCCCTCTGGGCAACAACTGGTCCAGGTTTGGGACCTCCAGCACCTATGGTTCGGCCATACCGGGTCCTCAAAGTTACCAGTCATTGACCAGCAATTGTCGGGTGAATTTTGGACTTAAAATTGGAGTCTATGGGAGGGGGGCACCCGGTTTGGGGACACCGTTCTCCGGAACCATAGGCAATGAAAATACCAAACTTGGGTTACATGGACCACAACTGGTCGAAGTTTGGGACCTCCAGCACCTATGGTTCGGTGCGCGGTCTTATTGCAAACATCGGGTGAGGCTGTGCTGCCTGTGCACTGTTTTTTTAACCCCTTGGATCCCACACAAGCATGCATTTAACACTTCCCTTCACTTGAATGGGTCATGCTTGGCAGGCTACACCTGGTAAGTGTGACAGGGTGTATAACTCCTACTGCGGCTGCAACATCCATGTGTACACCCCTGGCCAGTGGGTGGGCCCTGGGGAATGTTGGTGGTTAGATGGGGGGGGCCCAGGTCTAAACCTATGCAAGGGGCCCCAACATTTCTGATGGCTGCCCTGGGTAGTATATAGACAGGCTATGGTAGTATATGGACAGGCTGGGGTAGTATATGGACAGGCTGGGGTAGTATATGGCAAGACTGGGGTAGTATAGGGACAGACTGGGTAGTATATGGAAAGGCTAGGGTATTATAGGGACAGACTGGGGTAGTATAGGTACAGGCTGGGGTAGTATATGGACAGGCTGGGGTAGTGTAGGGACAGGCTACGGTAGTATATGGAAAGGCTAGGGTAGTACAGGGACAGACTGGGGTAGTATAGGGACAGACTGGGGTAGTATAGGGACAGACTGGGGTAGTATATGGACAGGCTAGGGTAGTATAGGGACAGACTGGGGTAGTATAGGTACAGGCTGGGGTAGTAAATGGACAGGCTGGGGTAGTGTAGGGACAGGCTACGGTAGTATATGGACAGGCTGGGGTAGTATATGGACAGGCTGGGTTAGTATATGGACAGGCTGGGGTAGTATATAGACAGGCTATGGTAGTATATGGACAGGATGGGGTAGTATATAGACAGGCTATGGTAGTATATGGTAGTATATGGACAGGCTGGGGTAGTATATAGACAGGCTATGGTAGTATATAGACAGGCTGGGGTAGTATATGGACAGGCTGTGGTAGTATAGGGACAGGCTGGGGTAGTATATAGACAGGCTATGGTAGTATATAGACAGGCTGGGGTAGTATATGAACAGGCTGAGGTAGTATATAGACAGGCTGGGGTAGTATATGAACAGGCTGGGGTAGTATATGGACAGGCTAACTGTGTAACTGCCTGTCTGCAGAAGCAGACAAATACACCACAGCCCCCGCACCTCTGTTCCCCACTGTATCCCACAA
>BLSH010139134.1:2217874-2233297 GCA_018402905.1 Glandirana rugosa
GTGGTCCCGCCATTCTTCACCACTTGGTACCTGCTGCTGACCCCCCCCAGGACAAAAAATTATCTACGGCCCTGCTCCCACAAAAGATCTGACAGTCCAGGAGGAGGGAGGGAGGGAGGGGAAATCGCGGCAAGCCCAGAACTACATGCAGAGCTTCCATCTCACCCGCCCCAGCAGGTTCCATCATTAATGCAGCACTTCCAGGCTATCCAGCTGCTCTTTGTCCCGGCTTTCTCCTCTCCTCTTCTCACTGCCGCTGCTAGGGCGGTGCCGGCACTGCAGGCTGGGGATAGAGTGGTGACGGAGAAAGGCTGATAGAATGGGGTGGGGAGGGCAAATTGTTCCTGCACAGAGCACGGGGGCGGCGGGGCTGTCTTCACTGTTCATAGCAGGCGCATTTTACCGCCCTGGTGTGTTGCCAGCCACGGCCCTCAAGTGACATGAGTGATCGAGGCAGAGCAGTGACAGTTCAACAGCCTAGTGGTAGAACCATGGCTACAGGTCTTGTTGACATACCCTTCCCCGTTCTAAGGACATAGAAGCAAGTCTTCATAACAGTGATTGGCTTTTGAGGAACAGAAGTGTTTGGCTGTTGTAAATCCTTTAAGGTAATCTTTCCCAGAGTTGGGCTTAAAGTTATAAACCTGGCATTTTCACTGTTCCACCTAATTTGCCATATACTCAGAACACTGTGTAAAGGGCCTGTTAATTTAGTAAACCAGGGGTGGACTGATTATACCCTTTAGCTTTGGGCTATTTTTTTTTATTATTATTATTTATGAAAAGCAAAAATACAAACACATTTATTTGCAGATAGGCCTTGGGCTGGTTTTAATACATGGGCCCACTGGCATTTTAATTGAATCCTTCATAAGGCCTCACGTACACTGCCAGTGGCAGCCCGTCCATCATCAGGGCGCATGGGTGCCGCCTCCTCTCTCCAGCCACGTCCCCTTATGTCATGGATAGATTCATGCATAGCATGAATATATCCATGGCTGCCGTGGCCCCCCCCCCCCATTCATGCGGCCGACCCTTTTGTAGCGCGAGCCGCATGAATTACTGTGGCGGGGGGGTTCCATGAAGCATCTCATTAAAGCTGTAGGCTCTAATTGACTTCATTAAAGTGTGGCTTGTGGCACAAAGAGTGCCGCCACAAGCCCTTAGAAAGGCAAATGAACATTTGCCTTTCTAAATGGGAACCGCTCTCAGCCAATCAGGAAGCGCCGTTATGTTACCAGTTTCCTGATTGGCGGAGAAGACAGGCGATCCTATTGGACACCTATCTTGGAGGAGAAGGAGGATGTCGCAGGAGCACGCTCCCCGCTCGCCGGACTCTGCACACTGCCAGCATGCTCCCCGCTCGCCGGACTCTGCACACTGCCAGCATGCTCCCCGCTCGCCAGACTCTGCACACTGCCATCACACTCCCCGCTCGCCGGACTCTGCACACTCCTGCCTGCTAATAGATGGGGGGGTAAGTGTGGGACTCTAACCCAACTTCCAGGGGTATCTGTCAGTGCCGCAATTTACCCCCCCCCCCTGTGTTGTTGGCTGCAATTTACCCTACCTGTGTTATTGGCTGCAATTTACCCCACCTGTGATAGTGGCTGCTATACACCCCACCTGTGATGCTGGGGCTGTACACTGTGTCCTGTAACACTGGCTGCTATATTCCCCAACTGTGATGCTGAGCTGTATGCTGCGTCCTGTGATGCTGGGGCTGTATACTGTGTCCTGTGATAATGAGCTGTATACTGTATCCTGTGATGCTGAGCTGTTTATTGTGTCCTGTGATGCTGAGCTGTGTACTCCTGACACAATATGTGGAATACAGGGGAGTGGGTGGATTCTATAAGTGCAAACATGGCTACATGGATGTTTTTAAATGTTGGTTTCTACCTGTCAAGTTGAGTTGTTGAGTTGTACAGGGGAGGTTGAAAAAAGTCCCGTGTACATGTAGCCTAGGGGTATTGTACACAGGCATTTGTGTTTCACTTCTGACACGTGTTTGTGCTCACAAAGGATTTGAAACGTGCTGCTTGAGCCCCGGTTCACACTAGTGTGATGCAGGAACCCTGCAAATCCACTGTGGGTTCCCGCATCACACCCGACTCACATGGCAGTTCACGCTGCCATAGGTGAACTGAGGGGGGTGACAATACATTGGTAACGACACCTCCTTTTCAGCTCGCAGTGCGAACTCACGGTTCGGACATTAATCGGATCGCATGGGTGTGAACACCCATGCAATCCGATTCTGGTGCCGATGCAAGAAAGGGTTCTGTGCGTGTTTAGTCTGAATGTGATGTGATTTCAGCCATACTATCTGTATGGCTGAAATCGCATCGCACAGACATTGCATGTGATTTTCACTGCATTGCGAATCGCATGCAATATCGGGAATAAATTGGATATCATGCAGATACACCTTTTATAAATAACATATGCAATGGGGGCAGATAATAGCAAAACAATGCTTCCAGATAATACCAAAACATAGCTTCCAGGTACAAGGTGCGTGCTTGTGCATTGATTATTTGCATATCATTATTCACTACCATCTGAGTCCATAGATTTGAAAAGATGGAATTGATTTACTATGAACAGCACAGCACATAGGGGTTAATTTACTAAAAACTGTAGTGCACAAAATCTGGTGCAGCTGTGCATGTTAACCTCCCTGGCGGTATGATTATGTCAGATTTTTGCATTTAAAAGCAGTACATTGTTTTGCATAGAAATTTGGTGTTTTATATTGTAGGCCTGTAATTCTTAGGAATAACTCACTTAAATCTGTCCAAACAACAGTCTAGTAGACATCCCGGATATGATAAAGTTTGAAACAAGAAATCATAAATTATAATATAATAAATAGCTATAAATAATTATCAAAAATAATAATATAATAGTAATAAAATGTATTCAATAATGTAATTAAATCAAAAACACTGAAATTTGCTCATTTGCAGAATTGTCACTGTCGTCACTTTCAGTGTCTGATGATAAATTTCCCCAAAAATCAGTACCACTCAATTCTACAAATGATTCTTATTTACTATCAATGTTTTCTTGCTGGTCAAAAACCACTTTTGACGTAAAGGGACACTTTTTGGTTGCCATGGGCATTCTCAAGTTTCCAGGCAGAAAGAATGACATATATAATATAAAAGTGCATGCAGGGCACTGGACAAAGCATTAGGGACAAAGGGGATGTGAAATGATTTCATACAGTAATGTAATCTTACAGATTACAGTGTACTGTATGTTTACTGTGTGTTTCACCTTTTGAATTTGCCGCCAGTTTCCGCACCCGTGCGATGCGACGCTCGCAGGGAACAGAGCCCGGCACACAGAGGCATCGGGCGGAGGACACAGCCCATAGACACAGCGGGGGGACATCGCTGGATCCAGTGGACAAGGTAAGTAATGCTGCCTGGATCCAGCGGATTACCGCTCTTGGTACAGAAAATTCTGCACCAGATTTTGCACTCTCTAGTTTTATTAAATCAACCCCATATTATATACAGAGAGATAGCCATTCTGCCCTCATTGCAATCTACCACTGCTTACTTCGCAATGGCTGCATATGTACAGTAAAAGGCAGGCTTTAATTGCAGAAGAGACATGCAAGGTGTGGGCAGGTGCAGCTTGGTGCAGAAGTATTAAACACGCAGTCTGATTGCAGAGAACAGAACTTATATTAGCCACATCCCGCCCGGCCTACAGCAAAATGATGACCAGGTGCTGGTTTAATTGTTGCAGCACTGCGATCGGTGGTGTGTTGCTCAGACACACCGCATCTCCTATCACGGTAAAGAGCGTATGGCGTAGACTCTTTACCATGTGAGCAGCTGTGCCCAGTCACAGCTGATCACAGTGTAAATAGGAAGTGCTGGTTATCGGCATTCCTCTACTCACACTGACAGCACGTGAGTAGAAGAGAGACGATAAGTGGCTTTCTTGACAGAGGGGTTCTGTGCTGATAATCAGTGCAATAATTATTAGTGCAGCCCCATCAGTGATGTCTACAGTGTCCACCAGTGATGCCCACCAGTGCCCATCAGTGCTACCTTTCAGTGCCCATTGGTGATACCTGTCAGTGCCTCCTCATCAGTGACCCTATCAGTGCCGCCTGTCAGTGCCCATCAGTGCCGCCCATCAGTGCTGCCCATCAGTGCCCAGAAATGTGCAATTGTTGATTTTTTGCATTGGAACCTGCAAAACATTGCAACACAAAGGCTCATGCAGACTAATCCTCTAGTGCCCTAGGCACTGGACCCCCATGCCCTAATACTAAAAAATTTTGTATTCACTTTGGAGTCCAATTCCTTGAATGAAGCAGTCTACATCAATGCAGTATTCTTCAAATGAGCAAAATGAGTATTAAATTAATATCAGTGTAGTTGTACTTTTCCTCTTATCCTCGGATACGACTTTCTTTTTTTTTTAAATGCAGCTTTTTCCACTAAGTAATCAGTAACCTGATTATGTTAAATTAAGAGCGTGGATTGCTAAATCACAATGATGACCCAGTTATTGGTTTTTGTCAAGTGCTCTCTGAAATGTAGAAGCATTGGTAGGCAGGTACTTATTACATGCCAAGTTAATGTGGAGAGGAATAGCATTTTTTCAGAGCATGACTTCATGAAAAGGTTTTAGTGATTTGTGTCCTCAGATCAATTAAACCCTTAAAGATGCATTATCATCCTTGGCTATAGAGATGCATCTAAAAGATCAAATGTGCCTCGGTGACTCAGCCTCTCAGGCCATTACGGCAGCCCACACCATTAATAACATGACAAGAGGTTATTGTACTGCTCTTTATGCAGTCAAATGTAAAACAGCCATTGGCTGACATAATCATTCTGATTGTGTATCTAGTGTTTTCTACATACTGGATGTGCATTGAAAAAGAAACCTGACCGTATGTGAAATCTTTTATTTATTCAATACGTATTCCTCAGGTCAAAACATATGTTCACGGAACAGCTGCTCAAGTTATTCTTTTGAAATGTGTTTTGTACACTTATCTCCGGTACACCTCTCTTGGCGTTGCCATTTAAAGGTTTAATCTAGGCAAATAAAGTATTTGCCCTTTTATCTGTTTTGGTCAGAACTGTTTAAAGTGGAACTTCACTCTTATTAATCCTTATTTTGCTAGCATTAGTAAATAAATAGGAAAATATATCACATTTACTTTCTTTATTTTGTGTTTTTGTTTTTTACATTTCTTCAATTACAGCTTGGTTTCCAGGCTTAGGCAAATGATGTCATATGTAGCGCTACCTCCATAGGAGGCGCTAGTCATCCTCTGCTCTCTCTAGTCCTAGACCTCGCTCTTTCTGACACTACCAGAATACCTTGACTGGGAGCTCCGAACAGACGTACAAGAATTACACATACTACACTTTAAAAAGATAAGCAGATTGTATTGGCTGGTTAAGATCATGAATACAACAGCAAATTGGTTAAAGAAATGTAACTGGCTAAGTCACTTGAGAGCTCTCAAACAAAGGGGCTAGGCTTAGGCCTTCAAATTTTAAACTCAGTAACACTGAACTTCTGCCGGCTAAGCTAGGGCCCTTTAAAACCGTTGACGCACAGAATGGTGAAAATGAGGGGAGGCGATTAACAGCTGTCTAGTGTGAAGTGAAGGTGTGTAACCTCCTTATAGCAGCAATGCAGACGGTGGGGCAAGCTCAAAGGGCAGTGCAGATGGTGGGGCAAGCTCAAAGGGCAATTGGGAGGGGAGATATAAGGACTGGGCTACTATGTAGCTATGGAAGGCAGATGAAAACAAGGCAAAGTCAGCGTTCTGGGACACTAATGGCCTTATGCTCTGTATTTGTCTTTGATGGCTGCTGCTTTTTAATGGATGCAGCAGCAAGTGTGATAGACCTCTTGTGGCAAAGTGTCAATGAAAAGAATGTTTTTTTAGCCAGTTTAGATTGAAGAAACAAGTAGTTGTAGCTGTAAAGTGGGTTGGAGATCCTCTCACCAGATGATTCCTCTGTGGCAATCCTCTGAAAGCAGTAAGTGGTCTGTATGGAGGGGGGACCCTCAAGCAGCAATACAACAGATTGCCACCGATGTGATAGCAGCCTGGACAGCAATTCTGGATGCAGATGTTCACATTTGGATCAGCCTCCTGCTTCCAGTGTCCAGCTCCAGCACAGCAACCTACTATCTCTGGCACAACACAGGTTGGCACAGTTCAGCTTGACACAACATGGCTCTCTTACCCCTAACTGGTTGACACGCTTTCCCCAACTGTCCGGCTCCTTCCAGAGCTTTTGCTTTTATATAGTCCCTGCTACCCCTATGTGCTTCTGGGCCTTGTAGTTGCAACCCAGGAAAGTCTGTAGTTAGAATCCTTCTTCAAGACTACATCTCCCAGACTGTTCCTGTTAATCTGCAATCCATTCACAGTTCAGAAAGAACATTGGCCATGCCATCTTGTGGACAAATAAATGAAATTCAGTAACATTGCCCAGTGTTACACACACAGAATATCCCAGGAGTCTTCAGGAGGGGAGGAGGAGCTAAGCATACCCTCCTGTCTACATGCCTGAGCTAAGGGCAGATGGGTGAGTTTGCGTTGAATATTAACAATGAGTTAGATAGTGTTTTGTTTGTGGTGCTCAGATGTAGTGTAAAATTACTCTGTCCAGCTGGTAAGTGTGCTAGGAAAATGTTTTCTTTGTTTGTTCTGTGCAAAGCTCCTCCATGTGTACCTCACTTTAAGGCTCCTTTCATGAAGGTGTTAAATAGCACATGTTTTTTGCACATTTCTGCACATTCCCACGTATTGCATTTAGAGCAGCCTATTCATTTCAATGGCTTCCTTATGTGTGAGAAATGCTCCTGCTAGTTTAAAACCACCCGCCTGCACCATTTTTAAAATCTTGCTACATTAAAACGCATAGTACTGCAGTACCATGTGCTTTGGCCTGTGCAAATGCACGTGTGTTAGCAAGATACTAAGGGTGCCATTAAGAATTAATGGCACCTCTATGTATCTGTAAATGAGCAGTATGTTTTTGTGCATTGTGACAAAACACAAGGTTTTTCATGCGTTCCCGCAATGTAACAAGTATGACCAAAGCTTTAAGGTTTGGGATGGTTGCCATTTTTGTTTAGCTTTCTGCACATACAGTAGTTTCTAAAAAACATTGCAGCACCTTGCCTTTGTACTATTCCCAGAAGCCTCCAGCCCCGATGCAAGCAGTGACTTGGTTTTTGGGGGAGTTATGCAAAAATCAAAATGCTTTGATAGATGGATATCTTGAATGGTGGACATTTCCAGGAAGGTTGCATTTGCATGCGGACCATCCTAGGTAATGCCCACATGTGATACTGAGCCTCCATGATTGAAAGGGGCAGGAAGGCAGGCTGGTGGGAAAAGAGCTAGAAGATGCTAGACATCTTCTGACTTGTTGCAGCTTATAATGCACACTGTGAAAAACTCACAATGTGCGGTGAAATCAGATCAAGTACTTTCAGTGCAAAAAAGGGGTCTGTACAACTGTGCAAAGAGTGGATTTCAGCTTTAAATAATGTATTTTTTACTGCAATGTCTTTTTTATGTCTTTACAAAAATAGTTTCCTCTTTGTTGTCTTTGTGCAGATACAATTACACAATGATAAACGGTGGCCACAGCTGCACAGGAAAGATATTAGTGCAGGCATTCTAATATAAATTACACACAATGGGTAGCAAACCTCTCCAGGGTTAGAGCAAGGCATGTGAGAGACATGAATAGCCAGCAGTTCTTACAGTAATATGTTTAAAATTAAGCTGAATAATAAAGCTGCCTACAAATGTCAGATTGTATCCTCTCCTTCACATTTAAAATGTTACTAAACCCACAACAGTAAAATCAGTCTGTATATGCAGTAAAGCATGCTTGTTTTACTCACTGTGGAACCTAAGGAGTCAATCCTGCGCATTGTGTAAAAAGGCTGTTTGATCCTGTATTCTCTGATCCTCCCCTTTTTTCACTGTCCTCAATCCATCTGATAAGACAGAGCCTTTGGAGTCACTCTGCACATGCTCAGTTTGGTGTGTATTGCTAGAGAGTTTGCTTTCTTGGGAGTGTGCATGTGATCAGCAGAGGGCCAATCAGCACTGTCCGGGTCCTGCAACCTCATAGGACAGTCAGAGTAGAATGGAAACTCCTCCTACAAGCTTTAGCCTGGGTTCACATTGGTGCAGGAATGAAATTGTGCACACCATTTCATTCCCGCATGTCAGTCCCGATTTTCAGGTGCAATTTAAGAGACATCTATGCTGCACAGATGTCAAAGGAAATCACCAAAAGTAGTACAGAAACTACTTTTGGAAATCGGTGCGGCGTCTCAAATGCAGTGTTCCGGGGCGTGGCCAGGAGCGGCATGTGAGCAGACGTTTCTCACAGAGCTCCCGCATTTGATCCTGAAGCGATCCTTCTCCCAGAGGATCTGCACCGTCAATTTCCCTGTCTCCTTCTACATTGTGAGTGTCAGACACTCGTGCAGCACCGGCAGTCCACCCCAGCACCATGATGACCCGCAAGCAGGAGAAAGACGGGGGTTCGGCTGACTCCAAAATGGCGCCACCGCGGGTGCGGCCTTGTCACAGCGCCAGGACAAGCCTAAAGATCCAAGTAAGTGGCCCAAAACCCCTAAGGCGGCCACTAAAGATCCCCCTAAGGATATGTTATATTATACACAAATACTGGCTAGCACAGAGGCCCAGTCCCTGCAGGAGACCTTAGATGGTACCCCAGCCATTTTTCAAGCAGCTCGGGAAGACATAACACAGGCCCATGCAGACATGGCGGACCCTGTCCTCACTGACTCGGAGGAGGAGGGGGACACAGTACAGCCTAACCTGGCAGAAATTCTGAGAGCGGTGCACAAGTGCACAGCATCTGTGGACACTTTGAAAGAGCACCTAGGGGGCTTGAAGGAAGAGGTAGGGTTAATCCACCATGACTTGCAGAAAATCAGGGAACGCACCACGGCTGCTGAGGGTCGCATAAGCGACTTGGAGGACAAGTTAACCCCGCTAAACTAAGATTACAGCACGCGTGGCTAAAGCCAATGAACTTAAAGGGGAAGATATCAAAAATCATCTCAGACGAAATGATATCCAAATTGTGGGCCTCCCGGAGAAGACAGAGGGTAGAGACCCCACTGAATTTACCGAGCAGTGGCTGCTGGAGGTGTTTGGGAACAACGCTTTTACCCCCTTATACTCTGTGGAACGTGTACACTGGGTCCCCTCCAGGCCCCTCCCACCGGGGCACCCACCGCGCACTTTGCTAGCAAGGCTCCTCAACTACAAGGATAAGGAAATTATCCTCCGCCTTGCTAGAGAACGCAAAAATGTCCAATATAACGGAGCCCTCATTTCCTTCTACCCGGATTATTCCGCAGAAGTGCGGCGCCGCAGGGCCAAGTTCTCCAAAGTGAAAAACAGACTCCAGAGGGTCCAAGCCACTTATGCCTTGCTTTACCCGGCCAAACT
Organism: Glandirana rugosa; assembly: GCA_018402905.1. Taxonomy (NCBI): domain Eukaryota; kingdom Metazoa; phylum Chordata; class Amphibia; order Anura; family Ranidae; genus Glandirana; species Glandirana rugosa. Next base: position 2,227,389 of record BLSH010139134.1, read on the forward strand.
CTGAATCCTGTCCAGAGGACAAGCGCGCTTTTTTGAATCGGTTGCTGAGGGGTCCGCCTGGTTGGACGAAAATGAGGGGCTCTGCGGCAAGCCCGGACGCCACCCTCTGAAGAGGACTGAATGATCATTCCCCGTGGATATATAAAGATGGCAGACAGACTACATGTCTTGTGTTTTCAAGTTTATCCCGCAGCCTTATTGAGCGGAAACGGAGCTACGACAGGTTTGCACACGCTTGCAGTGTACTAGTTGTTTGACTTTAATTGTTACTTCAATGCAGCAGCAGCGGAGGATGGTATGAACTGCAGTTCTTGCTCTGACGATGCTCTGGCTGCTGTCAGTTACCTGTTGCTTTTCAAGTTTAGCCTACCTTGCTGTTTCACTGAATGACTGGCCTCCCGTGGAGGAGCACCAGCCACTTCATTGGTACCACCCCACCCGGTTGGGCAGAGGGTGGTACGATCTTTCCATCAAAGTTGTTTTTTCTCTTTCTACTGAGTGTTTCAATTCTTAACTACAGAAAGAATTACACCTGCTCATAGTACCTGGACACCAATTCGATGCAGGAGCTTATGTGACTGTGGCCCTCGGTAAGTGCTGTCCACACCAGCCTGAACCCGGCATATTCTGTGAGTACTGTTTGCCTCCAACATGTCTATGCTCCCGGTAATCTCCTGGAATGTCAGGGGCCTCCAGAACCCACTTAAACGAACTATGTTATGTGCGGTACTGCGCATACACCTCCCTGCCATACTTGCTCTGCAGGAAACCCAGAAACTGTGTCCTGTTTGAACTATTCCTGGGCGGCATGATCATACCATTCCACACATACCTCCTACTCGAGGGGGGTGAGTGTGTTAATACATGACTCCATAGACTATCAGGAATTAGATAAGTTGATTGATAGTGAAGGCAGATATGTGATATTAACTTGTCGTATATTTTGTTTGAAATGTACTCTAGCATTTGTTTATATACCTCCACCATTTAATTCTGCTGTTCTGAGAGAGCTATTGGCCTATCAGCTGAGACATCCAGACCTGTCTTTTTTTATAATGGGCGATCTAAACTGCTACCTCGACCCAATGCTTGACAAACATCCTCCGCCACCACTAGTGGGAGGTGTGCGAAAGGCGGCTCTGAGGATGTTTGTGGAGGAGGTTGGGTGGGTGGACCCATGGAGACACAAGTACCCTCAGCAAAGCCAATTTACCTGCTTCTCTAAAATGCATATGTCCCTATCGAGGATAGATATTTGTCTGTGTCAGCCCTCTACTGCCTATCTCATACAGGAGTTTCGGCATCTGGTGAGAAGTGTCTCTGATCACTCACCTCTGTTGGCCCTTCTACATGCTAAACAGGTTAGCACCCTGCCGAGGGCGCCATGGAAGTTAAACGCCTTTTGGCTACACTTATTCCCTTCCCATGGTCAGGTCGCAAGTCAAGTTGCTGAGTTCTGGCAAATTCATGAGGGGGCCCCCGACCCGCTGGTAATTTAGGACTCCTTTAAGGCTTTTTTGCGAGGGGTACTGACTGTTGAGATCACCCAGATCAAAAACCATACACATTCCCAGAGGGAGCAGATGGAACAGCTGGTAGGTCAATTGGAAGCTGCCTAGATAGATGATCCCACATAGGGAACCTTGGGTGGCTGCCCAGGAAGCTCTGAATCATATCCATAATTCTACAGCTGACAGGAAGAGGTTTTTCACGAAGTTGGCCTTTTATGGCCGCCTTCTTGCAAAAATAGTGCAGTCCCAATGAATGGCTCAGTCAATGGGCACTCTGCGTGACGGTACAGGTAGGGTGACTAACGACCCGGAAGCCATCCTGAAAGAGCTAGTTAACTTTTACTCTAACCTATATAGATCTGGACAGGACTACTGGGGGAGGAGGTACGACAGTATTTGCATGAGGTGGAACTGCTGTGTCTATCTGAGGGGCAGAGGCGGATGCTAGACTCCCCTATTACCCTGGAAGAGTTGGAGGTGGCGGTCAGCTTCTTCCCTAATTTTAAGGCACCCGGAGATGACGGTCTCTCGATGGAGATCTATAAACAATATGGGGCAAATGTTCTTCCACCATTGCTAGGAGTTCTAGAAGCGGCAATAGAGCAGGGTTGTCTTCCTGGGACCATGACTAAGGCGTGCATTGTACTGATATTGAAACCAGGGAAAGACCTTCTCAATCCCGCATCATATAGACCCATCTCCCTCCTGCAGCTGATATAAAGATCCTGGCCAAAGTCCTTGCCTTACGGCTTAATAAGGTCATCTCTTCTCCAATACATCCTGACCAAGCAGGCTTTATGCCGGAGAAGTCTACGTCTCACAATCTGCGTAGACTGTTTGTTAATCTTCAGGCATGAGCGGACAATGAGGGGGATCGGGCACTACTGTCATTTGACGCCCACAAGGCCTTTGATAGTATTGAGTAGGCATACCTGTGGGCTACAATGCAGAAAATGGGATTTGGTGATACATTTTTATCCTGGGTAAAACGACTTTATTGTTCGCCTAAGGATGTGATTAGGGAAGCGGGAAGGATGTCTGACCCTTTTCCACTGTTTCAGGGCACTAGACAGGGGTGTCCACTGTCACCTCTTCTATTTGCAATAGCTATTGAGCCTATGGCGGCCAGGATTAGAGCAGACTCTGATTCAGGGATTCCGGTATGGGCCTATGCAGGAAAAAGTCATGCTCTACGCAGATGACACTATGCTTTTACTGGGCGATACGGGGAGCTCCCTTGACCGAGTTATGACAGTGATCAGGGAATTCGGAGTGTATTCCGGTCTGACTATTAATTGGACCAAGTCATCCATTATGCTCCTTGACTGGAGGATGGAATGACTACCCTTAAAGACATACCGGTGTCTGGGTCCTTTAGATATCTGGGCGTTTTTGTAACACTGAATCCTCTGGAGTATGTCTCCCTTAACCTTTCCCCCCTGCTGGGTTGGATCAGGGACAAGACTAAAGTATGGGCTAGATTTAAGCTTTCCTTAGTGCAGTGGTTCTCAACTCCTGTCCTCAGGACCCACTAACAGGCCAGATTTACAGGATAACTGAAATACATCACAGGTGATATCATTTGCTGCTCAGTGATTGCAGTATTCTAGTCTGCATCTCCCCAAGGTAATACTTAAAATATGGCCTGTTGGTGGGTCCTGAGGACAGGAGTTGAGAACCACTGCCCTAGTGGGAAGAACCAATCTTATAAAAATTATTTTTATGCCGCAATTACTCTATGTCCTGCACAATTCCCCAATGGTTATACCCCTCAAACTATTTTGTATTATCAACTCTATTTTTCGCTCTTTTTTGTGGCAATCCCGGGCTCCGAGGATTAGCCTAGAGCAATTACAGAAGCCCAAAGATGTGGGTGGCCTAGCGCTGCCGAATCCCTGGATCTATTATCTGGCCGCAAATGCAACATATTGCCAGGGCCACACCTGACAGAGAGGGGGAACAGTTAGACCCTACACTCGCTCTAATACGACATGTAACAGGGGATGGACAATGTGGTAGAGGGTTTGGAGGACATGATATTTGCAAAATCCAATAAACGATTTCCCACATTTGTGCTTATGCAAAAAATTTGGAGTAAGGTTCGCCAGCTGTAAGGCATACAGGGGTTCACCAGGTATAGCCCCATATGGGACAATAAATCTTACCCAGAGCTGCACAAAGTGCCTTATTAACCCAGGTGGAGGCAGTACAGGGTGGCCCGCCTGTCCCAGATATTTGTGAATGGTACCCTGTGATCGTTTTCGGACATGAGGGCCACCTTCGGAATTCCACAGTCCATATGGTTCTGCTATTTAACACTACAACATGCGGTCCGGGCTCAGACTGACCATGTAACGTGGGTTAGCTCCCCCTCACCGGTGTTTAACTATATAGTTGAGGTGACACATTTTAAGGGATTTATATCCCAATGTTACTATATGTTACTAAGCACTTTTCTGGAAAGGTTCCCATCAAAAGTAGGAGATAAGTGGAAGGTAGATGTGGGGCAACTAGATGATGAGCAGTGGGAGGAGGTGTTGCAGGCGGTGCCGTTGTGCTCACTCAGTCTGTCTCATTTAACACCAGCTAAGCTTTTTAAAATGGGACTGAGGGAGGACCCGTATTGCCCCAGGTGCTGTAGAGACCATGGAGACCTTATTCACCTCCTTTGGAGGTGTCCAAAATTGCATATTTACTGGCTCAGAGTCATTAATACCATTAATAAAGTCTTTGGGGTCACCATCCCGCTGGACCCTAAACCAGCTCTTTTAGGAGTCCTTGATAATCTCCCTATTGATGACATTACAAAGCAGGCCATTGGTAGAGCACTTTTTCAGGCACACAAATTGATACTTCACCATTGGAAGGATTCTGATCCCCCCTCGCTGAAGGAGTGGATTGCTCGAATGGGAAATTTGCTCCGATTGGAGAAATACATTTTCCAACACAGAAACTGTGTAGCCAAGTTTGATAAATTATGGGCCCCTTGGCTGGACACCCCTGGACTGTTGCCCAGGAAGCTGACTATTTAACAAATATTAGTGTGGCATTTGAGGACAGGGCAGGGCCAATGTGGGTGACTACTAGATTATCTGCGGTAAGGCAGCTCTTGCATTAAAGTTTGACTACGGGGTAATGCTTGGTTCTTGTTTCTATCATTGTCTCTTTTTTTTTTTTTTTTCTCTTTTTTCTTCTTCTTTGTTTCTGTATATGTTGCAGACTCACTGATGTGTACTTCTTATCCAAACCAGTAATGTACTTTCAATGTACTATTTTACTGCTATGCTATGAGTCTAAATAAAGCCTTTTCTGATTTAAAATTAGGATGGTGCCATTGCCAAATTGCATGCCAAAATGCTCCAATGTCAACCAGGGCTAAATCAGACACTGATAGACGTCACAAGACTGCTATATACTGCTGATGAGAAAAGGTATTTAGCAGTTTATATTTTCTAAAATAATTGCATTCCCATGTTCTGTGTACTGTGGGAGACCAGACATACACTTTTGCTTGGATGTTGGTGGTGGAATAGTTTAATCCAGTTTTTTGTACTACTTTGAATTTTGTATTAAAGATCCTCTTATTGAGCTGTCTGTGGTAATTACTTTCAGGTGGGGTCCTCCTCACCTTTCTTTCTGTAATGATATCATTTTGGCCTGAGCCAGAAATCAAGAAGCAACTGAAGAAACGTTAAAAAAAATCCACAAAAGTAAATATAATATACATTCCTATATATCTACTAATGCTAGCAGCAGAAGGATAAAAATAGTTAATCTGGATTGAGAGAGTAATGTTTAAGATAAACCGCTCACTCTCGTATTCCAAACATAAAAGACTTTTTTCTGAATACAGCAAAAACAAAAAAAAAAACCCCAAAACAGTGCTACGTTTGAAAATATGAAACTCTTTAGGTTTGAATTGTCTGAACATATAATTGCAATTTATATTCTGCTTTAACCACTTCAGCCCCGGAAGGATTTCCAGCTTTAGGACCGGAGCCCTTTTTGCGATTCGGCGCTGCGTCGCTTTAACTGACAATTGCGCGGTCGTGCGACGTTGTACCCAAACAAAATTTGCGTCCTTTTTTTCCCACAAACAGAGCTTTCTTTTGGTGGTATTTGATCACCGCTGCGTCATTTCTGATCGCCGCTATAAACAAAAGAAGAGCGACAATTTTGCAAAAAAACCCAAGTTTCTTACTTTTTCCTAAAATACAAATCCAAAAAAAAAATATAAAAAAACATTTTTTTTCACCGTTTTTGGCCGATTTATATTCTTCCTCATATTTGCGATAAAAAAAATCGCAATCGGCGTTTATTGATTGGTTTGCGCAAAAGTGGTCGCGTTTACGGATGATGAGAATTCATTTTTGGGGTTTTTAATTTTTTTTTATTTTT
>BLSH010139134.1:2264123-2282711 GCA_018402905.1 Glandirana rugosa
TTAATATTTAATTTAATATCACGTTTTCTTGAATATTGTAACGTTTGGATTTTTGTTAGTTATTACTTTCACGGTTAGAAACTTGAGACTCGACAAGTTCGTAGAAAATTGATTCTCATAACCCAGATGTTTTTTAACTGGAAAGAACGAAATCGTAATCGTTTGAGGAAGTTGTTATGAAGTTTCAGTTAGAGAACTCGTTACCGTAAGAGTTATCTGTCTCACCGTTCTGGGTGGTCGGCAAGAACACTGTAACTTCTTGCGTCCATTAAAAATTACTAAAAATTAAAACTCTTCGAAGAAAGTGGGCTTCGGTGACACTACCCCTCACAGTTGTCATACGCTTCACGATATCGATGTAAACCTCGTTTTGGTAAAGACTGACGCATCGGGTCTTGCAGTTAACCAAAGTTTAAAAGATGCTTGAACAGCTCAGAGTTCAAAGATTGGCACTTTCATTATTGATTGTTTTTAGGTTTGCAATGTTATAAGTTCTTTTGCACTATAATTTAATTTATAATTTTCTCTTTTGTACTTTAATTTATTTTTTTATTGTACCAAATTTATTGACAGACGTAGCGATATTGGAATGTTAGTCATTAATATCTCTCCTGTCTCATGGTGTTTATTTTACAATGTTATGTTTCTATACCGTTGTCATGTTATTTATATATCTAATTTTTGTGAGTCTTGTTGGCAGTTGATACATGTGCAATGCTGATATATTATGTTTTGCAAATAAGAAAATGTTTACAATTAAAATCTACTATTTTACAGTTTATCTTTTTGAATTATTTGATCCAAAAGCTGGTTTGGGGCAAAACTGTAAAATTTCCACAATTAGCTGGTCTAGCAAAGTGTTGCATGCAAAATAATAGTAGTCATTAAAAAGGTGGGGTATACATGGGGGTGGAGTCGGGGGTGGGGCCGGGGGTGGAGTCGGGGGTGGAGCCAGGGGGCGGCAAAATGAGGTTTCGCCTAGGGTGTCAAAAATCCTTGCACCAGCCCTGTAGGGGGGTAGGCGGCATCTGGGGGCAGAAGAGCAGAAGACCCCACAAAAAAGCAGAAGAAAGAAGACCCCTCAGAAAAAAGAAGACCCTGCAAAAAAGCAGAAGAAAGAAGACGCCGGAGGAGGGAGAAGAGCCAGAGAGGGGAGAATAGACGCTGGAGCTGCTTTAAGAAAATACTTTAAAAACCTGTGTAGTCTGGTTTTTTTTCACTTTTTTTAGGTGAATGGGTGGTGGAATAATGTACCTAATACTCATTCACATGGGGGGGCGGGATCTGGGGGCCCCCTTTTTAAAGGAGGATTCCAGATTCCGATAAGCCCCCCGCCCGCAGACCCCAACAACCACCAGCCCAGGGTTGTCGGGAAGAGGCCCTTGTCCCCATCAACATGGGGGCAAGGTGTTTTGGGGGTGGGGGCACAGAGCCCCCCTGCCCCAAAGCACCCACCCCCCCATGTTGAGGCCATGTGGCCTTGTGCAGTTCAGCAGGGGGGGCATTTGCTCACCCCCCCATCCTGCCCGGCCAGGCTGCATGCTCGGATAAGGGTCTGGTATGTATTTTGGGTATGGAACTGGGGGGATTCTTTTTCAGCATTTTTCTTTTTTTTTACATTCAGCTGTCAGCTGCCCCATGACCATAGTTGTTACCATAATATTAATGCCTCAAATGCAAAACATTATTGTATAGAATGAAAAGAATCCAACATTGGTAATTGTATTTTCTATGAGTGTGCCCAGGTCTGTGGCGTAGTGGTATGTTCTCCTACATTCAAAACTTGATGGCCTGGGTTTGAACCCCACTGATGGTATCACCTCCTGAAAACTAGCATTGTAGTCAGCAGGCATAATTATCCAATGCACATCATTTTGGTTGATTCCAGAATTTTAACTCTTCAAATGCATGCAATGGTATGTAATTATTCAATAATATGGTGTGGAATTCCAAAATCCAGCTAATGAAAAATCCAGACTAAATGCACATGAGTTCCCCACTGCACCCATACCAGGCCCTTCAGGTCTGGTCTGGATTTTAAGGGGAACCCTGTGCCAAATTTTTAAAAAAATTTGCGTGGGGTCCTCCCCAAATCCATGGGGCTGGTATGGATTTGGATGGGACCCCCCCCCCCACGTCAATTTTTTTTTAAAAATGGCAAGGGGTCCCCCCAAAATCCATACCAAACCCTAATCCGAAGGAGCGCCCCCCCTGAACCATACAAGGCCACATGCCCTCAACATGGGGGGGTGGGTGGTTTGGAGCAGGGAGGCCCTGCGCCCCCCACCCCAAAGCACCTTGTCTCCATGTTGATGAGGACAGGGGCCTCTTCCCGACAACCCTGGCCGGTGGTTGTCGGGGTCTGTGGGTGGGGGGCTTATCGGAATCGGGATTAAAGGGGGCCCCCAGATCCCGTCCCCCCCATGTGAATGAGCATGGGGCACATTGTACCACTACCCATTCACCTAAAAAAAGTGAAAAAAACAGACTACACAGGTTCTTAAAGTATTTTATTAAGGCAGCTCCGGCGTCTCTGCTCCCAGGGCGTTTGTCATTATGCACAATATCAGTCCTTCTCCCCCAAAAATCACAGCAAATAACACAGCCTGTCACGATCCTGGTGGCGGAGTCTGGCCTATGCAGGAAACAACCACCCCCGCGCACCCGACTCAGGGACCCCTGGCAGAGCAGACAGGGAGCCCAAGAGCGCGGGACGGCACGAGGCCCGGATGGTCAAGTCCAAGCAAAGTTCGTCAATGGGCTGGCAGCAGAAGTACAGAAGGATCAGACAATCAGGTGGCCGCGGATAGCCGGGGTCGGTGCAGGCAGATAACAACAGGTCTGGTCAAGCCGGGTCAAACAGGAAACAGGAAGTAACACAGGAACTGGAAAGCAGGAACAGAGCTGGGGCTCACAGGTACTCAGACGCTGTAGTAAAGGACAGCACTTGCTACAAGGTATAGGGGGTTTAAATAGCACCGTTTGGCACCGTTTCCGGCGCGTGCACAGGAGCGAGCGGACGTGCACAGGCACACGCGAACGCACATAGGCGCTAAAGTCCATTAAATGCGCCAATTTTCCCTAACACAGCCTCTTCTCAGGCCAAACCAACCCCACTACTGCAGTCCTTTATATAAGATAGGTTGTATTGTTAGCACACTGACACACACCCAATAGAAGTACCAATGTCTTTTAATCTACCTCTTCATGTATGTCTAAATTGATTGCACCTAATGAGCAGGAACACATAATAGGCGTTAGCCCTTGGCTGTGTGCATCAAATCTCCAACTACAGGCCAAAATTCTAAGTACATTTGCATGCACATAAACCATGAACCAGTTTTCTAAGCAGATGTACCTGTGCAGTGTAAACCCTAACATTTTAAATGTCCAAGTACCTGGGCATGATTAGTGCTAACAAACATTAACATCAGTCCCTGGCTGCAATGAGCTTCCAATCTAAGACCCCATACGCACTATTAGATTTTCTGCAGATTTTTTCCTTCAGATTTACCAAAGCCATGTAGTGTAAGGGCCTGCCTGATTGCATACAAATTGAAACTCTTAAGGTTTGACCTCATATTATATGGTTTTGGTAAATCTGAAGACAAAAATCTGCAGAAAATCTAATAGTGTGTATGGGGGCTAAAGTCCAAAAATAACTCGCTTACATTAGAGACTATTTCAACAGGAAAGAAATACAATGCAAGCAATGTGTTTGGATTGTGGTGAGAACCCCACACAGGGGGAACATATAAACTTCAACACAAGCATTAGCATGTCAGGGATATGAACCAGCAACAACAGTGGTGCTAGGCAGAATTGCTAGCTACTTAGCTAGTGAGCAGCCTCACACATGTAACGTGTACAAGCAATATACAATATATTGTCCTAAGTATTGGGACACCTGCCTTTACACACACATGAACTATAATGGCAGCCCAGAGTTCAATATAGTGTTGGCCCACCCATTGCAGCTATTACAGCTTCAAATCTTCTGGGAAGGCTGTCCACAAGGTTTAGGAGTGTGTCTATGGGAATGTTTGGCCATTCTTCCAGTGCAAAGTGCATTTGTGAGGTCAAGCACTGATGTTTGATGAGAAGGCCTGGCTCACAGTCCCTGCTCTAATTTAGATAAAAGCTGTTCTGTCTGGTTGAGGTCAGGACTCTGTGCAGGCCAGTCAAGTTCCTCCACCCCAAACTCGCTCATCCATGTCTTTATGGACCTCACTTTGTGCACTGGTCCAAATCATTTGGTGGAGGGGGGATTATGATGTGGGGTTGGTTTTCAGGGATTGGGCTTGGCCCCTTAGTTCCAGTGAAGGGAACTCTTAAGGCGTCAGCATACCAAGACATTTTGGACAATTTCATGTTCCCAACTTTGTGGGAACAGTTTGGGGATTGCCCCTCCCTGTTCCAACATGACTGCACACCAGGGCACAAAGCAAAGTCCATAAAGACATGAATGAGGGAGGTGGAGGAACTTGACTGGCCTGACTATTCCCATAGACACTCTTGTAAATCTTAAGGACAGCCTTCCCAGAAGAGTTGAAGCTGTTATAGCTGCAAAGGGTGGGCCAAATCAAATGTTAACCCTATGTCCTAAGACTGGGCTGCCATTAAACTTCATGTGTGTATAAAGGCAGGCGTCCCAATACTTTTGGCTAGATAGTGTTTTTGGCAAGATTTGCAATGGGGGTGGAACCCTCCTACACATAAATACTACATTTAGAAATAATTTAGGTAAGTTAGGAGTTATGTTTAAAAAGATAGGGAGAACAAAAAAACTTCTCTACAAGACGTGGCATGTTTGGGATTCAAAGCGTTGGTAGACAGTTGTGGTGGAATTACATTAGTCAGGAGTTATTCTTCTTGATTTATTTTGTGATATCTGTGGTTCTTACTGTGTGAGTGTAGAATAGTGATGTTACCCTCTGATTTTTGGGAATGACATTTTTTATTTCTGATCTTGGTACACATATCACATTTGTTGGGCTCAAATTAGGATAATTTGGAAATAATAATAAAAAAAAAATGTGACTAATTTTAAATTTCCACAAGCAATGGTGTTGTTTGTGGTTTATAAAGACACCTGTGTGAGTTTGGGGGAAATATTTTAGTGAAATCAACAAGTGAAAGTGACAGAGAAAAAAAATATTTTAAAACATGAAAACATTACACATTCTAGCATTCTTAAAAACAAAATAGATGATGAAAAAGCAACAATGCAAGGACAATTTCTTTGAGAGAAAGATACATTTCATATCAATATGAAAAGGATTTCTTTGGGGAAGTTACAATTGTACCATTATAATGAATTGCTGAAACTCGCATTGGGCTACATAACTCCAAATTTGACTCCCAAAAAACTCTCTTTAAAACAGCACTACTTTTGGTATTTACTATAGCACCCTGTAAATACTCCATGGGAGTTAAAATAAGAGCAGTTTCAGGTCTGAGCATGCTTAGTTGTGCTCAGCTGTGCCGTGCACCTTGTTGTAAAAAGACGGGGAATTTATCTCTTCTCGGATTTTAAAGATATTTCAGTGTAGAAATCACTTTTTCACACAGTTTAAAAGCAGATTATCTTTATACAGCATATGTTAGTACAATTTAGGTGATTATATCATGCTCTAAACATTTCCATGTGCGCTTCTCCGGGTTCTGACTAGAGTAAGGATTTAGGCACTATCTGTTGCCTGGGCGATATTGTAAATTTGAGTTTGGGAGTATTTTGCCGCCAGCGCTATTGTGAATACCGTTTTAGCACTATCACCGCAATTGCTGCATTTTATCGCTATTTACCGCGATCACTGTATTTTTGCCCCAAAATAGCGGCCAGCGCTATAGTAAATGACCCCCATAGTGTCCCTTCCTGGGTTCTCCTTGTCCCAAGATCACAACATGGCTAGTTGGTCAGTTTTAATGTCAAACTTATCAGTGATTCTAATTTTTTACCTGCTGATAAAGCAGAGGAGCAAGTTGAACAAAAAGTATCAAAATTGAAAAGAAGAATTTTCCGTTTAATAGTTTTTTATAGTTACCATTTAAAGAGCCAATGCAAGATGTACAAAACATAGACAAGGCTTAGGCCTATTATTTTGCAATGGTCACCCTTTGACAGCTGTAGGTGATGCAATGCAAATAACCAGTGTATGACCTCAGGGCCAAATCATTTTTTTTTATAAAAGCAGATCAATGCTTTTCCTATGCAGGGCAAAGCAATAGGTTTGTTTTAATCCCCCCCCCCCCCTCCACCCCAGCAGCAACCAATAATTCCAAATGACTCACTATATATAATAGTACTGGGGCAAACACCGAGCCCCAGCTCTGTCACATGAGGCAGTCCACAGACCCATGTAAGTTTTTATTTGAGTGACACATAGCTTACACAGGGGACTTCCCCTGCTGAGAGTGAAGAAAATGTGAGTATGTGCCGCAAGAGAGGAGGCACAAGTTATTTATAATGTATCCAAGATGACCTAATGAAAATGTTCATGATCTTCAACCTTCCACCGCACTTGTGTTGGCTCTATACAGTGTGCTGCCTATATGGTTAGGCAGGGGAACTGGATTTGCAGCTGTAAGAACTGTAATATTAAAACTAGTGCTTTCATAGATATCTTAACCTATACAGGAGTAATATCCTTAATTATAAATATTTTTCCATAATAAAGTATGAATGCATTCCAGATATTGTTATGTGACTGATTGACTATATTAATGGTCTTTTTCCTTAACCAATTATATGAAAAAAAAAGGAATCAGCTGTTAGAATACTAAACTGCGTTGCTTAAAACCCAACAATTACATTAAATATAGCATTTCTGTTGCTCGCCAAGTGCAATTTCAAAATTGATTTGCTCTTTTTTTTCATTGCCATTCCTTCATTTTTCCCAGTCTTAGCTTTTCAAAGCTGAGAATGCAAGAGAGAATTGACATTTTCCAGGGGCACAAAATATAATTTCATAAAAATAGCTGTAGAACAATTTACAAAATGTTCATTTTTCCTCTACTGGGCTAAACACAGATGTTTATTTTTGCACATTTTAACATAGTTTTCACAGATTTAGTTTTAAAAAGGGGAGTACTGGAATCATTACTGAAAGATTTGGAGTTATAGTTCAATGCAGAATGTTAGAATACAGAATATGCAGTGATTATCACTCTCCATTAAAGAGACATTGTCACCAACCTAAAAATATTGCAGATACAGTAAAAGCACAGAAAATGTAAATATTTGAAATGCTTACTTGCAGTATTTTTCCTTTCCATAAATGATTTTTCATTCACTTGCAATATTCCTCAGAATTTGAATTACTCCCAGTGTTGACCGCTCTTCAGTCTGATATCACATTCAAGATAGCGGTTCCCAAGGCAGTCTTGGGGCTTTTGAATGCACAGAAAGGAGACTTTTACAAATAAATAACATGCCTAAAATACTATAAATGCACATATAATCTCAAGGGAAGTGTATTAATGAAATCAATGGTCTGGGGCAGGATCTTTTTAAATATATCACATCTGGATGTTTCTTTTCATTAATACTGGAAAATGTTCAGCTAAATATTGGCTTTTTCCTGTTCTTCAGTCTTATAGATATGCTTCACTGCATTTTTGAACCATAAAGTCTTGCACATACAGGAGTAAAAAGAGGCATTCGCCGAGCCTCCCTGCTGCCACTGATTTTAGGTAAAGGGTATTAAAGTGTTACTAAACCCACAACTGTCAGTCTGAATGTAGCACCCTTTAGTGGTACTAGGATGTGTACAAAGTTTTTTACTGGAGGTAAATTTCCAGGCTTGACTAACAGCCAAGCCTGTTTGTTTGATCTGGGTTGGGAGTGACTCAGGCAGAGCTGGGTGACTCACAGGCAGCATCACTAAGACCTCTCACTTCTTTCCAGAACAGGCTGGAACCTTCTCGAAGGGAAGGAGGAGAGGAGAGGTGGAGCTGCTTGGAGTATTCTGAGGAGCCATGACCAGTCCCCAACTTGGATTGGCAAGGGCAAGGCTCCTTAAATCCTCAGGGTCAGTCCAGCTGGGGGAGGAATTGTTCGAGTGGAAGCTGGAGGTGGAGTGCTAGGCTGTCATGGCCTTTGAGGGCGCTTCCCAGTCTAGGGGGTGACCTTAGGCCTGGGTTTAGGTGTGGACCCACTCAAGACTCACGGAGGTGTCCTGGACAGGAGGCACGGGAGCAAGGAGAGGACAGCAGGAGAGCGCTGCCAGGCAAGTCTCCAGGGAGGAACAACTGGTCGCAATCAGTAGGGCTGGGAAGTGACACACAGCCGGGAGGACTAGGAGGCATGCCTGAGAGGACTGGGAGAGTGCAGTCTGGGATGGGCATAGAGCCAGTGGAGTGGACTGTGGTGGCACAGGCAGTAGAGAGACGCAGCTGCAGCCAGGAGGGCTGGCAGGGCCTGAAGATGTGGTACTGGGCTCAGTAGCCACATGGGACAGCTAGCACTAAAGACTACAACCATTTTTCTACACCATAGGGGCCTGTGGTCCCTGCCTGCAATGGGCAATTGCTTTGTCAGGCCTGCATTTCAGTGCTTTCTAAGTGTAGCATTAAAAGTGTTTAATCTGGAGATATGTCAATTATTATTATTATTATACAGGATTTATATAGTGCCAACAGTTTGCGCAGCACTTTACAATATTAGGGCAGACAGTACAATTACAATACAATTCAATACAGGAGGAATCAGAGGGCCCTGCTCGTTAGAGCTTACAATCTAGGAGGGAGGGTTAAATGATACGAAAGGGCAATAACTGCAGGGGATGAGCTGACTGAGAACATAATGAGTATAGTTGTTAGGTGGTGGCAGGATAGGCTTCCCTGAAGAGAAAAGTTTTCAGGGATCACCTGAAGGTGGATAGATTTGGGGACAGTCTGACAGATTGGGGTAGGGAGTTCCAGAAGATGGGAGAGGCTCGGTAGAAGTCTTGGAGGCGAGTATGAGAGGAGGTCATGAGGGAGCTGGAGAGCAGGAGGTCATGGGAGGAGCGAAGAGGACGGTTTGGTTGGTATTTTGAGACTAGGCTGGTGATGTAGCTGGGAGCAGAGTTGTGGATGGCTTTGTAGCTGATTGTTAGTATTTTGAATTTAGCTTGTTGGGCGAGTGGCAGCCAATGGAGGGAATGGCAGACGCTGAACGGTTTGTAAAGTGGATGAGTCTGGCAGCAGCATTCATGATGGACTGGAGGGGGGATAGTCTATTTAAAGGTAGGCCAGTGAGGAGGGAGTTGCAGTAGTCGAGGCGAGAGATGACCAGGGAGTAAATCAGGATCTTTGTGGTTTCATTGGTTAGGAAGGGACGTATTTTAGAGATGTTGCGGAGATTGAGGCGGCAAGCCTTAGAAAGTGATTGGATGTGGGGCCAAAAGGAGAGTTCAGAATCCAGGATTACACCAAGCACCCTAACATGTGGGGATGGGTGGATGGTTGTGCCATTGCTCTTGACAGAGAAGTCGGGGGAAAAGGCACGTGGGGGAGGAAATATTATGAGTTCAGTTTTAGACAAGTTGAGTTTGAGGAAGTGGTGTGACATCCAGGCAGATATGTCTGTTAATAAGTTAGTGATACGTGAGGAGACTGATGGAGTGAGTTGGGGGGTGGAGAGGTAGATTTTGGTATCGTCAGCGTAGAAATGATATTAAAAGCTGTGGGAGGCTATCAGGCGGCCCAGGGAAGAAGTGTATATTGAAAATAAGAGAGGTCCAAGAACAGAACCTTGGGGGACTCCAACAGTGAAAGAAAGAGGAGAGGAGGAGGTAGAATTGTACGTTACACTGAAGGTGCGATGGGATAGGTAGGACGAGAGCCACTGAAGAGCACAGTCACGGAGATCGAGGGAGTAGAGTTATTACACTCACAAAGGTGCAGGGAATCAACTCATTATAAAGTATCTTCTTATAAAGGATCTTCCACTGCGTTCTCCAGGATAGTGATCCGGTATCTCCAGGGACAAGGCTACTGGTCGTCCAGCTTTGCTGATGGCTTCTAGCGCTTCCGGGGTCTCTGTGCTCTCAATGCTGTGGATAGAC
The DNA here is from genome assembly GCA_018402905.1 of Glandirana rugosa. NCBI lineage: Eukaryota > Metazoa > Chordata > Amphibia > Anura > Ranidae > Glandirana > Glandirana rugosa. The sequence goes on from BLSH010139134.1 coordinate 2,274,173, forward strand.
ACTCAGGGTGCGGATCAGAGGGTGTGTAGCTCGCGTTCTGAGCATTCATGCTCCCTGTTCAGGCTAGATAGGGTGCTGACAAGGAAGTGGCATCTTATACAGTATATGCATACTAATTGACTATGTTAAAATCCGCTACCATGGTGACAAATAAACAGGAAACTGGATACGATTGGGTTTAGAGGTTTAAGTACACACATACATGGAATAAATAAGGAGCAATAAATAAATGTACAATCAATATAAAAATTAATACTTACTAATACTGACCTGGGCTGATGTGAGGAACCATAAGGATCTCACCTGAAATGTCAAGCATTTGTATTTATAATATACATGTCTGATGTTAAGTGGCAGGATTCACAAAAATAATAGTGTAAATATGAACTGAGGTACCATAATTAAGTTCAATTTTTAAGGTAATTTTTTAAAGAGATTAATTAAGTAATCAGGAAATTAATTAAATACACAAATTAAATAATCAAAAGGCTTTTTGTGCTCTAATATAACACAAGATCTATGGACACAACTTGGGGTTGGTACATTCTGCCTGTGCTGTCCCTGACATGATAATAAAACTTTAGATGGATTGCTCATTTAAAAACTGGGTAAGAACAATGTGCTGTATGAAGTAAATGGAGTATTTTAACATTGGGATGTACATCATAGAAGAATGTTTATTTCAAGATTCTCGTTCAAGCCACCAGATTAAACACTTTTAATGCTACACAAGTTCCTGAGGATGCGTTTTTATGACGCAAAACATGTAGAGCCAATTTTACTATATGTAGCTCGATGCTACCACCCCTTAAGTAGCCACCGTCAGACATTGTTGACAACTAGGAGACTGTGGTACTCTGTATTTATTATTTATGTAGTGTCTTGGAGGCTCCCTACATTTATTTCCATTGAAGGCTAGTGGCATTACCAGCTACCATTTGGATGGGGTTATTAATTATTATGTATTTCAAGTTTCTACATTTTATTTACCAACCATTTATGAGTATTTGTAGTGTGGTACCCTTAAAGTCCCATATCTTTTGTTCTCAATTTCCACTTATGCTACCTAACCTCTCCCCCATTGAAATAGTGCCCATAGCCTCCCCTACAGAAGGGGTAAGTCTGACCCAATCTACTATGAAGGGACCCCCATGGCCCACCTGATTGGGGTGGACCGGCAGATCAAGGCTCTAGAGCCAGGAACACTTACTGAAACCAAGAGAAGAGCCCCCATAGCCTGAACTTCAGATCTCCTAATATCAAGGTGTGTGCCTTTGTGGCACCATCTTGTGCCTCACCAGGCCCAGGCTTCTGAATGAGAACCTTCCTTAACCGGGCAGGTCAATTGCAGCTCCCGCTGCATGTCCACGTAGAGGAGAAATCCACAAATGTGCTCAGATGCCTGGAAGGTCAGGAGTCCTCAGACAGATTGAGGTTCATAGGCAGTTGGCTCCTGCACATGGGATTGTGTGACCCTAGACAAATGCTAAAAAGTCCACTCAGACCCTTGAAGCTTCGCCTGATCCATAATCCGATGTACTCTTTTCAATCCTCAGATATATTGTATCTGTGGAAATAAGACACCGCAGGGAAATGAATACTCACCTAGTCCGCAGACACAGAAATTTCTCTTCCCAAAAAATGAAATCTGCCGCTTACCACTGGTTTTACCTACTAAACCCCCCTCACACTTTAAACCCACCTATCAATTGGCCAAAGGAACCTGTGCAATCCCCCCATTCTTACACATAAGAAGAGAAAACCCTCCTCCTTAACATAAAAATGAACCCTCCTACACTGCCAGTCTCACCTCACTCAGTCCTCCACTTCACTTATGACTCCAGGGAGCTGCACGTGGCTAACGTTACTGGAATGCTAATATAAGTATATAGAACTAAGGGTGCTCATGCTCAGCTAAATCTCTCTAAACAATGCCTGCAAATGTAATATTCACTTGTAAACAGATGCTCTCATTATCCAGTTCCACACTGCCTATCGCATATTTACGGTGGCAGTGTGGACGCTGGCCGCGAATCGCCGTAAAAAGGCGGCGATCTGCGAATGGCCGCTAGGGGGTGCGCTGTCAGCGCCGTTCGCGCGCGCCCGCCGCACTCCTGAGGAGTGTGCCCGCGACTTGGGCAGACACGATGTCCGCCGGCGAGCCGCGATGAGCGGCCACAGGCAAATAATGAGGAACCGCCGATGTAAACACGGCGGTTCCCCATTCTGACAGTGCGGGCATAGGAGATCTACTGATCCCTGTCACTGGGATCAGTTAGATCTCTCATGCCCATGGTAGCCCAACCTCCCCCCCCCCACAGTAAGAACACACCCAGGGAACACAGTTAACCCCTAGATCTCCCCCTGCAGGTTAACCCCTTCACTGCCAATGACATTTATACAGTAATCAGTGGACATTTAAATTTCTGATTGCTGAATAAATGTCATTGGTCCCAAAAAAGTGTCAAAAATGTCCGACATGTCCGCCCCAATATTGCAGTACCGCTAAAAATCGCAGATCGCCCCCATTACTAGTAAAAAAATAAAAAAAAAATAAAAACCCCAGAAATGAATTCTCACAATCTGTAAACGCAGCCATTTTTGTGCAAACCAATCAATAAATGCCGATTGCGATTTTTTTTATCACAAATATGAGGAAGAATATAAATCGACCAAAACCGGTGAAAAAAAATGTCTTTTTATATTTTGAGGTGATCAAATACCACCAAAAGAAAGCTCTATTTGTGTGGAAAAAAGAACGAAAAATTTTGTTTGGGTACAACATTGCACGACCGCGCAATTGTCAGTTAAAGCGACGCAGTGGTCAATCGCAAAAAGTGCTCTGGTCCTACACTGGGAAACCGGAGGTGAAGTGGTTATCTTACACAGTGATTCTCCAGCTTGTCATAAGGGCAACCATCACAGCAATTTTTGATATTCCAATGGCTCATTCAAGGATGTGCTTTTATCTCCCTGCTTGCTGTTCTTAAGAAGATGCTTACTTATCTATGGGCAGCCCTACTCTAAAATGTAAATCTGTAATTGATGCCACAGTTGGAGCAATACTGAGTGCTTAATGCACTGCAGATTTAAATTTGGTAGATTTTTTTGTAGTTCATAAAAACTCCTAAAATTACTATATGTTGTTACTGAGTATTGTTCTGCACATAATACTAAATGATATTTTACTTTCAGTGCTGAGAAACAATAGCTGTTTAATATCTGTTAGAGACATATGGATGATTATATTTCATTTAATTACATGCATTTTTCATATACTGAAACATAAACTGAGAATAGGAAACCTCCATCTATTGAAAAACAGAATATTTTTTTGGTACACAGGATTGTGCAACTGATTGACTTTTGTCTTATTATTTAAGCATAAAGTTCAATTCAATTTCACCGGTGTTAACAGAAGACTGCCAATTTACTGATGATATGAATGTTTCTAACAGACAAAAGATGGGGAGTTGGCGTACATTGAATTCCTTGCTTGACAATCTGTAGCTATTGTATGAAAGAGTGTCAAAGTAGATTCTGGAGAGATCAGCAGTAAAAGAGGGAAAAGTAACAACTTATAATGATTATTGAGAGAAGGGGATCAATAGTACTGTATGCACAGCCCTTTCAAGCAATCTGTCTGAAAGGGAAATTATAATGACTTTTTGTCTATTTTATTTTAGATTTTTGTTTAAAATGTATAACATGTTAAACTGATATCTTCTTTTACTGCTTATATCAACTATTTTTTTTTTCAAAATGGAATTTAAATAATTGCTTTTGTTATTGTGTTATGTACGTCCAGACGCGTAGCTACAGAGGGTGCAGGGATTGCAATTGCTACCCAGCCCCATGCTGCAGGGGGCCCGTGCAGCTCCCCTGTACGTAGGGCTGGTGCCAGCTTGAGCCAGCATAAGCAGCTGGGTGGGTTGTAGTACGATCTCCCGAGTAGCTGGAGGAGGGTGCAGGTAGCAGAGCTCCCTGCTCTTCCGCACTGGCTGCTAATCTCACAATCCCACACCCGCGTCTCTTCGGCCGGCGTCTCCGGTCCCTCTCTCCTTTCTCATACAGTGCTGTTTGGTCAAGTGTCCATCCAGCCAGAGTCCTGCTCCCCCTCCATGAGTCCACTCCTTTGCAACAGAGCCCAGGCACAGCCCTCCGGTGCACGCTTCTCCTAAACATCCAGCACAAAGAGGCATTGTGCAGTCCTATGAGAGCCAGCTCCCCGGAGGATGCTGCAAGCTTGTGTCTCAGCCCCGCCTCCTCCTCTTCTCGTCATACACACAGAACTCCCTTGTAGAGTGATGTGGCCAGCCCTGTTTGTGCTGCTGGCGGGAGCCCAGCGAACCATGGATATATGCTTGGAGGGTGGCCGGCCGCAGCACAGCATGCATCCTATTAGTGCCTGCGCTCCATAAACCTGACCCTGCAGCTTAGTCACAGTGAGTGAAACATCTCATACCCCACCCCATTTGCCCTGGGGACAGGGAGCTCACCTGCCCTGGGGAACGACCCATACCCCACTCCATCTGCCCTGGGGGCAGAGAGCCCATCTGCCCTGAGGACAGGGAGCCCATCTCCCCTGGGGATAAGGGCCCCATCTGTTCTGGGAACAGGGCTCCCACCTGCCCTGGGGAAGGGGGTTCCCATCAGCCCTGGGTACAGGGACTCCATCTCGCCTAGGGACAGGGACCCCATCTGCCCTGGAGACAGGACCCCCATCCCTTACTTGGGTACAGTAGTACCAGCATGGGGTGGCTGAAGGACACAGAGGGGTCTAGCAGTGGTTTGGCTGGAGGATGGGGGGGGGGTCCAGCAGTACCAGTGCGGGGCCACTGAAGATGGTGGGGAAGGAAACAACAGTATCGGCAGGGTGGCTGGGGGGTACAGAAGTATCAGTGTGGGGTGGGTGGAGGACAGGGGGGCCTAGCAGTACCAGTGTGGGGTGGCTGGAGGACAGGGGGGTCTAGCAGTACCAGTCCCTCCTCCTATCCAGCTTTTTTCCACTGCCCTCTGTGTGCTTTCCAGCCTCCCGGGGTTCTTTCCCGGACCCCCCTCATTCTCTGCAGCTCTGCCGGCTTCCCCGTCCCCTCTCTCGCTGGCTGCTGTGGAGGATCTGTCAAGTTGGAGAGCAGGGAAGGGGCCGGTACATGCGTCTTTTTCTGAATGGAGAGTCAGTGATCCATACAGACTGTGTTTACTATGCTTCAGTTTATGAATGGACAGGAATATATATCACACCCTGAAAGATTCGATGCATATCTTTAATAATAAATGGGATCAATGGGATCAAGCCTACCTGTAATTTGATGGATGTTCAATATAACATGCTTAAGTACTATCGACTTATATAATGTTATGTAACCTTATACCCTGTTTCCATGCAACAGTCGTTATGATATATGCACATTGGTTTTTGTATGCTACCTTCCAATAAAACCGTTTGTAAACAAAAATGAATGGACAGGAATCTCTTTACAGAGCTATTCCTGTCCATTTATTCCATGTAGCTGAGACTGCACAGGAGGAAATTGAAGGCTCTGTCCTCAGTCTCCTTCTCTGTCTCAAAGGTGGAACATTGGAGGTCTGTTTAGACTCCTAAAAATAATATTGTAAAGAAAAATAATAAATAAATTAGCAGAAATAAATAATAAAAACAGTGACACAGGGGTCACAAAGGTCATAATTAGGACCATACCCTGGAGTTCCACCACCGGGCTGGGAGGGAAGAGCCCAGGTTGTGGGGCACTGGGGCCCTGAAGGTTCTAGCTACGCCACTGTGTATGTCTAACATTCTTTTCAGTTTTGGATAGATTAGATCATTGTTAAAATCTTTGTCAGTTTATTTTTGCTGTCTGTGTCCCATTGGGGAGACACAACAGGAAGTGAGAAATCACTCCAAAGTGTCAGAAATTCTCTGTCAATGGAACAGGTATCTCTTTTAGAAGATTTCCCTCACTTATTGCTTGCTAAAATTTTGTCATTTCTCTCATAGTATCAATGGTAAAATATGTTTGATATAATAATAAAATAAAAAAATCAAAAAACAGAGAAGATGCTTCAGGTACTGAGTGTGTCTATCACTGCAAAGAGAGCGTCTCATCATCTTTCACCTGGTGCATTGACTCGGAAGCTATAAGTCATATGACCAATGATGAAAAAATCCCTTCACTTAACTTGATTAAAGCAAGACAGAAAGATTTACAACATCTAATGGACAGTATACGATCCCAGTAGAAATAGAGGAAGATTACCTACCAAATCAAAAGATGTACTGTACTATATATTCTCAAGGAAGTATATGTAATGGCATCCAGAGGTGACAGCTGTACTGTTTTATCAAAAAAGAAAGTCAAACACTAGCTAGAGCTAAATCGCAAATTAACTGTATCAGCTGAAGTGCAGTGAAATGATAATTCTATCAAAGGGTAAAAAAAAAAAACCTTTAAAGTGTTTTTGCTGTTATCTTTGGACACGGGTGTTCCGTTCAGGTCCTTCTGTCCATTTTTCGGGCGGACTTGAACGGATGTCCCATTCTCCTCTATGGAGTGACGGATGTCAGCGGTGAATGTTCACTGACACCCACCGCTCTCTGATCCTATCCGTGGTCCGTAAAGTCCGACGGATGGAAACCCTATTTTTCCATCCATCTGGGGATCGGATCAGATGACAACAGACAGACGGTCCGTTGTCATCCGATTTTCCATAGAGGAGAGCGGCGCTCTGACAGATCCATTGATGCACAGTGAGCGGAGACGGATCTATCATCCGTCGGCTCAGTGGGGATCAGCAGAGCGATCCATGATGAACAAAAACGGACATGGCCATGTGAAAGGGGCCTTAAGCAGCTAGCTAAAGATCAGCATGCCAGTGGCATACAAACCACTGCTGTATGCCCTGGTGACATGACATCCCCGTGCGCATGCACAGGAGTGACAATATCATGGTCTGGCCCTTCAAGAGGCCAAAGAGACGGAACCCAGAAGGAAGAAAGATGGAAGCTCCCCAAACCAATTTGAGCAGTGACAGCACAGAGCTGGAGGGCTCTGTTTGACAGGTAAGTCTGCCACAATGTACTAGTATGCGGTGCATACTATAAAAATACGGCATAACCATGCAGGGGGTGATTTTTTTTTTTAGTTTTTGAGTGGAGTATAATACCACTTTAATTCACTCACACAGTATCTACGTAGTTCTATGACAGGTCCAACTCCAGAAAAAAAAAAAAAGGTATTTTCTGACATTTGTTGATGACTACTCATGATCAGAGGCGGCTCTATAATTAGGCAAATAAGGAGGTCGCCTAAGGCCTCGCGCTGACAGGGGCCTCGCGGCCGCCTAATTTGCCTAATGTGTGTGTGGGAGAATGGGAGGGATGTCCTCGGTCAGTGTCTCCAAGCTGGCGGGGTGAGCGGGCCGGGATGGTAAAGGGTATAGTAAGTACAGCGCTGCCTGCCGCAGACAATATGTGGAGGTAGAGCTGCCGGCCTCTGCTGAACCAGGAGGTGGGAGCAGACTGGGCCGGGGGGCAGGGAGGCCTCTGATGCTGCCTAAAAAGGCTGCTTGCTCCGCACCGCTGCGGACAGACGTGACACCGTCGGCCGCCACTACCCTGTGTGGCTGTGTCCTATCTGCAGCAGGGAGTATGCTATGCGATTGTGCACCAACACTCCGTCTCTCGCACACGGCCAGCAAAAGTTGTTCAGAGCACTCACTTCCCTGTCAGGTGGAGATGATCTCCGCCCAAAAAGAGCTTCCTAGTCCTGCCTAGCGTGATGTCATTCAGCCAGCTGCGCGGGATGGAAGAGCTGCTGGCTGCTGCTAAGACCTACAAGGAGCCAGTGAAGTGAGTTTGCAGAGGCCAATAACCTTACTCAAAGCACTGTTGAGTCACAGTGTTTTAGCTGTGTGAATTGCCTGAAGTGATTCGCTTTTTTTTTTTTTTTGGAGGGGGGGGGGTTAATTTGCAATGGTATTTGTAACATGCAGCATGGAGGGGGTTAATGTACTGTCACTGATGCATTAGTGACCAGTGGCAGTTAATTAATTCCTTTGTGCTGCATTAGTGGCACCAGTGACAGTGTTTATGAACCCCTGTATGGTGCAGCATGAAAGGGGAAGTTAACACTGACACTGGTGCCACTAATGCAGCACAAAGGGGTTAATTAACTGCCACTGGTCACTAATGCATCAGTGACCAGTGATGTGTATGATAATACCCACCTCCATACACTCTGCACCCCTCTCATGTCATACTACCCCCCGCCATACACTCTGCACCCCTCTCATGTCATACTACCCCCCGCCATACACTCTGCACCCCTCTCATGTCATACTACCCACCTCCATATACTCTGCACCCCTCTCATGTCATACTACCCCCTGCTATACACTCTGCACCCCTCTCATGTCATACTACCCCACGCCATACACTCTGCACCCCTCTCATGTCATACTACCCCCCGCCATACACTCTGCACCCCTCTCATGTCATACTACCCCCCGCCATACACTCTGCACCCCTCTCATGTCATAC
>BLSH010139134.1:2297911-2310875 GCA_018402905.1 Glandirana rugosa
GGAATTGGGTAACCTATTTGGAGTTGCCCTCAGGGTAAGACGCATTTTGGAGGGTGTCTTTTCCGGTGAGTTGGCACAGCTTTCGGAAGAGTTATAGCTCACTCCGGTGCTGAATGGGACTCCCGTTGAGGTTTATCCAATGGGTTAAGGTCATATACACACAACCTACGGCCTCGATCAGACTTGGGGGAGCTCTTTCGGCTCCTCTGAGGCTGTCCCGTGTTACTAGGCAGGGCTGCCCTCTTTCCCCGACCCTCTTTGCCCTGGCCATGGAGCCCATAGCGGAGGCTTTGCGTGTGTCTCCTGATATCCGTGGGCTGAGGGTGGGCTGGGTGGAGGAGCGGGTGACCCTGTACGCTGACGACCTCTTGCTGTTCTTACAGTCTTACAGGATGCAGGTCTGTCCTTACAGGGCGCACTTCAGGTGCTGAACACATTTTCCAAGGTTACTGGCCTGAAGGTAAATTGGCACAAGTCAGTTCTATTCCCAATAGATCAAGAGGCTATTTCCCAGGCTACACCAGATCTCCCATTACAATGGGTAGAGACGTTTCGCTATCTAGGAATAATTATCTCAAGGAAGGCGACTGATTATATCGCGCTTAATCTTGCGCCGGTCTTGCAAGAGATGAAAGAACGGTTGAGGGTGTGGGGCAAGCTGCCATTGTCTTTACTGGGTAGGATAAACATATTGAAAATGAAACTGCTCCCCCGGTTTAACTATCTGTTTCGTCACTCTCCTAGATGGATTCCAAAGACCTTTTTTACGCAACTAAATAGTGTAATTTCCTCCTTTCTCTGGGGCAATCAAGCCCCTAGGTATAAATTAGCCACTTTAATGCGCCCTATGCTGCACGGGGGACTGGCTCTGTCGGACAGCCAAAAGTATTATATAGCTGCACAGCTGGTGACTGCCCATTGGTGGTTGCAACCTGATGTCTCAAACTCCTGTACGATGCTTGAGGCGGCCATTTTGGGATCGCTAGAGGCGCTGAAATTACTGTTGCACCGGGGTTTGGGTGCTCCGTACCCTCTCACTCCGTCAATGCTGACCACACTCAGGGCCTGGAATCATGGGTTGAGGCTGGAGTCCAGGAGCTCAAATGTAGTCTCTCCCCATACTCCTCTCTGGAATAATCCTCTCTTGTCTCATTTTTATTCACTTCCGGAGCCACAGGCCTGGGCTAAATTTAAGATAAAATCCATATCTGACATAACGGAAAATGGAGGCATTCTTCCCTTTTATTCTCTTAGAGCTAAATTTGGTATTCCTCCTCATTATTTTTTTTAGACATATGCAGCTTGCTCATGCCTTTCATAGTCAATTCCCCTGTCAGTCTATAATTCTGCAGTGTTCGGAATTGGAGGCTTTACTCCGGTCGGATGCGCTTAATAAACCCACCTCTGAGTTATACTCTCACCTGACAATGATTGCACTGCCTGACCTGGCCGCACTCAGACAAAAATGGTCTACAGACATTCCAGAGATGGATAATGATGACTGGTCCGACATGTGGGATGCGCCATTTGGTGTCTCTTAGGGACCGGCTGATTCAATTTAAAATCCTTCATAGGGCATATTTCACCCCTTCTAGGATGCATCGCCTAAATTCAGAGATCTCATCACAGTGCTGGCGTTGTCAGAGGGATGAGGGAGATTTCTTTCATATCTTTTGGACGTGCCCGGTATTGCAGCCTTTCTGGAGCAGGGTGGTTGCCATAGTTAGTGGGGTCTCGGGGATTGCACTCTCCCCAGTACCCCAGATATGTCTGCTGGGGCTGGTGGAGGGTCTGATAAACACAAATGCGGGTAGGACTCTCATAGGTCTCCTGCTTTATTACGCTAGGAAGACGATAGTGCTTCATTGGAAGAAGCCTTCGGCGCCAACAGAGGCTTATTGGAGGCAGCTGGTTAACTCGCAGCTGCCTCTTTATAAGGCCACTTATAGCAGCAGAGGATGTCCGCGTAAGTTTGACAAAATCTGGTCCAAATGGCTGGAGAGAGATGACACAGCATAGTAGAGTGCTGCATGTTGTTGGGATTGGAGTTGGGTGTGAGTCTGGGGGGACTTCTCCCTGGATTATATAGGTCTATGTACCCTAACATTGTTGGTTATATGCTAGTGATTTTCTTATCCACTGTATTTCAGAGTGCACCAGTTTGTAAATCCAGACCAAATTCATGTATCAGTGTTATTGTACTTTTTTCTTTTTTCTTTTTCTTTTTGTTATTTTCTTTTTTTTTTTTTTTAGGGAGTTGTATTATGGGCAGTCTCTCCTACGCGAGCTGACTAGCCGTATGTGTGTTTTTTCACTGTTAAAAGCAATAAAAAGTTTAAAAAAAAAAACAGCTCATGAAAGAATAAAGTTATGTTAAAACCAAGCACACCATTATTTTTCTTGTGAAATTCCCAATAAGTTTGATGTGTCACATGACCCTCTTCCTATTGAAAAAACAAAAGTTGGATTCAAAATGGCCGCCATGGTCACCACCCATCTTGAAAAGTTTCCCCCCTCACATATACTAATGTGCCACAAACAGGAAGTTAATATCACCAACCATTCCCATTTTATTAAGGTGTATCCATATAAATGGCCCACCCTGTACAAAGACCAATGCAGTGGCACCAGCAAACAACATGTGAGTTACAAAATTAGGCTGAGTAATAAAGTCACAATAAATATGCAGTGCAATGTATTTATTAATTGTGCTTTAACTTCTCTGTACATTAGTCTTACTTTGTAATATTTTCAATGTTTTTTGAAAAAGTCAGATTAGCATGCTGCTGTGAAGTCACTATACTGCATACTATTGTGTAAAACTGAATTGAATGAATCAACTGAATGAATCAACAGAGTAAAATATAAGTGGGGTCGGTGCCTGGATCACAGAACTGGCTGAACAGGCTTACTAATAATTTTGCAGGTAAAGACAATTGAGATGCATTTTTCAAATGTGTATGTAGCTGTTTGCTTGGAGTTCAGCTGCAAAATGAATGCATACCTTGACTGGACTAAAGCTGGCCATAGATGGGTCGAATTGTGATCCATGTGTGGAAGCGTCTGTTCATCAGAAGTTGATTGTCAGATTGACTTTTGTAGAATGTGCTTGAAATTTTTTCTTGATCAGCTGTCTCCAGCTGCTGATCAGTGTATTATGACAGAAGAGGAATCTCGCTATCAAAATGCAATGTCTCAGCAAGGAGTATTCCTCCATCTATCTCGCTTGTGTGGATGGAGGAATCAGTTTTCAGCCCACTGGCTCATATACTGTCATGAGTGTAGTATGTAGAATCTGTTGATTTCAACTCTTTAAGGGCTCCTTCACACTAGCGGTTGGGAGTTGGCAACACCCCATGGCCTTGCCACACTTTTACCTCCCCTCAACTGCTACCCCCTTTAGCTGCAGAGACAGCAGCTGTGCGTGTACACATGTCCCAGCAGGAATTATACTACCCTGTCACTGTCAGCGGGCATATCGCTCACGAACACGACCTAATCAAGTGACTGGGGATGCTCTGCAAGCACCCTGACATGCATGCAAAGGGCACAGTTGCATCACACTAGTGGATCAAGATGTTAAAGCAGGCAGTGAGGCAGCGATATGATGTCTCCCCACCACCTGTCAAATTCTCTCTAAGGAACTTTCTGAAAGCAGATCGCTCTGCAGAGAACATTGCAAGTGTGAACAAGCTCTAAGAAGGAAACTTTTGCTGGAATTTATTGAGCTTCATCTGTTGAGTGGTCAGGGAGCATGGGAAAGGTAAGTAAAAACTCCTTGTGGAGCCTGCTACCATGAGAACCTGTTATTTTTTTGGTCCAGGCAAAGATTAGATCCAATAAACAAGTAAATATTGGCGCCAGGCAAAATAAACAGGTAAGCTGCTGAACACTGTAAGGATAAATCCCAACCTCAATTCAAATAAACAATAAAAAGTGCAGCGCTATCACTGATGAAACATTCATATAAGCAACATGAGCTATATGTGTCAAATGAAGTCCCATAAATAATGATCCAAACTGATGAGAAAACTGATGAAAAAACCACATGAACCATATATCAAGGTCCCATAAATTTAGATCAAAAATATTAGATCCAAATGCGGAAAAAAAGTCAGAAAATTCCAGAAGCAGGGAAAAGCGATACAAGTATAAGGCAGCTTTTCAGTGTGCATAGACTGACTTCCAGGTGTTCACACAGTGCAGATGATCTCCACCACCAAGGTTTGTCAAGCACCTCACCTTATCTATCCGACCCTCTGTGGATCAGATCAGCCTCTAACCACCTCCAACAGGAAACAGCTGTGATGATGAACTTTTCAGCATAGGCTGCGCTCCCTTTTGTTGCTCTCCGATCTCCCTCTCCTTATCTATCCGACCCTCTGCGGATCAGATCAGCCTCTAACCACCTCCACCACCAAGGTTGGAGGTGGTTAGAGGCTGATCTGATCTGCAGAGGGTCGGATAGATAAGGTGAGGGGCTTGACAAACCTTGGTGGTGGAGATCATCTGCACTGTGTGAACACCTGGAAGTCAGTCTATGCACACTGAAAAGCCGCCTTATACTTGTATCGCTTTTCCCTGCTTCTGGAATTTTCTGACTTTTTTTCCGCATTTGGATCTAATATTTTTGATCTAAATTTATGGGACCTTGATATATGGTTCATGTGGTTTTTTTCATCGGTTTTCTCATCAGTTTGGATCATTATTTATGGGACTTCATTTGACACATATAGCTCATGTTGCTTATATGAATGTTTCATCAGTGATAGCGCTGCACTTTTTAAAGATTAGATCCCATTTAAAATGTGGAATTCTTGGTTAAAGCAGTAGTAAAACCTGCTTCTGCACCTGTAGGTACAGTGAATTCACAGACATTCACATTTGTAGTGGCCGGTGACGTCACTGGTTCATGGGCACTGTTCTCTGAATGTACGGCCCACTCGAGTGTGTGCTGTCCATTAATAGTGATGTGCTGCAATCATGACTGCCATGCGTATGCACGGAAGTGACTGCATCGCGAACAGTCGTAAGGCGAGAACCCGGAAGGAATACTGTGTGAAGATGGAAGCTGTAACTGCGTGTCACTGGAGGGATCCACTTTTCAGGTAAGTCTGTCATAATGCTAGTATGCAGTACACGTTATGACATTATTCTGCAGGGGGACCAGTTTTTCTTTTTTTAAAGAGACTTTACTACCACATTTTAGTTACTTTTAGAAGATGCTAATACAGCTATATGAACTACGCATGTCTCCTGTGATCTCCAAATGCAGAAACAGCAGGTAATCACATTTTCTTTTTTTAGCCCAACTCCATTTTTAAAGTAGATGAAGCTAAATGCTAGTTTCCTGGTTTCATAACTTTGTAATTCACGGATTCATGGAATGCATTGAAATCTGATGATTAGCATGGCAACCAGGAAACTAGCAGTTTCAGAAGGAAAAATCAGCAGCAAACCCCTGTATTATTGCATTTTTTAAATAATCATCACAAATTTGACATACTGGTCATCCATGTTTAATTTTCATTGGTTGTTTTATATGGAATTAAGGTTTGCATGTGGTGGTGTATAGCAAATGGGTTTTATCCTACCAAGGGAACAGCTATTTTTATTTACTGAAGCACAAAGCAGAATCTCTAAGGTTCAGACACAATAATGCTGGGGATAGAAGCAGCTGTCAGAGCATCTCCTTTGTGACACAATAAACAGCTGACACAATGGGGAAGGGGACTTTAACAGAGGCAGTAGATGCCAAGATGGAAATGCTGGCGTTTGGGATTTAAAGAGATACAGAACAGTCAAATTATAAATATTAAATGGTGTATTGTTTTTTTTATTATAGTAGTGCAGATTTGCTTTATAGTTGAAGGCACACCATTCTATAGTCAAATAAGTTTTGCATTTAAAGTCCATTGATGCAATCATTTTGAATCAGTTAAAACTGAAGTTTAATCTGCTCACACTTTGTCTTCTCTTGTTTCCTTCCTCCTCTTCGCATCAGCACGGTAATTAAAATGGGAATGCCCAGAATTGACGCCAAGCCTTCATGATTGAAAGTACTGAAATCAAATAAAGGAAAGGGGCAGGCCATGGACAGTAAAACCCAACACATGGGCAGCAGTGGTGGCTGGTGTTTTGGGGGGGTGGCGGCTTAAACAATACACCTGCTGCCACAAACCCGGTCGGATCACAGAAGGCACAGAAGCCCCCCCGGTCGGCCAGCCACATAGAGGGGGTCACGGGTGGCAACCCCCCCCCCCCGTCGGTCAGTCAGTCAGTCAGGGCCTGCACTTACTCCATCTCACGGGCAGCGCTCCGGGCGACCCGAATGTAGATTAGGGGGTTGGATGCATGGATGGGGGGGCACCCGTGCGCCCCTAATGGACGGGCCACCACTGATGGGCAGAACTGTTGATGTATGGTCCCCTAATTCCAGATGGCAATGACCCTTCTGGCAATGCCACACCCTCTGACATACCAAGACTGGAGAAGGAGGATTTATTTGGGCTCCACACCCAACAAGGCAACAATAACAATGAACAGTTACAAGCTAAAGCAGATTTGTACAATACACCAAAACAATGAGAGGGCCCAGTATTTCTGAACCTGAATACTAGTTAAACGTGGCACTAGAAGCTAAAAGGTCTTTGAATCTCCTCAAAATCTTTCCGACTAGCCAGCATGGTATTAAATGTTTGGGCCCAGATCCCTGTGTTGGAGTACTCAGGTAATCCCATGGTAAAATGCGTTAGTCCCCAAACAAAGTACCAAATTACGGTGGTGCTGACAATTTAAGAAAAGGGTAATGTGTTTTTGGCCAGCGACCTCTCACCACTATGAAGTCTGTTATGAAACCTCCCCCTGCTCTTCAATTTCCACAACCTATGGCATTGGTGACGACTCTGGACTCTACAGCAGCAATCTCTCACGAAACCATTGACACCTCTTTCCTCCAGCCCGCTGGAATTCTTTGAAGACTGTAGCCTGTGACAGTGCAAATGTGACAGCACAGTCTTGCTCTGACATCACAGCAAACTTTCATGACAAAACAGAATCCCAGACTTAGCAGTATCCTCCAACAGTCATCTCTCACTTCCCACATGAGACTGCCACAAGCCTTGGCTTCTCCTTTCTTTTCCTCCTCTCCGCAGCACTCCAACTTCCTAGGACTTGTAGTTCTTGTTTGCATATGTTCACAGTTAGCCTTTCGGATTTTTACCAAACAATTAGTGCCACTGACTATAGCCAGCAACACTTATCATTGTGTTCCCTGCTGTCAGAATAAAATACCACAGCGGGAGGGTGTATAAATGGGGGAATCAAGTAATTTTCGTTTGTTCAACTTGCTGGTTGAACAAAATGCTCACAGCTAATTGGAGAACTCTATGCTTGAATCAGTAGGGAAAATGTTGGACCTCTGTAAAGAGATCACTTCTTCAAGCGGCCCCTTATCCCCAAGCGGGGCGCCGGACGCATAGCTTTCTACAAGCTTTTATTTTTTGAAGCACATGATTACAGCCTGAGGCTCTAATTGGCTTCAAAAAGGTTGGGCCCGGGGCGCAGAGCACTGCTTCTCCACCCGGCCATTGAGGGCAGGAAGCGTGTCTTAACCGTATTGGCCAGGAGCAGAAGCCGGTGAAGCTGCCTGCAACTTGGATGGGGTAAGTGCGGACCTGGCGGGGGTGTTTCTTTGCCGCCCCCCCCAAAAAAATGGAGTATCAACCGCCACTGACTTTTTCTTCTATATAGTGGCTGTTTTTTTAAAGAAGATGTGCTGTAAGACTATAAACAATTTTTGTTTAGATGTATCTGGGATGTTTGATTGTTCTACTGCTGATTTAAACTGAAATTATGTTGGGCTTTAAACTGGCTTAACTGACAGCCTGCCTGCTGAATGGTTACAACTAGGGATGCACCGATACCGGTATCAGTGCTGATACTAGGCATTTTCACGAGTATCGGTACTTGCGAAAATGTCTCGATACCCGGAACCGATACCGGAAGTGACGTCCGCTTAGAAGCTGCGTCTGTCCTGAGAGGAGAGGAGGACACTGGCACTGCTGTGCTGCCGCTGACACCAGAGGAGGACACAGCACACAACAGGAGAGAACAGTACATGCCAGACCTCCCACGCGTGGGGGGGGAGATGTGATGGGGTTCTGCTTGCTGACAGTGCCGCAATCCCCACGGCGGGGGATGGGGGTGCATCAATTTATTATGCAGAGATAGGAAACACTTAGCATGTAAAATGAATGTACAAATTATTCCTGGATATAAACATGGACATTTCCCACTCGTTGGCTCTTTCTCCTGCATCACCGGATCAGAGTGTGATTGTCAGTAATCAGGCCTGCTTGCTGCTAATAAAGCCACTCTGAATGCTTGCAGACTTCTTTGTGTAATGACTCAATTATTCCAGAAGTGCCTCATCAAATCTGCCCTTAGCTGGGCTAATAAATAAGAAGAAGAAACTGGCCCCCCCAAAGCAAAGTATTAATCCATTTGTATTAACCATTTCGCTGTCCCTTAGCTTAGGCAGAGAAAAAAAAAGTATGGCAGATTGTGCTAAGCTCACTTGAATTAGTTTCAGAGAGTGTTCAGAAGGACACCAATTTTTTTTCTTCTTTTGCAAGATATTGGCATTATTAGTAGTGAATGGACATTATTAGCAACTATAGTTTATGAAACAGTTATCATGTTCGCAGCCTCAGATTATGTCTGCAGTCTCTGACCATCTTCAGTAATATGTCTGCAGTCTCTGACTGTCCCCTGTACCACGTCTACAGTCTCTGACCATCTCCTGTAGTATGTCTGCAGTCTCTGACCATCTCCTGTACCATGTCTACAGTCTCTGACCATCTCCTGTAATATGTCTGCAGTCTCTGACCATCTCCTGTACCATGTCTACAGTCTCTGACCATCTCCTGTAATATGTCTGCGGTCTCTGACCATCTCCTGTACCGTGTCTGCAGTCTCTGACCATCTCCTGTAATATGTCTACAGTCTATGACCATCTCTGGTACAATTTCTGCAGTCTCTGATCATCTCCTGTAATATGTCTGCAGTCTCTGACCATCTCTTGTACTATGTCTGCAGTCTCTGACCATCTCCTGTACTATGTCTGCATTCTCTGACCATCTCCTGTAGCATGTCTACAGTCTCTCACCATCTCCTGTAGCAAGTCTACAGTCTCTCGCCATCTCCTGTAGCATGTCTACAGTCTCTCACCATCTCCTGTAGCATGTCTACAGTCTCTCACCATCTCCTGTACCATGTCTACAGTCTCTGACAGTCTCCTGTACCATGCCTGAAGTCACTTCTGCCTGTTGCCTCTTCCTTCCCTCTACCAGCTATCACCTTTGCCCCCATGTCTCCCAATGACCCTGCCATGCTCATCCTCTTCCCCAGTATCGACCACAGCCTTATATATTCCATCTCTCCCACCCCACAATGCCTATTTTACCCCACTCTCAACTACCCTGCCCTCACTTACCCCTTTACTCCCCCACTCTGCCCTCACCAAACTCCCTAAGACCCCACCTCCCAAACCACCCCTCTACCTCCCAAACCACCCCTACCTAATCTCCCAAGGCGATAGGTATCGGTAATTGGTATCAGTGACTACCAAAGGTAAAGTATTGGTACTCGTACTCATTAGCAACAAAGTAGTATCGGTGCAACCCTAGTTATAACCTCCACCCTATGGATAGGCCTAACCATCTAGCTAAATTCTTCTTGAATTCTGAATTCAAGTATGCAAAAATAGAGATCGTTGTGCTCCAGGGTTCAGGCAGCTTCCTCTTCCTTAGCCCACTGCAGCTTTGTGGTAGTGTAGTGTCAAAGATATTTTTTATTTTAATATATCTTTAAAAATATTAGATCACATAGGCTACGGTTTAATGAATCAAGAATCAAGCTACCTCAATTGGAACCCTGTTCTAAGGCAGGGGTCTCCAAAGTACAGCCTGCGGGCCACATCTAGCCCGCTAGGATTTTTTACCGTCCCACAGCTAGAGCCATTAGATTTGTTGCAGGGCGGTCTCTCTGACAAAGCTTGGTCAGGTTGCGAAACCTGTGATGCATACTCAACCCCACCTCGGCAGTATGCAACACAGGTCCCGCAACCACTCCCAGCATCTGGCCTCAACCAATTAGGTATTTTAGTGCAGACTGGCTGCACCTCCTGGCTCCTGCCTTCGATGTTTACATTGGTGTCCTTTGGAGCTGTAATTTTACAAACAGCGTGCCTGTGTAACAGCAGGGTGGGACCCAGAGCAAACAAAGTCAAAACATAGCCAAGGTTTGGTAGTCAGAGCGGATGGTTGAAGCAAGCCAGCAAACAGGGATCCAGAGATCAGCGAAGTCAAACAAACAGCATGCAGGGTAAGGAGCCAGAAGGGAAGTCAGCCAAGTAGTCTTTAATCCAGGAAGCAGAAGGAATGTCAAACATGCAAAAGTCTTACACAGCAAAACACAGCAGAGGATCATCCAGAGATGTTGACAAGGCAAAGGCTTCTGAGATCTGATCCAGGCAGTTTATATAGCTTGGAGAGCTGGATAACGAGCAGGATATGGACATCAGGTGAGACAGAGTGAAAGCTGAGTCTGGCAATTAACCCTCAGCTGAGCAGTTTGCTCTGAGAAGGGAGAGCTGAGCCCAGTCCTGACACTACCGCAAGTTGTTGGGCAATCTCTCTCTTGGGAGATGAAAAGGTAGGGGTGCTACCCAATTATTGGAGTCGTCTTGAAAGAACTCATTGTCCATTACTGTGATAAATTCTTTGTCTTCCATTGAAGGAGCCAGTATATCATCTTCAGTGGTTGCATTAAACATTGTAGAGCTGAGGTTGTCATCATGACAGGAGAAATGGCTTGTGTTACCTGAGATACCATGCTGGCTATGTTCTCTTTCACTCAGTAGTGATGTGGGCATGGCTCAAAGTGTTTCAGCCATTTGGCAGAACATTTGTATTAAATGACGAAATGTTGGTAGGTCTCTTCATTTTGCCTATACAAACGTTGCCTATGATGACCCAAACTAGATCCTTGTGCTGGGCAAATGGGGCATCTGGGGTCCACTGACTTATCTGTGTACCTTGTGAACTCTTAGAATGCCTCTTCCTAACAGAAGAAGGATCTGAGCATCTCTGTCAAGCGACAGTATCTCATTTGCTATAATCTTCAGGTGAGGGTGATGGAAGGCAGCAGCTGGAGTAGGGATTTCTTCCCTGTTAGCAGGTATCTGTTTGCACTCAACAAGTGTAGGTAGGGGTGATTGCAAGTTACCATGAGTCCATGAGCCCTTCTTCCAGAAACCTCTATAGTTCTACTACAGGTACCCAAGGTGTAAGGATGAGCTTTGCTTTTTACTTCAAATAGATCAAACAGTTCTGATTTTGGAAGTGATCTATTGCTGTGATCATCTAATATAGCATACACCTTTAGAGTCTTTTCTGGTTGATCCTTGCGGTATATGTTCACCAAGCATATTTTAGCACAGGACTTATCACAGCGGTCTTCTCCACAAACTTCAGTGCAGGATGATGAAATTATACTGGAATTAGGCACTTGGCCTGTATTCTCCCCGCCATGTGTGGACCTGGGAGGAGAGTTTGCAGGTTGTGCAGAGCTGGGCTCAAGTGGATGGAGGGCTTGCTCATGTTGTTCAGAGCCACACTCTATGCACTTGATGGGCATATTACAGTCCTTAGCAAAATGTTCAGTAGAAGCACAACACCTGAAACATACCCTGAATGTCTTTAAAAGCTTCTTAGGCTCCATTTACACTGCTGCTGGTAAACTGACATTTTGAGGCATTTGGGCGTTTTTTTCAGCTGCCCCTGAACTTTCCTCTACGTTATCTTATCAGTACATTTACACAGGTTTGTTTAAGGTCGTTTCCAGGCAGTTGAGTTTAAAGGGTTTTTTGGAATGCAAAAAAATGGGTTCAGATGCCATTTCAGAGGCATTTGAAATGCCAAACAGCTTGTAAACGCCGCTAAACGCAGTAACTCACTTCTAGAACCATTTCGTTTACAGCCATTTCCATTCTAAAAAAAAAATAATATATATATATTTTTTTTTAAAACGCTCCTAGACGCAAACGCGGCATGCAAAACGGCCGTTTTAGACGCTGGCTTCTAGCTGTCAAAAAAATCGTTCAGGGGAGGTTGATAAAGCATCCCGTGTACATGGAGCCTTACGCTCTTCAAGGGGCTTTTTTCTAAAGCTGATACATTTTTTGAGGGGTGGTGGCTTCTTGTGAATGGGACACTCTCGGTTAGGGTTTTCAATCTTCCTACTCTGTTTGCAGCCACAACTGTGGTAGGAGTGGGAAGGATGTCAGTCTTTTTTACTGATACTGGACCTCTATGGTTCCTATAGTTGCCCTAAAGACTGATACGCTTAGCAAAGGGTGAGAAGAGAATATACTAATTGTAGGAAAAACTTGGATCGTTCTTGGTCTCTGCAATGTTCCTGATGAATTTGCAGAAGAAAGAGAATGGAGGGAAGGAAACACTTCTTTTTAGTCTGTCACTTTTCTTATTGCCGCTAATGCTTGCACATCTGTTATTCACACACAACATCTTTTCTTTGCCTAGAAAAGATGTTCTTCACACATTACATCTGTTCTTCATACATCTGGAAATAGAATAGAACACTTTACCTAAAACCGGGTGCGGAACCATACACATGCTCTTCAAACATCTGGATAGTGTGTTTGAAAATACAGCATAGAGAAGAGCATGCATATGGTTTCACTCTTCACACACAGTTTGCAGATGTTTTCAGAACAATCATATTATATCACTGATATGATATCACTGTTCTGAAAACATCTGCAAACTGTGTGTGAAGAGCGCAACCATATGCATGCTCTTCTCCATGCTGTATTTTCACACACAGATTCCAGATGTTTCAAGAACAGGTGTATGGTTCCTCCCCGGTTTTAGGTAAAGTG
>BLSH010139134.1:2318571-2337055 GCA_018402905.1 Glandirana rugosa
AGATGATCTATGACACTTGTGATTGGGTATTCTGCCGTTAGTTGACTTGACATCATTACAATTTGGTTACGTTTGTGACGATTTTCATAGTCGTAGTTAACTGGGTCTTTATTTTCAGACCGTCCTTGGTCTTAGTCTGGTTCTGTCTTCACGTCATTTTAGTGTGAAAAATTGACGACCCGCACTTATATGCCGCTAAGCGTAAAACCGGTGGTCCCCGCGTGGGCGGCGTGAGGGCTCCTCACACGGGCGCCGAGCCCGCCTGGGCTACAGGCGGCCCATCGGCGGTTCCCCTTCTTTTCCCTGTAGCCGCTCATCGCGGCTCGCCGGCGGACATCGGGTCCGCCCGAGCCGCGGGCACACTCCTCGGGAGTGCGGCGGGTGCGCCCCTGGTGGCCAAAATGCGAATCGCCGTATATTCACGCCCAGCAGTTAAAAAGTGTGATTTTACTGCACTTCTGTCTTGGTCTGATTCTGGTTCCTGCCAGACTTTTATTTCTGGGTCAATTGATGCTGATACTTTTAGCAGTGTTTGCATTGGTTTAACATTACTACAGTTCAGTTGATTGCCGTCTTATGGGTTAGTGTTCACAGTATCTAGTAGAGCATCTTTAAAACAGTTGCCTGCCTATTGATATATGCATTGTTTAACTGCATTGCCATCCTTTCAGTCTACCATCCAGTTGCTTATGGCCTATTTTCTGTGCTTTATAGAGTAGTAGCTTACTTACGTTTAAGTTACACATGTGTGTCAGTGGGCCTTCACCCAAAATGTACCGTGATGGATTATTTATCCTGTACGTAATGATGCCTATTGAGGATTCTAACTGTTGTGTTGTGCTCTAGTCTTGACCAAGTTGACCTATAGTCCAGGTCAGGGGCGTTGCTAGGGGGTGGCTATTGGGGCTATAGCCCCGAGTCTGGGGTACATAGCCCCGAGTCTCTTACAGGGTGGATGCAGTTCTGCAATTAGCAGGTATGTCTTGGTCCAGAATGCAGGAGGCAGGGGCTCCAGCTCCACCCTCGCCTCCATCTGACTCTACTCCTGGTCACTAGTTGCTAGAGCCGCCTAGTGTTAAGCAACCAGTGGCATCACGGCCGCGACTCCCTTCCTGCCCAGCATTCAAAGCAGAGGAGGGTTCCACTTCCTCCTCTTCTGCACTAGTTCTTGTGGGGCTTAAAAAGTTGAGCCCAGCCCCCTTGTCATGGTCCTAGACTGGAGCAGACGCTGCTGGTCCAGTGGCATCTTCACATAGGGAGGGGGAAGCCTGGGCAGCCGGGAAGAGCCCAGGGGGGAGTGAGAGAGAGAAGATGAGGCCTTACCACCACCCCGAGCAGCATCCCCGGTGCCTCCCAGAGCCTGCACTCCTTCTCCAAGCTCCTCTCCTAGCTCGCTGTGACTGTCATGGAACAGGAAGAAAAAAGGCTGACCAAGGACGGGCGGGAGGGAGGTGGATCCCACACACCTACCCACACAGACAGAGGCTGGGACAGTAGGGACTGCAGGCAGGGCTAGAGGGTCTCTCTTTCACCCTCTCTCATCCACCATCCTTTTTCTCTGATGTGTGGGGAGGCTCTCTGGGGACCCCGATTTATGGGGAATCTCTCTGGGGACCCTGATGTATGGGGAGGCTCTCTGGGGACCCTAATGTATGGGGAGGCTCTCTGGGGACCCTAATGTATGGGGAGGCTCTCTGGGGGCCCTGATGTAAGGGGTGCTCTCTGGGGACCCTGATGTATGGGGGGGGCTCTCTGTAGGCCCTGATGTATGAGGAGGCTATCTGTAGACCCTGATGCAAGGGGAAGGCTTTCTGTAGGCTCTGATGTATGGGGAGGCTCTCTGGGGACCCTGAAGTACAGGGAGGTTCTCTGGGGACCCTGATGCATAGGGGGCTCTCTAGGGACAATGATGTATGGGGAGCTCTTTGGGGACGATGATGTATGGGCAGCTCTCTAGGGACTCTGATGTATGGGGAGGCTCTCTGGGGACGATGATGTATGGGGAGCTCTCTAGGGACTCTGATGTATGGGGAGGCTCTCTGGGGACGATGATGTATAGGGAGGCTCTCTGGGGACCCTGATGTATGGGGAGGCTCTCTGGGGACGATGATGTATGGGAAGCTCTCTAGGGACTCTGATGTATGGGGAGCCTCTCTGGGGACCCTGATGTATGGGGAGGCTCTCTGGGGATCCTGATATATGGGGAGGCTCTCTGTGGACCCTGATGTAAGGGTGGGCTCTCTGTGGACCCTTATGTGAGGAAGAGGCTCTCTGTGGACCCTGATGTAAGGAAGGGGCTCTCTGGGGACCCTGATGTAAGGAAGGGGCTCCCTGGGGACCCTGATGTAAGGAAGGGGCTCTTTGTGGACCCTGATGTAAGGAAAGGACTCTATGGGGACCCTGATGTAAGGAAGGGGCTCTTTGGGGACCCTGATGTAAGGAGGATCTGCACTCAGATATGTAACAATATTTATATATATATATATATATATATATATATATATATACACACACACACACACACACACACGTATACTCTATACATGTGTATGCCCGCTCAAGAGTATGACTTTCTTTACTTCGCTGCTATGGGCTCTAGCCCCAGATCTTTTGTAGACTTAGCAATGCCCCTGGTCCAGGTAAAAAGCCATGGCACTTCTTTTTCAAACTGTACAGGTCTGCGGGCATAGCCTATAGAGAGATATGCATTCTGAATTATGAGAAGTGGGAGGGAATTCCACAACTCTTAGCCTGATATGATCTGTTACCAAATTCAGATGTTACTAACCCTGCAAATTACATTATGGCACTGGTATGTGACCTGATGTTGGCTGGTATTCTCACAGTGAAAAAAGCAGGCAATTCAAGTATTGCCTGTTTATATATATATGTATGTATGTAAGTATATGTAGTTCTTGCTAACTTAATCAACACATCTTTTGTCACTTCACAGGAACATTAGCAGCACAGGGTGAAGAAAACACCTATCTACTAGAACTCCAACGTGTATAAGGAGAAATGACACGTGTATAAATGGCATCTGCCTTGAATTGTATTTTTATTCAGTGAACTCCGCTGTAATCTTAGAGAAAATAATTAACCACTTCAGCCTCGGAAGGATTTCCCCCTTTAGGACCAGAGCACTTTTTGCGATTCGGCAATGCGTCGCTTTAACTGACAATTGCACGGTCATGCGATGTTGTACCCAAACTAAATTTGCGTCCTTTTTTCCCTCAGATAGAGCTTTCTTTTGGTGGTATTTGATCACCTTTGCAGTTTTTATTTTTTGCACTATAAACAAACAAAAAGCGACAATTTTGCAAAAAAAAAAAAAAACAATATTTCTTACTGTTTGCTATAATACATATCCAAGATAAAAAATATAAAAAAAACAAAATTTTCATCGGTTTTGGCCGATTTATATTCTTCCTCATATTTTTGGTAAAAAAAAAAAAAAATCGCAATCGGCGTATATTGACTGGTTTGCGCAAAAGTTGCCACATTTACAAATGATAAGATTTAATTTAGGGGGTTTTTATCTTTATTTATTTTTTTTACTAGTAATGGCGGTGATCTGTGATTTTTAGTGGGACTGCGATATTGTGGCTGACATGTCGGACCATTTTGGCAGGGAAGGGGTTAACAGTAGGGGTGGGCTCTAAGGGTTAAGTGTGTTCCCTGTGTGTGTTTATAACTGTGTGGGGGCTGGGTTGAGTGGGGGAGGGGAGTGATCATACACAGGGAGCCTGTGATCACATTCCTTCCCCCTGTCAGAAAGGAGATCCATGTGTTTATATACAAGGACCTCCATTCTGTCACTGCGGGGGAGCAATCGCGGGTAGCCAACGGACATCGAGTCCCCCCTACCCGCTCCCTGTCTCCCCCGAAACACAGTGAGCGTGCGCGTGTGCTCATGTTCCGCGATCTCGCAGCCGCCCTCAGGTTCGCGATATCGAACCACTTTGCCTCCGTCGTACGACGGCAGGCGGTCGGCAAGTGGGTAATGTAACAAACATTATTATGGCACATTTTTGTTTCCAGCAGATCCTTGTCTTACAGTTTGTATATAGATTGCTGATTTTTTTCTTATTCAAGGGCAGACATCTTTCCAAGGCAATACCTACCATGAGGTAATGTAAGTGTCCCCAGTTTTGAGTTTCCAGGAGTTGAGCAGCATTGGCAGTATAGTGGAAGGACATTACCTTTGCTCTGCAAGGCTGGTCATTTGAATTCTTTTCACAGTTGTGTCGTTTAAAGTGGTTGTAATCCTCTGAAATAAAAAATGAACAAAGCACATCCCTCTGTAGTGGGTACTAGTCTCAATACAAAGCCCCTAGCGTGGTTGTTGTATGATCTCTCCTCCCTCTGCTATCTGCATGAGTCACTTCTGACAAGTTATGCAAACACCACAAAATCACAGGGTATGGCCCTGCCCCATACTCCAGCACAGAGAAGGTGATTGACATTCTCTGCTGTACATGTTTCCATATGAGACTGTGTAGAGGGGGGTGTCCTTCCCCTCCACTCAGGTCTCAGATTATACTCAGTTCCCTGCTCTATGATGTGCAGTTTTTGGGACATCAGATCTCTGCCCGCTGTCTTGTGGAGAAAGAGACTTTGATCTGTGTGCTTTGAACAACTGAGGGCTACAGATAAACAGGACCAACTTACTGTAGGAGGATTTGTTTCATCTCTGTGTACCACCCAAAGCTAGTCACCTCACTGGATATATGTAAGGGTTTAAAACCATTTCAATATGCAATGTTGCTTTTTTAATGCCCCCTGGAAATATGGCATTCATTATCCTGTAAGTGGCCAGTGCACAGTTACCTGCCCAGCTCTCAGTTAACCTCATGACATTGCACTGGACAATGGTAATGTTTCTGTACTATATATATGACCACTGCCAACCCACTCTTTGGCAGCATGTCATTATCCTTCACAAACAGTGATCCTCTTGATGACACGGGGTCGCCAAAACCAAATTGGATAATCCTTGGCAACATCACAGTCTTGTTTGTAATGTGTGGCTCTAATAGTGGTCCACTGGGTAATGTGAAGCTCTTGTGTCGTGTCACTCATTCTCTGATAAGGTGCAGCCTTCTCAACACACTCTAATAATTTGCAACTCTCATAGCACTGTCTCTGGTTTTGTGCAGCCCTCATGGCACTCTCTGGTTTTGTACAGCCCTCATGGCACTCTCTCTGGTATTGTGTAACCCTCATAGCACTCTCTCTGGCATTGTGTAGCCCTCATGGCACTCTCTCTGGTATTGTGTAGTCCTAATGGTACGCTCTCTGGTATTGTGTAGCCCTCATGGCGCTTTCTATGGTATTGTGTAGCCCTCATGGCACTCTCTCTGGTGTTGTGTATCTCTCATATTGCTTTCTCTGGTGTTGTGAAGCTGTCATTGCACTTTCTCATGTCCCATATACAACATGATTATAACTGTTTTGCTCTACCATTTATCATTAAAAAGCAGTTTTGAAGCTTTAGTCCAGTGCCTAGGCTGAACAAGCTGCAGGCAGGAGGAATCACTTTCCTGGTCTCCTCTTCTCTAGTAACTGGATAGTACAAACTACTGGCCACTGCCCCCACCTATAACTGGCCTTCAAAGCAAGGAGTACATGGAATGAATGGCTACGTATGTCAAGCAAAACCAAAGAAAACTCCCAGCTCAACTTACCAACCAGCCTGCTGCCAACTGAATTCCCCTGTCTAACAATTTTCATTAAAAACAGGGGATTAGTTAGCACACATTTGCAAATAGACATGTGCATGACGATAACGTTTGTTTCGTTTCGATTCGTTAACGTAATTATTTTGTTTAGTTAAATTAGTTTGCTTCATTGAATTCATTTTTCGGAATACGTATTCGGAATTCATATTTTGAATTTGTTTCCTTTATTATTTAAAATTTTCTTTGATTTTCCCATTTTTTTTCCGACTTGAAGCTATTGAACCAAAAAATTTAGAATCAGCCAAATCGAAAAATTTTGAATTTTTCAATTCAAATGAGGCTGCCGAAATGGTTTCCAACATAAATAACATTTACATCTGAGACAAAAAAGTTCTGTATTTCTTTCTTTAAACCAGAGATCATTTTTGTTCCTCACAGACTAAGAGCCCTTCAGGTGCTTTTCTGAAAAATCCAAGAAGACTTTAATGTGCTTTGCAATGAGGAGAGGCTTCCATGTTCATCTAGCCACTCTGCCATAATAAAGGCCACATCAGTGGAGGCCTACAGTGATAGTTGTTGTTCTCGAAAATTGACACTTTGCTACAATGTAAAGTAGTGACAGCTTGTATAACAGTGTAAATTTGCTTTCCCCTCAAAATAACTTAACACACAGCCATTAATGTCTAAACCGCTGATAAAGTCCCATGGGGCATTTAATCGTTTCGTTAGTGTTACAAGGTCTCAGGTATGAATGGGTAGCAGGTATGTTAAATTTGGTGTTATCACTCTCTCATACTGGTCACTGGAAGTTCAACATGGCACCTCATGGCAAAAAACTCTCTGAAGAGCTGAAAAAAAGAATTGTTGCTCTACATAAAGAAGGCCTAGGCTATAAGAAGATTGCCAAGGCCCTATAACGGAACTGCAGCACAGTGGCCAGGACCATACAGCGGTTCAACAGGACAGGTTCCTCTCAGAACAGGCCTCGCCATGGTCGACCAAAGAAGTTGAGTTTATGTGTTCTGCGCCATATCCTGAGGTTGTCTTTGGGAAATAGACATATGAGTGCTGCCAGCATTGCTCCAGAGGTTGAAGGGGTGGGGGGTCAGCGTGTCAGTGTTCAGACCATACGCCACACACTGCATCAAAGAGGTCTGCATGGCTGTCGTCCCAAAAGGAAGCCTCTTGTAAAGATGATGCACAAGAAAGCCCACAAACAGTTTGCTGAGGACAAGCAGACTAAGGACATGAATTACTGGAACCATGTCCTGTGGTCTGATGAGACCAAGATAAACTTATTTGGTTCAGATGGTGTCAAGCGTGTGTGGTGGCAACCAGGTGAGGAGTACAAAGACAAGTGTTTATTGCCTACAGTCAAGCATTGTGGTGGGAGTGTCATGGTCTGGGGCTCCATGAGTGCTGCCAGCACTGGGGAGTTCATTGAGGGAACCATGAATGCCAACATGTACTGTGACATTCTGAAGAAGGGCATGATCCCTCCCTTCGGAGACTGGGCCGCAGGGCAGTATTCCAACATGATAACGACCCCAAACACACCTCCAAGATGACTACTGCCTTGTTAAAGAAGCTGAGGATAAAGGTGATGGACTGGTCAAGCATGTCTCCAGACCTAAATCCTATTGAGCATCTGTGGGGCATCCATAAACGGAAGGCGGAGGAGCGCAAGGCCTCTAACATACACCAGCTCTGTGATGTCATTATGGAGGAGTGGAAGAGGACTCCAGTGGCAACCTGTGAAGCTCTGGTGAACTCCATTCCCAAGAGGGTTAAGGCAGTGCTGGAAAATAATGGTAGTCACACAAAATATTGACACTTTGGGCACAATTTGGACATTTTAACTTAGGGGTGTACTCACTTTTGTTGCCAGTGGTTTAGACATTAATGGCTATGTGTTGAGTTATTTTGAGGGGACGGCAAAATTACTACTTTACATTGTAGCAAAGTGTAAATTCTTCAGTGTTGTAACATGAAAAGATAGAATAACATATTTACAAAAATGTGAGGGGTATACTCACTTTTGTAAGATACTGTATGCAAAGTCTTCTAGTTAATAAAAGTAATATCTTACGTTCAACATTTTACCATGTGCAATACTGTGCAGAGGTTTTAGCCAGCTGAGAAAAATTAATGTCAAGTGCAAATTATATATATATATATATATATATTACTGGTTTCTTTTTATCAATTTTACACATGCAAAGTGTAACATAAACAAACAAAAGAAAAATGCCCCCACTACCCCCACCTATAACTGGCCTTCGCAGAAAGGAGCATATGGAACAGTAACTGGATAGCAGCATTGAAGAGGTTGTTGCATAAGGTTGATTTGTGTTAAACATTTGTTAACCCAGACGTGAACTGCATAGGAACCAGGATTTTCATGAAAGTTTAATCTCTGTGTAGGTGTTGTCCCAGCTTAAAAGGTTAGTGTACCCTTCCAGAAAAAACAAAAAGGTGAACTAACACCCTACACCCTCCCCACCTTTCCGGTGCCCACTGTACTTACCTCCATGGGTGATATGTCAGCCAATGGCTAATAATACATTTGATTGCATAAAGATCAGTACAATAACGTCTTGCCATGTTATTAATGGTCTGGGCTGCAATAATGGCCTGAGAAGCTGAGGCACATTTGATTGTTTATATACATCCAGGGGCGTCCCATCCATTAGCCATGTTATTAATGGTGTGGGCTGCAATAATGGCCTGAGAAGCTGAGGCACATTTGATCGTTTATATACATCCAGGGGTGTCCCATCCATTAGGGGTGCAGGGGCGCCTCCCCCTATCCATGGGTCTGGCCCCCTAATCTACATTCGGGGCACCAGATGCATGGATTCCAATGGCGGGGGTGTTTTTTTCCGAAGCACTTGATTAGAGCCAGAGGTGCTACTAAGCTTCAAAAAAGGGTGGGCTCAGGGCGCAGAGCACTGAGCTCCAAGCCCACCCAGTTGTGTGACAATAACAAATGAATATTCACTATTTTCACACTGAATCTCCTCCCCTCCATTTCAGGAAGTGGGTCCTGAGACCTGTTTCCCGATTGGTCAAAACGACATACTATTGGACCATGACGAGGAGAGAGGAGGAGTAAGGAGACGTGGAGATGCAGGGGACGAAGCCGCCACCCGGAGGGAATGGCTGCCTGGGGGTAAGTGCTGGGCTCATCGACCCAACCCAAATGACCCATGGGGGGGGGTTGGGTGGTTGTATGCGGACCCAGCTGACCTTCCAACGGTGGGGTGGCTGTGGGCACATTGTTCGCTGCCCCCCCATGAAATATTCCACCAGCCGCCACTGGATGCATCTCTATAGCCAAGGATGATTATGCATCTTTAAGGGTTTAATTGATCTGAGGACACAAATCACTGAAACATTTTCATGAAGTCATGCTCTGAAAAAATGCTATTCCTTTCCACATTAACTTGGCATGTAATAAGTATCTTCCTACCAATGCTTCTACATTTCAGAGAGCACTTGACAAAAAACCAATAGCTGGGTCATCATTGCGATTTAGCAATC
This sequence comes from Glandirana rugosa, assembly GCA_018402905.1. Taxonomy (NCBI): domain Eukaryota; kingdom Metazoa; phylum Chordata; class Amphibia; order Anura; family Ranidae; genus Glandirana; species Glandirana rugosa. The sequence goes on from BLSH010139134.1 coordinate 2,327,796, forward strand.
CACGCTCTTAATTTAACATATTCAGGTTACTGATTACTTAGTGGAATAGCTGCATTAAAAAAAAGAAAAAGTTGTAACCAAGGCTAAGAGGAAAAGTACAACTAACTACAGTGTTACTAATATAATATTCATTTTACTCATTTTGTATTGATGTAGACTGCATCATTCAAGGAATTGGAATCCAAAGTGAATACAAACACTTTAGACAACATTTAGTCTAGAACATGGGGGTCCAGTGCCTAGGGCACTAGAGGATTAGTCTGCATGAGACTTTGTGTTGCGATGCTTTGCAGATTCCAATGCAAAAAAATCAACAAGTGCACATTTTTGGGCACTGATGGGCAGCACTGATAGGATCACTGATGAGGAGGCACTGACAGCCATTACTGATGGGCACTGGTGGGCACTGGTAGACATCGCTGATGGGGCTGCACTGATAATCATTGCTCTGATTATCAGCACAGAAACCCCCTGTCAGGAAAGCCACTTATCGGCTCTCCTGTACTCATGCGCTATCAGCGTGAGTAGAGGAATGCCAAACATCAGCACTTCCTATTTACACTGTGTTCAGCTTTGATTGGACACAGCTGATCATATATTAAAAAGCCTATATCATACGCTCTTTACCATGATCGGAGATGAGGTGAGCAACACACCGCACCACCGATCGCCGCACTGCAACAATTAAACCACCGTCCAGCCATCATTTTGCTATAAGCCGGGCAGGATATGGTTAAAGCGGTTGTATGCTCTCCAAAAAGAAAAAAGACCTGTAAGGCAAAGGCATAATGAGCTAGTATGCACCTCCCCACACCTTGCATGTCTCTTCTGCAATTAAAGCCTGCCTGCTTGCTGTTTTTCACAGTGGAACTTTAGTTCCGCTGTAATGTGATAACTCCTATACTGTAGCGCTGGAGGAGTGTTTTTTTACTGTACATATGCAGCCATTTTGAACTAAGCAGTGGTAGATTACAATAAGGATAGAATAGCTATCTGTCTATATATACTATGGGGTTGATTTACTAAAACTAGAGTGCAAAATCTGGTGCAGCTCTGCATAGAAACCAATCAGCTTCCAGGTTTTTTGTCAAAGCTTAAATGAACAAGCTGAAATTAGAAGTTAATTGGCTAGCATGCACAGTTACATCAGATTTTGCACACTACGGTTTTTAGTAATGTAGCCAGGAGCTAAGTATCATACTCCTGGCACTAAAGACGTTCCTGCTTTCAGGTACAATGCAGCTGTTCCCACTAGTGCCAGTTTATTAGTTTGTGACTTTAACCACTTGCTGACCGCCTCACGTCTTTTTACTGCTGCAATGTGGCAGCATAGCGCGAATAGCTGTATATAAACGGTGGCGGCGGCAGGCTCTCGTGCCCGCCGCATGCTCCCTGAGTGTGGCCGCGGCTCGGGCAGACTCGATGTCCGCCGGTAACCCGCAATCTCCCACTACAGAGGAAGAACAGGGAACCGCCGATGTAAATAGAGAGGTTCCCCAGTCTGTCAAGCGGCATTACAGTGATCTACTGATCCCTGTGATTGGGATCAGTTAGATCTGTCATGCCCCTGCCAGCCCAGCCCCCACACAGTTAGAACACAGTCAGGGAACACATTTAGCCCCTTGATCGCCCCCTGCAGGTTAATCCCCTTCCCTGCCAGTGACATTTATACAGTAATCAGTGGCTATTTTTAGCTCTGATCACTGTATAAATGTCAATGGTCCCAAAAAAGTGTCCAATCTCTCCGCCTCAATATCACAGTCCCGATAAAAATCGCAGATTGCCTCTATTACTAGTAAAAAGAATTTAAAAAATAAAAACACCATAAATTAATTCTCATTGTTTGTAAACGCTATAACTTTTGCGCAAAACAATCAATATACGCTTATTGTGATTTTTTTTACCAAAAATATGAATAAGAATACATATCGGCCTAAACTGATGAATACATTTGTTTTATTATATATATTTTTTGGATATGTATTATAGCAAAATGTAAAAACGATTGTTTTTTTTTTTTTCAAAATTGTCTCTCTTTTTTTGTTTATAACGCAAAAAATAAAAACCACAGAGGTGATAAAATACCACCAAAAAAAGCTCTACTTGTGGGAAAAAAAAGGACGTCAATTTCGTTTGGGTACAACGTCGCATGGCCACGCAACTGTCAGTTAAAGCGACGCAGTGCCATATCGCAAAAAGTGCTCTGGTCAGGAAGGGGGTAAATTCTTCCTGGGCTGAAGTGGTTAACAGTGTTGAGAGAAATGCACTCTGGGGGTTGTAGTTTACTTTCAAGGTTTTGTCATTAAACTGTGCTGCAGGAGAACTGCATTTCCCATGAGACTGTGCTCAAGAGAAAGGCTCCTGGGAGAAGCAGTGCCTTGTGGGAGAGTCTATTTAAGCAAAGGGCGTGGCCTAGCATGCACTCTGGGGATGGTGGTAATCGAACAAGCAAAACCCTGTGTGTCATGTTAGCTGAGTTGCAGCCTGCTCCCACAGACTTATCATTTTGGCAACTGTGCAGTGCTTCAGCGAGTAATCTGGAAGTCCTGCCCTGCACCGAGCGAAGCTTATTCCTGAGACCTGCGTCCAGCTTAAGCGATCGATCCAGGAGAGCCGTGGAGAGAGAGGCAGTGGAAGCCGATTCCAGGAGCCAGAGAGCTGGAGTGAACATCATCATGATCTCCATCATCATAATCAACAGCAGTGGATTCACCATCTACATCCATTGTTCCTGTTGGGTAAGTGGGCTGAAGCCCACTATTGCAGTTACTTGGCACAAATAGCCTGATTCCACACACTCATTGTTAGCCAAGGCCTAGGTAACAGCACAGAGAAGAACAGCTGGGTTATAGTTATTTAAACCCTTTACTGGATTGCTGTCATCTTTAGTTCTACCATAAAAGTCAGTGATCACTGTGAAGCGCCTTCAGTATTGCTGCAGTAAAAGTGTTTCATGTCAATTCAGTGCACTACCTGGAAGCCTGTTTGCTGCAGCTGCAGCTGCAGTTGCTTTTTTGGTATATGTGTCACGGTCCTGGCGGTGCAGTCTGTCTTTTGCAGGGAACAACCACTCTTACACACCCGATTCGGGGACCCCTGGTACTAGAGACAGGAAGTCCCGGAGTGCATGATGGCACGAGGACTGGATGGTCACTGGTGGTGTTGTGAAGCTCCAGATGGTCGTGCAGGCAGATGGATGGTCGTACAGGCTGGGTCGGCAACTGGCAGGCAGGCAAGGTACAAGAGGGTCAGGCAGAGAATGGTCAAAGTCCAAGCAGAGTTCGTAAACGGGCTGGCAGCACAGTACAAGGGGTCAGGCAAGCGGATGGTTGTGGAAAGCCGGGGTCGGGGCAGGCAGACAGATAGCAGGTTGGGACAAGATCACAGAGACAGGAAACCATACAGGAACAGGTATCAGGTAGCAGAGCTGGGGCTCACAGGTACTCAGACGCTGTAGAACTGACAGCACTTGCTACAGGAAGCACATTGTTTAAATAGGGCTGCCCGGAGCCACCTCCTCCGGGAGCTCGAGGGAACAACAATCAAGTGCAAACAAGTTCTCAGGACAGTCTTCTCCTAACATTATGCCTTGCGCACTAAAGAGCCGGCTGAAGATCTTCTGAACTTTTAATCAAGGAACACTGAGTTACTACAGCTTTTCATCTGTTTTCCCCCCACTTAGTAGGCCTCTGATAATTTCTTGAATATTAAAAGGAAGGGGTTACTGTATCTTCAGCTAGCTCCTGCACCTCCGACAGGCACCTTCATGATCAACAGACATGTCTGGAGACAATTTCCATAGATAATAAAGACACACACAGAAGTATAGTTAAGCAGGGAATTGTCTGTATATTGAATTCTAGGGTGTCTTTTTATAAGACGATACACGTCAAAGAAATTGAATAAACATGCACAGTATAAAAAATTACATAGCAGAAAAATAAGTATTTAAGCAGTAGAAGCTGGTAAAAACAGGTGTCCTTTGTTACAAGATAAAAAAAAGTACGTTAGCTGCAGAATATTGTTACAAAATACAAATCTACATTGTGTGACTAGCTGACCTCAGCTATTTCCTGAGAACCTAGCATAAAACATTCTCTCAAGATAAGGCCAGAAACGAGCCAGACTAACAGATATTTAAAGTGGAACCCTAGCATACAAAATGAATACCGTCAAATCCTTTCAAATCTCCTCTTAAGTCATGAATATGACTTCTATACCTTTGAGATTTCTTGGGGGACTTTAGTCTGATCCTTATGTTTACACTGACCCATATAAAGCTGGAGATATTGGGTGTATGCATGAGAGGGGTGTTGGGTTGGGGCAGTACATTTGGCAATACACATCATAAGTAACTTCAACCCTAAATAAAGCAGAAGGATAACAAGGGCCAATGTTACAATAATAGACTAGTAAGGCTATTCTTTAACCCAGAAGCTGATGTGTGAAAGGTATCCTCTGTCATTGAACCATTATTGGTTGGCCTAGTGATATTAAATTCTGAATTGCTACACATGTTGGCCTTTATCTGAACCTCTTAATTTAAAGCACCAGTTTGGTCTATAAGCTGTACTCACCACGGGAAAGGGTATTGATTTATTTGCCTGTCCTGCGGTGACATTTGTCAGTACTATAGGAGGGGTGCCATTTAGCATGGGTGTGATGTTTAATGGTACTGTTAGCAGGGGAATTCTCGCGGTACTAGGGTGTAGCTTACTACAAATCCAGCTTTCCTTGAAACCTGACTTCTGAGCATATGCATATTTAAATTTTAGCAAAAGCATTTTCCCTGAAAAGCAGTCACTAACAGTTTTATCACTTGCTATCTCTCGTTTGTCTCTCTTAATTGTAGCATTGTTCGTTACAGCGACAGTCTTAGGGCTTTCTCCACATATTGGCCTTATGAGGCCTAAGTCCTCAGGGTGATATATACAGTTAGTTACTATCCAAACTGGGAGGAAGATCAAGAGGAGGAGCGCCATTAGAAGGCACAAGGCCTTCACAAAAGTATGTGGTGAGATAAGCGAGGTCATCTTTTTCAGAGACATCTCCACCTATTTCACTCTCTGTTCGAGGACTTATACCACCTGTTTTGCCTCTCTTGTCTTTATCTTGCTTCTCGAGTGCTTGGTTCACCCTTTTTACACGTCTAGCATGGATCCAGCTAGGGGATTCCTCTGTAAGGATAGCTGTCCTGGTGATATCCACCACTCTTGTGGCTGGTCCAAATGGAGGTTCCTGTGGTTTTCGTCCTTTAGGCAATCTCTGGATTATGACCTGGTCCTTGACCTGGAAAGGGTGCATTGGTACCTGTGAAGAACAAGGAGAGGTGCTAGCAACGTTTCTTTCAACTTTGTCCAGAGTTTCAATAAGTTTTCTCACATATTCCTCCTGGATTAGATCTAGGTCCCCTCTTTCTACCATAAGTGGCTGTCTGGCTCATGGAGTGGGGAATGGCCTACCCACCAAAACCTCAAAAGGGGAGTAACTGTCTTCTCGGAGGGGGTCATTCTTACCTCGGCCAGAACTGCTGGGAGGACCTTCTTCCAATTTGCATACGTACCTCCAGTTGCCTTCCTTATCTTATCCTTGAGAGTCCTATTCATCCTTTCCACTATAACTGAACTTTGGGGGTGATATGGTATGTGAAACTTCCAGTCAATTTTAAGAGTCCTTACCAGATCTTGGCAGACCTTGGCCACAAACGCAGGGCCATTGCCTGAGTTAATCTAGAGCGGACATCCCCACCTGGAAATAATCTCTTGTGTAAGAATTTTTACAACTGTTTGGGCATCTTCTCTTGTGGTTACAAAGACCTCAAGCCATCGTGAAAAAATATCCACGATCAACAAAAGGTACTCCTGTCTCTTACCCACCTTTGGCATATGTGTAAAGTCTATCTGTAGGTGAGTGAACGGTGTTGTTGGGTATATAAGATGTTCATGTTTTGCCCTTTTTTTCTGATACATATGATGCATCTGGAGACATATGCCTTGACAAGGGAGGGGAGGTCTGGAAATGCATGGTCTCCCCTCTTGGTAGATAGGTCCAGAATTAGAACACCTGCATTGTTCCAATCTATGTCCGTGGCATATGTCTGTAAATCTTGCAATATTTGGTCTAAAAATAGCATTTCTGACATGAGCAAAGGCATTTGGGTGGTTGCATTTTGAGTGGATGCGGCTTCCTGCTAGGGCATTTCTTTTGGCTATATCAGTTTGCTGGCCTATGTGTGCCCTGCAATGTAAAATGGCAATGGACCTGTATAGCTTTTTTAGTAGTTCTTTAAAATATGATTTTTCCTCTAGAATTTTGTCTGGTAATTGTATCCTGCATGATATGTGTTGTCATTGGGCCTTAAACAAGAGCCATCCACAAACACATTCTGTGCATCTGGATGGGCCAAGATATGTCCTGTCTTGGGGACGTGTCCTGAAGGATGAGATCCAAACAATCATGTTGTGGAACAATCTCATCCTGTTCTCCTTTTAATTCTAGCAAAACGTTGAGGATTGGGGCGGGGCCTGAGGTAGGAGAAGCATATTTTATCTTTAGCTTAGGGTTGGAGAGCAGTATAACCTTATAACCACTAAGCCTTTGGGCCAACATATGTTGGGTGTGTAAAGTGTTATCCTGTCCCAGAGTGAATGATGTAGCCATTTCCACCACCATCACACAGGATGCTAAAGCTCTGAGACACGCAGGCATGCCTTGAACCTGTACTGGAACCATCTTTGAGAAAAAAGCAACATGGCAGAGCTTGCCTCCATGTTCCTGAGCTAGCGCTCCCGCCATCGTTTTACAGTTGTCCCTGGAATCAGGCAGGCCTTGACTAGGGGCCATTACCATAGCATTTTTCAAATACACAAAAGCATTACACATTTCCTTTGACCAGTTTACATAATCTGGCATATCAGAACCTGTGGCATGTCTCAGGAGATTGTCATAATAGGAACAGTCAGGTATTTATTGGCGGCAGTAACCAATCATGCCAAGGAAGGTAAGCATGTCCTTCTTGGTCAATGGGCGGGGCAGACCCATGAGAGCCGCAGCTCTCTTGTGACTGACTTTCCTTTCTCTTTTTGTGAGGACAAAACCAAGGTACACAACAGTTTCCTGGCACCACTGCAATTTCTTTCTAGACACTTTGTGACCATTTTCAAATACACAGTTTATGAGATCCACACTGTCCTCCTGTCCGGCTGCCTGATTTGAAGTAGGACCGAACCATGACGGGAAGTCCAGGACCTCAGTGTGGCCCGGAGCACAATCGAGTAGACTACAGATCCACATAGCCCTGGGGCATTCTACACCAGATAAATTGGCGATTCTTTAAACACAAGGCAGAGATTGGCCATGTCTCCTTATCCACAGGGACGAAAAAAAACATTTGCCAGATCAATCACTGTAAAACACTCTGCATCAGATGGAATGGAGGACAGTAGTGATGGCACATCTGGCTCTATTGGGGCAATGGGGACCACAAGTTCATTTATGGCTCTCAGATCCTGTGCAAATCTGTAGCTACCACTGGAGCAATACCTTCCTCCTTTTCTTTTGATAAAGGATACTGTTTATGGTACACAGGTTTTGTCCATGCCTTAAGAGTGGGTACAGGAAATGGGTCCAGCATCAAAAGAATTTTCTGCCCATACTCTGTCATACCTGGAGGTGGGCTGTGGGTGTCTGCCACAATCAGGGTTAGGAAGGAAATTATTGGGACCTTGGTGGATTGCACTACAATCCCACCCTTCTTTGTGGTTTTGATATTAATGTTTACATAAATAAACTAAATATTAACAATTATGGTGATGCAATCTGTCAATGTGTGCTGTAATCTTCATCTTTAGTTCTTGGACATCAAACCATATCAGACAGGGGGATTGATGCTTTACTTTTTTTAGCACTAGCATCTAGAAACTAAACAAAATGAAAGATCTTAGTGAATTATCATTACATTTCCCTCCTAGAAATAAACAACTGGTTAGCAATAAACACATATCAATCACAAAATACAAAACATATGGCCATATTGTTTAATAAGAGTGCACTCTTTTCTACCCATATGAAATAAATTCATAATTAATTAATTATCACCACATGGATTTTCATTAAAGGACGTCCATCAAAAATTATCAATAATAATTCACCATAACCTTATAGTATGTTCATAACATTTTGCACAAAGATTATACATCACCAAATCCATTGATTTTTCTATTTAAACCTCTTCCCATACATATCTTTAAAACTTCTAGAAATAAATGTGGTCATTTCTGTATTAACAAAAAAACTTATAAAACAATCACCACTCAAAAGGATACATACATAGACATTCATCTCCAGTGATCATCCACAATTGTCCTATCATATACTGTTAAGTAAAGATGATCTAAGCCTGGTCTTTACTAGTCAACTGTCTTGTTCAAATGATTTTCATTTAATGGTACAACCCAGTTTTTATCAGTGGGTGGAGCCTTGCCCTTTTCCCTTTCCACGCCCAATAGGCTGGAATGGAGAACTAAACATTTAAATAATTATAATAATCATGGCTACCTTTTAGGAATTTACAGGGCCTTGGCTGCATTTTTTACATCACTTACTTTTGAGCAACATATGTCATACTAGTATTTTATAGTTGTTCGAAATGTAACACATTTCCCTACATTTCACAGACCTAGCTCCTCACACAAAATACCTTACGCAGTATATCTTTATTAGATTGCAAGCTTCCTGAAGGTAGGGACCGATGTGAACACACAAATCATCTTTCTCAATAGTAAACTCACATAGACTCTCAAACATAAGTAGCGAAACTTATGTTATAACCCGTCTGGAACACTATCACATTCACTACAGGGAGAACAGAATGCATTTAACCTCTTCATAAAATATTTCTTATCACAACACAAAGAGTTCAACGCATACACACATCCTACACGCCACTATTTCAGCGGTCGGCTCATCATCCCCCACATTCAGACAAATCTCATTGCTCTGAGACTTCTACAATTCACATACTTTTTTTTTTCTTTTGTGAGACTTGGATAGAGTTTGGCAGGCTTCGGGACATAAGGGGGAGGGTGGCTTGGAGAGCAGCATGAGAGGATGTGGGGGTCTATCTATTTCTGACTCACACTCATGTAATTTCTGAAAAATCTTATTATGATTTATTACTAGAGAATAGAGTTGAGCGAACACCTGGACGTTCGGGTTCGGAGGGTCCGAACGAACTTTGGAAAAAAGTCCGGGTTCGGCAC
>BLSH010139134.1:2354197-2365665 GCA_018402905.1 Glandirana rugosa
CTTTAATTTCCATTATTATGTGTACTAATGCCACGGCTTTGGCCGCTCCGACCCAACACACTGTACCTTGCTATGCATGTTATTGATTCTGCTCTACTAGTCGCAATTATAGTACTGTTCCTTTAATTGTACCAATAAACTCTACTTCTTAAAAACAACATATAAAAGTAACATACGTTTGAAGTTTAAAACACACTTGCAAAAAAAGAAAAGGAAGCAATATTGACTTTTTTTTACAGGAAATACATTTTTTAGCACATAAACAAGGGGTGAACAAAAACGAAATGCCAAATGCATATTTGCCTACCACCATGCAGGAATATTGACATAGCAGAAATGTTTGCCTTGTTTCATCATCCATGTGTGTATAAAAATGAAGAGGGTTTAGAGACAAAAGCAGCTTTCCTGGCATCAGACATGACAGCTTTGGCGCAGGCCACGTCACAATATGCCAAATTAGGCAACGTATTTATACCTTCATCTGTTTGACTAGAAAGCCAAGCTAGTGAAGCCGCGATACTGAATGCTACTACTTCTCAAATATTGCTTTGTGCACTGTAGATATTGAGGAACACTTTCAAATGCCCCTCCTTCAGCTTGTTTTAGGTTTAGGTTGGGCTTGGGTTCACTAATTATTCTTGTAGGGGGTTTTTATGCATTTTCTATAGGTCGTTTTTGAGATAATTTATTTGTATCATATAATTCATTTTTATTATGAATGCAGGTGCAGTATAAGTGTAGCCAGGAGCCGGGTATCATACTCCTGGCAATAGAGACGTTTCTGTTTTCAGGTATAATGCAGCTGTTTCCTACTAGTGCCAGTTTACTATTCTGTGACTTTAACAGTAGCAAGAGAAGTGCTCTCTGGGGGTTGTAGTTTGTTTTGAAGATTCGCCCTCTGGCGGCTGTGCTGCAGGAGAACTACATTTCCCATCTGACTGTGCAGCAGAGAAAGAATCCTGGGAGAAGTGACCCATGGGAGAGACTATTTAAGCAGAGGTTGGGGCCTAGCACGCTCTCTCTGGATGGCGGTGATCGATCAAGCAGGACCCTGTGTGTAATGGTGGCCAGGCCTGTACTGGCCATCAGGAGTACCGGGAGTTTCAAGGTGGGCCAATGGCTCAGTGGGATGGTTTGAGTGACAGCCTGTCAACAAGGGCTGCGCCAGGTGGGTGCTTGGGTGTGCTCAAGCATCCCCAAAATTCACATGTTGGTATGTACAAATGCTACAGTATTTTTTTTTTATTTGCTTGCCAGCATGTCTTACATTGCTGGCTGGAAGCTGAGGACTCTTTTTTTCTTGTGGAGGGGATACAGCAGCTTTGGTCACAGAAGCCGATGACCTTAACTTAGACCCGGCAGGGCTAATTTCAGAGGCGGATAGATACACAGCCTCTCTTCTGCCTCCTCAGCCAATTGGAAACACTGTACTTGGCCCCTTCCTCCAGTCCGCCTTCTTTGATTTCTGAGATCAGGTGTCGGCAGATGCATCGAAGGGGGAGAGAGGAGAGAACACAGCCTGCTAGCCTGCTATGGGGGACACTCTAAGAGAAAGACAGATACAGCCCCAGCCTGAACAGTGAGTGTTTCCTAAACAGCTGCCAGCATGGAGAGAGCAAGCTGCTTCTACGGTGTAGGAAGGTGGGCAGAGGAGAACAAGATTGTTTATCCATCCATGCTGACTGTAATCTGACACCTGCATAATTTGTGCTAAAGATTCTCCCAGGTGCAGACAGAACACACATCCTGCATTCCTCTTTGCCAGGACAAGTTATATGGTACTTACCGAGACTGACAGGGAGGAAATCATGTAGGATGTCTGTGTTTTCTATTCATTCATCCATCCATCCAACCATTGATACTTCAGTCCATCCATCTATTCATCCATTGATACTTCCATCCATCCAACCATCTATACTTCCATCCAACCATTGATACTTCCTTCCATCCATCTATTCATCCATCGATACTTCCATCCATCCATCCAACCATCTATACTTCCATCCATCCATGCTTCCATCCATCCTTCCTTCCATCCATCCTTCCACCCATCCATCCAATCATCGATACTTTCATCTATACTGCCATCCATCCATCCTTCCATCCATCCATCCAACCATTGATACTTCAGTCCATCCATCTATTCATTCATCGATACTTCCATCCATCCAACCATCTATACTTCCATCCATCCATCCAACCATTGATACTTCCGTCCATCCATCTATTCATCCATCGATACTTCCATCCATCCATCCAACCATTTATACTTCCATCCATCCATGCTTCCATCCATCCTTCCACCCATCCTTCCTTCCATCCATCCTTCCACCCATCCTTCCATCCATCTAACCATCGATACTTTCATCAATACTTCCACCCATCCATCCTTCCATCCACCCATCCATCCTTCCATCCGTCCACCCATCCCCCCATCCCTCCTTCCACCCATCCATCCAACCATTGATACTTCCATCCACCCATCCATCATCTTTGACATAAACATTGCTGGTGTCACAATACAAGAATAATGGATTGAAAAATGATGGCATTCTACTAACTCTGTTTTCCCACACTTTAGTAACAAGCCAGGGGTGTTGTGCATAGAGCACTCCTGATCCCTGCAGTGTGTGTAGCACCCTCCTGATCCCTGCACTGTGTGTAGCACCCTCCTGATCCCTGCACTGTGTGTAGCGCCCTCCTGACCCCTGCACTGTGTGTGGCACCCTCCTGATCCCTGCACTGTGTGGGTAGTGCCCTCCTGATCCCTGCACTGTGTGCGTGGACTCCTCCTGATCCCTGAACTGTGTGCATTGCGCCCTCCTGGCCCCTGCACTGTGTGCATAGTGCCCTCCTGATCCCTGCACTGTGTGCATTCCGCCCCCCTGACCCCAGCACTGTGTGCGTAGCGCCCTCCTGACCCCTGCACTGTGTGCATAGCGCCCTCCTGACCCCTGTATGGTGTGCGTAGCGCCCTCCTGACCCCTGCACTGTGTGTGTTGTGCACACCAGAACGCTGCAGTTTATATGTAGCACAAGCCTGAATCTTGCATTCTGTAGATAGCGCAACCCCCAAAATCTGCATGCTTAATGTTGCGCACACCTGAACCATGCACTGCGTATGTAGTGCAAGCCTGAACTCTGCACTTTGTATGTAGCACACTTCTGAACATTGCATCTGTATGTAGCACTATCCTGAATTCTGCACTCTGTAAATAGCGCACCCCTGAATTCTGCACTCTATTAATAGCGGACCCCTGAACTCTGCACTTTTAATGTTGCGCACTATCCTGCACTCTGTATGTAATGCAAGCCTGAGCTGTGCACTCTGTACATAATGCACTCCTGCACTCTTTATGTAATGTACTTCTGAAACACACACTATGCATTTAGCACATCCTGAACTCTGCACTGTGTACGTTACACACTCCTGAACTCCACAATCTGTGCATAGCCTGTTCCTGAACTCTGCACCCAATGGCCATATAAGACCCTGCAACTATTATTACAGTTTGGCCAGACCGTCAGTTTGGCCAGACCGTCAGTTTGGCCATCAATATGCAGAGCCACTGGCCCCATTATGCAGAGAACATACCAAATCAAATAAAACAACTACCAAAATAAAAAAAAAACCTCAAAAGCAATAACCACAGAATCTTGTTAGCGTGTTCCCTCATCCAACGTGAATTAATAAAAAGCAAAAAAATGCAGCTCAGCCCTACACTTCTTCTGTAAAATTGTACACATGGACTTATAAGTGCAATGGTAAAACCTATATAGTAGGTATGTTGAAAATAATTGTTTAATTGATGCATCACGATTCAGCCTCAAACAATTCAGCTTCGATGTGGAGAACTGCTGAATTACGATTGCACCGATGATGTCATCCCAGCGTGCCTCTGTCAGAGTCCTCCCCTCCGCCTGTATGTCACGGAACTTGCATCTGAAATGCCCATGGCGGCCACTCCCCAGTGCCTGGAGCATACACAGCGGGCATCTCCCACTGTGTCACAAAGCTTTGATTTGAATATACCGGTGCAGCCGTCCTCCCCTCCCTCCTCCAGCTGCCCTTGTAACAAGGTACCGCCTCCTCAGCCGCCTCCTGTGATAGACAGCACACTGATCCAATCCCAGGAAATTGAATCAGTGTGCCGTTTATCACAAGTGCCAGTCTAGGAGATGGAGCTTTGTTACAGTGGCCGCTGGAGAAGGAGGAGGGAGGGGAGGACGGCCACGCCGGGATATCCAAATCAAAGCTCTGTGACACAGCAGGAGATGCCCACTGTGTATGATCCAGGCACTGGTGAGTCTGCAATTGATGGGCACAGTGAGGTTGCAATTGATGGGCACAGTGAGGTTACAATTGATGGGCACAGTGAGGCTGCCATTGATGGGCACAGTAAGGCTACCATTGATGTGCACAGTAAGGTTGCCATTGATAGGTACAGTGAGGTTGCAATTGATGGGCACAGTAAGGTTGCCATTGATGGGCACAGTGAGGTTGCAATTGATGGACACAGTGAGGTTGCAATTGATTTTTGTGCGTGTTTGTAAAATTAAAGTCTGGATGAAGTCCAGGGCCAAATTTTTGTCCCAGTACAGCCCTGGAGTAGAGCCTAATTTTTCCCATACCACAAATCTTCAACATAAAAAAGGTTCATGGTAATGCTGGGGTCTCCAAACCTTATAAACAAAGGGCCAGTTGTATTTCCTTTTGGGTTTGGGGGGTCAGACTGTGGCCAGTGGGAGTAAACAATGCCCCATCTTTGGTTTTCGTGGGAGGAATAGTTCCCCATCATTGGTGCCAGTGGAAAGAATGGTTCCCCATCATTGGTGTCAGTAGAAGGAATGGTTCCCCATCATTGGTGTCAGAAAAAGGAATGGTGCCCCATCATTGGTGTCAGTAAAAGGAATGGTGCCCCGTCATTGGTGTCAGTGGAAGGAATTGTGCCCCATCATTAGGGTCAGTAGAAGAAATTGTGCCCCATCATTGGTGTCAGTGGAAAGAATGGTGCCCCATCAATGGTGTCAATAGAAAGAATGGTTCCTTATCATTGGTGTCAGTGGAAGGAATTGTGCTCCATCATTGGTGTCAGTAGAAGGAATGGTGTCCCATCATTGGTGTCAGTAGAAGGAATAATGCCCCATCATTGAAGGAATGGTGCCCCATCATTGGTGTCAGTAGAAGGAATGGTGCCCCATCATTGGTGTCAGTGGAAGGAATGGTGCCCCATCATTTGTGTCAGTGGGAGGAATATTGTTTCAGGGGCCAGATAAAGGCAAGTAAAGGGCCACATCTGGCCCCTGGGCCACAGGTTTGAGACCACTGGTATAATGCATTGTAAACATGTGCATAGTGACCTCAGGAACAATGTAAGACATACATCATATTATAATAATGAATATATTGGATTACAAGGCCATTTCCTTCCAGTGCTTTAACTGGGCATTTCAGAGAATATTCCACAAGCCATATTCGGATCAGTAAACATGAAAGTAATAAAATGAATCAGCAGCACTATACCCTCATTCACATATTCATACTTATTAGGCCTCATATACACATAGCTAAAAAAGGTGGAGATCAAGTGTGACACTTGATAAAGTAGCGCGCTTGCTCCATATGGAGTTTGCGAATGCTTGGAAACGCATTGTGTTCCCGGCCCTCGAGTGACGTCATTACACATGCAGTGGTGCGGTCCAAGCTGGTCCCTTCGGCTCTCCCTCCCAGACATACAGCACAGGCAGCCGGCTTTGACTTAGGGGCTCCACAGGACTGTCTCCCCCTCACACTGTCAGCGTGTTGGTTCACCCGAGAGGCTAATCCACATCTTGAGGAGCTGTTACTTCCTTATTTACATGTAAGTGTTTTTAGCTTGTTCTATGGAT
Source organism: Glandirana rugosa (assembly GCA_018402905.1). Taxonomy (NCBI): domain Eukaryota; kingdom Metazoa; phylum Chordata; class Amphibia; order Anura; family Ranidae; genus Glandirana; species Glandirana rugosa. Next base: position 2,360,087 of record BLSH010139134.1, read on the forward strand.
AATAAAATCATGTTACCGAGTGGCGCTTCTCTGTGCTTCCTTCCTTCATTTGATCTGAGGGAAATCCTGAAAACATGACCTGTTGGGGCGCCTTGAGGACTGGAGTTGAGAAACACTGATATACTGTATATTATATTTATTTATTTTAAACTTTTTTTTTTTAAATTTCTTCAGTTTGTTCCTGGTTTCTGGCCTAGGCCAAAATAACGTCAATTATTCCATGGAGTCTCTTATCTGGAGAAGGGGAGGAAAGGCTTTCTCAGCTAAGCACACCCTACTGCCTGCATGCCTAAGCTAAGGGCAGATGGATGCCAGGAAGTAAATGCTACATGACTCATCTGCCCTTACTCAAGGTGGCTGTGGCTAAAAATGCTAAGGGGGTGTTTTTCAAAGGGATTTCTCATCAAAATATAGCATTAAGAGGCATGGGTGAGTTTCATTTTAACATGGAAAATTATATTTGATGTGACATAAACTTTAACTGTATTTGTTAGAGTTGCTGGCGCTCTTCTGTAAGTTTTTCTTTCAATGTATACCGTATATATTTTTTACTTTGTTATAGTATTTGTTTTGTGAGGTGCTTTTTGTCTATTTGCTCATAGGTAATCCACTCCATAAATCTGTTATGCGGAAATTGTCCCATTGTCTTTAATAAGTCTGTATACGCCGCCACTTTTCCTTAGACATTTGCACATTACTACAACAACAAATACCGTTATATCGGAGCTGGTTGGGAGCCAAGACTGCATCTCAGCTATTCAAATGATCATTTGCCTACATTCCCACTCAAGCTAAATGACTGTACCTTACTGCTCCACTAGACACTTCATCTGATAGAGAGCATTGTGGCTGGATTGCATGCTAATTTGCCAGCTTTTGCAGATTTGGGAGAAAATATATATCATTTTTATGGCCTGTGACATTAGCACACTTCTTCATTCTTTATGTGCCTGCAGTAAAACAGATTTCAGCTTTACATTGTGGAATTTGTGACTTTGGAATTAAATTAGATGCACCCTGGACACTCGGGCAATGACTGAATAAAGGTCACTGCTGAACTCCGCAGACTTAAAGATAACGGAAAATACTCAAGAAAATTCAACAATTCTAATCTTGTCCTGGCTCCAGGCCCTAATTCAAAAATTTGAATCTACTGGTATGCCACTGCCACTAATGCCGTTATATTAATAATATTATTTTGTTAGTATATTCAAAGAGTGTAATGATGAGTTAACATTTTCCAATTAAATTGTATATCAAATATCTTTGGTAGGTAATTATTTGTTCTCTCCATGTACCTGTTAATTTAAAGTTCTGATTGTTTAATAACACTCAAAATGCAAACAACATTAAGAATCGTCACAAATTCAAATTTAATTTCTAGACCTTTAGAAATGAAAGCCCAACTCCAGGCATATTAGATAATTACAAGCCTACTTTTTTTTTACTAGTCCTCTGTAATAAATTAAAGAAGCATTAAACCTAAAAGCAAACATTTATTATATGTATTTCAGCTTACAAATTCTTAGATGTGATGGTTGCATTTGTTTTCTTTTTTAGGCTTTTTTTTTCAACAGAACTGCAAATGTATCAGCTAAGAGTGTCGAGACAAACCATTTACCACTGACAGGGGTGCTTACAATGATCAGTTTTATTTATTCATGTAAAACCTTTATCTCAATAGAGAAAAACTGTTGCTGCAACTGCTTGTGTAACTCGAGTGTGGGCTCTAGTTTGGCTTTAATTTGTTAATGTATCTAAATCTTTTTTGTCCATCTAATGCTCCCCTCGGATTAACAATGCTGCTGTCTGCTGTGCTCCTACATCCAGAGTGGGGGGGCACTCTCATACAGGAGGTGTGTTACTGGCCAGATCACTTGGTGAAAACAGATGGGGGAAAAGAATAAATAAGATAACTATTGCAGCCATCACATCTAAGACCCCATACACAAGGGCGTATTAAATAAATAAGCTGTAATGTCGGGCCTGACGTCAGGGAAAAATTGGCATCAAAAACGCGATCTTGTCGGCCTTTTGCATCAGCGTTAATGAGCGTCAGACCTACGTCGCTTTTGGTAAAATAAATTCCTCTGCCGGTTAACGTTGCTACGGCGTTAATGCACGTTAGTAAGCGTTAATGAGCGTTTTGCCTGCTCAGTGTCAAAAACGCTCTAACGCTGCAGCTTCGGAACGCGCTGCCCGTGGGTTCTGCTGTCAGCTCACAAACGCAGAGGATATCTGCAGCTCAAAAACATCAGCGTTTTTATGGGGCCATTGAATAACATGGAGAACTGCAAAAAAACACTCAAAAACGCGGCGGTAAAAACATCCATATATATGAGGCCTTAAGATGGGTGAGCTGAAATGTATAAAATTTTTGGTTTGGGGTTTAATAGCATTTAAAATAAAATATCTTATTTTGTCACTTCCTGATTAAGCTAATCTGCTAGAGCTCTGATAGTGAGGATAATAATAGTACAAAGAAGAATTAGTATTATTATTATTGTACTAAAATATGCAAATGCCTTATTTATAAAGAAAGAAAAAAAATACTAAATAGGTAGTTCATATTATTTTATTATATTATAAAATAATTAAAATTACAATAATTACAATTAAATTAGAAGATAGAAGATAATATGTTACACAGAAAGTCCTATATCTTGACTGGGGATTAATAAAGAGAACCTTCTGCCTTTAGAACCACTTTAAGGTAAATACATTTCTCTAATTTACTATCCTTTTTCCTGTTAAAAGTACCACCGGAAGTGTTTTGGGGTTTTTTTTGCATCTGTTTGAAAAATGCATAAAATACTTTTTGATGTCAGAAATGTCTCTGATACCCTTTATTATTTATTGCATAAAGGATATAAAGGTGAAAGAAGAGGTGTATCCAGTTGGATACATTCTTGGTCCGTCTGCACCCACGGCTTGAAGGTTGTACAGCTAGGGCATAGCAGAAGAAAAAAAAAAAGATAAAAAACAGGAAAATCTGCGCTAAAATCGCATAAGATAAATATATATACTAAAACAGAGCAGCTGACATATTTTGCTTTGATCAAAAACTTAGTCCAGATGCAGCGCTGATATACACTAACGAATGCAGTTAATATCCAGGGGAAGATACCCAGTGTTGACACAAGGAAGCAGTCCTACATCCAAATATGTCCAGAAGGGATCTGCAGTTCATAAACTTACAAAAGGGAAGGAGTTGCAAGAGCCATTCTAGTATGAAAAAACTCAGAATACCAAATGAGTTTAGCAAGTCCCCTTACCAGATATAAGATCCAAAAAGGCATATGTATATAACCCACGGCTCGCCTCTCCAGGTGCATTCTCACACCACCATCTTTAGGTAGTAATGGGACCTCTCCACCAGATCATGACATTGGAGAAAAGGAAAATAAATCCTCATAGTGAAATCCGTGACAGAAAAACACACATACATCCACCGACTATAGGGGGAAGTCCCAACACCAATAGACCAGTGCAGCAAGTAATAGCACACAACACCTTGGTGTCAAGAAAGTCTCCTTACCGGAAACCACAATTCATAGGCGAATGTGACAAAGCCTGGCCACGGGCATCCACTCACAGCAACCAAGGATAGTGGTAGGGATCTCAGAATGGAGCCTCTCTCTCAGTACGTGTCACAGCACACCAAGGATAGTGGTAGGGATCTCAGAATGGAGCCTCTCTCTCAGTACGTGTCACAGCACACCAAGGGGGATGAACAAAAAAAAAGTTTAGAATAAATGTATTAAGGTTCTACTTACAGAAGTTAAAAAAATGACACAGCATATGTAAACATCCAAGTCCACGGTTCTACAGCGTGCATCAGTGTGTCGTGGTACCGTCTGACGTGTTTCAACCAATAGGCTGTCTTCAGCAGAGGAGCTGTGTGGTGCTTCTATAATAAATTATTTGATTATCCTCCTTTGAACCATAACCATTAGACAGGCTTTTTTTTCCATCATGGTGCATGCAGCACATTTCTTTTTCCTCTAAGCATGTATAGCCATGTCACTTCTGTATGAATGACTTCCTCTATGCTGAGCATTCAGTAGGCATTTAACGTGTACATTTGTTAATGGAATATTGATATCCCCCCTTTGAATTTTACATCCCATTGTAGTTATGATGGAAAGAATAACATTAATAAATGGATGAGAAGTTTGTAACGATGAGGATCTCTGGCTTACCACACAATCAATACTCCATTGGAGCTCGACATGCTGTTCCACTGGTATGACTGCAGTAATTATGTAATGATCCCTCACAAAGAAGAAAGCTCAAGGGACAAGATATGGATATCATTAGCCAGAGAAATTAGTATTTACATCTCCAACCCAGCGCTATGGAGTCAGTTAAAGAAGGGGGCACCAGACTGATTAAATGGAAATACATCAAATTTTTTTTTTTGCAATGAAAGCATGGCTAATATGAAACCCAGTACCCATCATCCGCTTATTCAATAATATAGCACAAGTGCAAGGTACTAAGTGCAAGGTCTGTTATGATCAGCGGCTATTCTGGATCCATCCTGTACTGGCTTGAGTTTATGAATGGGAATGCTGATTTGTTGCTATGGGTCATTGCATTTTGCATTTAGTATTTAGCTCCTGAAGCTGTGTAATTAACAAACCCACTTAATACTGTTTGACAAGAGGTCTTACTAAGAGTAGATTGGGAATAAATTAAAAATGTATTTAATAAATTAAAATTAAGATAAATTAAAATTATGATCACAATTAGACTGCATGCAAACTATAGTACAACTGTTTATTCCCATGTAATATTAATACATAATTGTTAGCCTTTACTCTTTTAGGAAAAAAATGTAAATTTAAATTGTATTTAAAAATATAATTCATGTAAATTTCAAACTTGTGCACCTTTCAGTTGTAGGGAAAGCTTTAGGGAAGTGGGTGCAACCAGGATATTTTAAGCTGGAGTTTCCCTTTAAAAAATGATTTGCAAAGAACATTGCAACAAATTGAATAATCATTTTAACCACTTGACAACTGGGCACTTAAACCCCCTTAACAACCAGACCAATTTTCAGCTTTCAGTGCTCTCACACTTTGAATGACAATTACTCAGTCATGCAACACTGTACCCATATGAAATTTGCGTCCTTTTTTTCACACAAATAGAGCTTTATTTTGGGGGTATTTAATCATCTCTGGGTTTTTTATTTTTTGCGCTATAATTAAAAAAAGACCGAAAATTTCGTAAAAAAATGAATTTTTCTTCGTTTCTGTTATAAAATTTTGCAAATTAGTAATTTTTCTTCATAAATTTTGGCCAAAATTTATACTGCTACATATCTTTGGTAAAAAAAAAAAAAATTAGTGTATATTATTTGGTCTTTGTGAAAGTTATAGAGTCTGCAAGCTATGGTGCCAATCACTGAAAATTGATCACACTTGATTTACTGACGGCCTATCTCATGTCCCGAGACCCTAACAAGCCAGCAAAGTACAAATACCCCCCAAATGACCCCTTCTTGGAAAGTAGACATTCCAAGGTATTTAGTAAGAGGCATGGTGAATTTTTTGAAGTTGTAATTTTTTCCC
>BLSH010139134.1:2367259-2377304 GCA_018402905.1 Glandirana rugosa
CCTGTCATTTGACCGGGAAACAAATCTTTCAAACCTCTAGAGACACGATTGTTCTGGTCACCACAGTCACCTTTGAATAGACTCTCCGTCTGTAATGAGTAACAAGTTCCTTGGGGATCGTTGGAGACCTCCTGGGGACTAACTCCTTGGGACTAGATCTGACTCGTTGTTTATTGGTTGGAGCGGGGGTGGAGGGTACAGATATCCGTTGAAATCCAAACGGTTTTTCTTATATACATTATTGTAAATTTTTTTATACGGCGCGCGGGAACCGCGATTCTGGGAGGACGTCAATAGACGTCCTCCCAGAATTAAGCAACCGCTCTGTAGACGTCATTTGTCTATAGAGCGGTTGTTAAGTGGTTAATTAGCATTTTCCATTATTATCATTATTACTGGCATCATTTTTTTACCTAGAATCTTACACTTGTTGTTTGTGTTGTAGAAGCATATTTTTTTAAATGTTATTACATATATTCTTTTTGGCAAACCTAAAGTTGCCTATAGACATGGGAGGTGGGGGCGAGGTTGGTTATTTGTTGCTCAGTCTAGATCAGGGTTCCTCAATCAGGGGTCCTCCAGAGGTTGCTAGGGGTTCCTTGAACAATGAGTAATGTCTGCCTCTCAGATAAGTTTCCACTGACACCACTGGTCTTGTTAGCACAGAGATCTCCAAACTTTCTAAACAAAGGGCCAGTTTACTGTCCTTCAAACTTTAGGGGGGCCAGACTTTGGCCAGCGGGAGTAGAACATGTCCTGGTGTCAGTGGAAGTCAATAGCATCCCCTCTGTGGTAATAGGGGGGTGCCCTCATCATTGGTGTCAGCGGGAGGAATAGAGCCCTATCATTGGTGTTAGTGGAAAGAATAGTGCCCCATCGCTGGTATCAGTGGGAGGAATAGTGCCCCATCATTGGTATCAGTGGGGGAAATAGTGCCTCATCATTGGTGTCAGTGGGAGGAATAGTGCCCCATTGCTAGTATCAGTGGGAGGAATAGTGCCCCATTGCTAGTATCAGTGGGAGGAATAGTGCCCCATCGTTGGTGTCAGTGGAAGGAATAGTGCCCCATCGTTGGTGTCAGTGGGAGGAATAGTGTCCCATCATTGGTGTAAGTGGGAGGAATAGTTTCCTATCATCGGTATCAGTGGGAGGAATAGTGCCCCATCATTGGTATAAGTGGGAGGAATAGTGCCCCATCATTGGTATCAGTGGAAGGAATAGTGTCCCATCGTTGGTATCAGTGGGAGAAATAGTGCCCCATCATTGGTGTCAGTGGAGGAAATAGTGCCCCATCATTGGTATCAGTGGGGGAAATAGTGCCTCATCATTGGTGCCAGTGGGAGGAATAGTGCCCCATTGTTAGTATCAGTGGGAGGAATAGTGTTCCATCGTTGGTGTTAGTGAAAGTAATAGTGCCCCATCGTTGGTGTCAGTGGGAGGAATAGTGTCCCATCATTGGTGTAAGTGGGAGGAATAGCTTCCCATCATTGGTATCAGTAGGAGGAATAGTGCCCCATCATTGGTATCAGTGGGAGGAATAGTCCCCCATAGTTGGTGTCAGTGGGAGGAATAGTGCCCCATCATTGATATCTGTGGGAGGAATAGTGCCCCATCATTGGTATTAGTGGGAGGAATAGTGTCCCATCGTTGGTGTCAGTGGGAGGAATAGTGCCCCTTCATTGGTATCAGTGGAAGGAATAGCGCACCATCATTGGTGTCAGTGGGAGGAATAGTGTCCCATTGCTGGTATAAGTGGAAGGATTAGTACCCCATTGTTGGTGTCAGTGGGAGGAAAAATTCCCCATCATTGGTGTCAGTTGGAGGAATAGTACCATATCATTGGTGTCAGTGGGAGGAATAGTGCCCCATTGTTGATATCTGTAGGAGGAATAGTGTCCCATTGTCAGTGTCAGGAACTATGCCCCACTGCTGCTGACAGTGGAGGGAATAATGCCCCAAGGGCCTGATAAAAGCAAGCAAAGGGCCGCATCTGGCCCCCAGGCCGTAGTTTGGAGGCCACTGTGTTAGCAAGTAATTCTTCTTAATGTCCACAAGTGTAAGGAGCATTCTCCCCACTGACCTTCACACTAATGTATCATGAGTTGTAGATATAGCAATTTTTAGCAAATGTTCCTTAAGACTGGAAAGTTATTTCAAGGGTTACTCTGTGTTGAAAAGGTTGAGAAAGACTGGTCTAGATGAAAGGCCATATAAGGTGATTTTCATCCCGCAGCTGATTTGCTAAAGTTAACTATGCATTTCACTTTGCAAGGGAGGTTGCACTTTGAAAGGAAAATTTCTCCAGAGCTTAGTGAATTTGGTAAAAGTTCACTTAGCAAAGAACGGAAGGAAGGAAAGGGTAATAAAAATAAAAAAATAAAAAAAAACATTTTTGCTTGCACATGATTGGATGATACAAGTCAGTAAAGCTTTACCTTATTCATTAAGGCTGGATTCACACCTATGCATTTTTAGTGCTTTTTACATTTTGCAGATTTGCACTACAGAACGCGTTCCATAGGAAACCATGTTAAATGGATTTTAGTGCAAATACATAGGTGTGAATCCAGCCTCAGGCCTGGTTCTTTTTGCAGAAACACACTACAGTCCATTTAACTTGATTTCCTATGGGTCACGTTCACATCTGTGCATATTATGGAAAGGGCCAGGGACTAACAGGTTGTGTTTTTGGTTCCATAGACTTCAATGGATCAAAAATGTGTATTGAAAAACACAAAATGCACCTGGAATATGCATTAACTGCAACCTGCATAGGTGAGAACCAGGCCCTAGCTCTGGTGAAAATTCCCTTGCAAAGTGCAACTTCCTTTGCAATATGAACAGTCTATTTTCCTTTAGTACATCAACTCGCAGATGATAATCACCTTATATGGCTTTTCATCTAGACTGAGCAACAAATTCATGTCTAAAGCTAAGGCAAGTGCCAGCAGCTGATAGCTCTCAGAAAGCACTTCAATCAGATATTTTAGAGAACCTTTGCCAATTACTGTTGTTCATCTATCTCTGAAAAAGCATCACTCTAAATGTTATCTATATTGTTCACATTTTTGGCAGCTCCAGTTTGAACATACCTTGTACTTGACCACCCTCTGAGGTCTTCAGGCACACAAACTCTAGTCTTCAAAGACCATGAACTTCTCCATAGTTCAAGATGTGCAGCATGTCATTACCAGACACTGAAGTATGTAATACATAAGTTGAAAGTGTTACTGCATGTGATATCTGTTCAGTCTTATCTTGCACGCAATTTTGTGGGCCAGCTCTTTGGGTACTTTGCATAATATGCCTGAAAGCCTTTTCCATCTTTCCCATAGAATTTTCTTGACAATTTTTTTTTTTACAAGATAGGTAACCAGGCCTTTCCTGAACTCTCCCCATTTGCACGGGCTTGGGATCAGCATACAAAATGTGATAAAGTCCATTTGTATACACATACCACTGCTAAATTATTCAGGAGCCTTAGCCTACCAGCATCTCTTTGGAGTGTGGGAGAAAGTCCACACAAACACAGAGAGAACAAGCAAACCTCATGCAGATCCTATCCAGGATTTGAGCCAAGGACCCCATTGGTGCAAGGTATAATTGCTAACTACTAAGCCACTGTTGGGCCTGGTTCACATCTATGCGGTTACCCCACAGCTGCATTTGCTCAGACACAGCAGCTCATTCATTTGAATGGGCTGCTGTACCCACTGAAAACGCAGGGAAATGGTCCCAACACCTTTTCAGGAAACTCGGTTGCAGGGTAACTGCATAGTGCAGTGTGGTTCACAGTGTGGTTCACAGTGCGGATACCGCGGTGCAGGTTCCAGTGTGTGGGGGTGCTATTATGGTTAAATGAGAAGAGTGACCGCACACGATTGCAGTGAAAAATAGTAGATGAGTTTATTGTGGAATAAAATACATCCAACGCTGACAATGACACGACCAAGGCATAAGGTTAACGCGTTTCACGGGAATGAACCAGCTTAATAATAACCCTTGATATTATGGTTAACAGTACTCCCACGCATCTCCGGAAGTGCATTGTATTTTTTTTGTGGATGCCAGAAGGTGTGCCATTACACGCTTTCCCACAGCCCACACTAATGTGAATCTAGCTTACCTTAACCACTTGCTTACTGGGCACTTAAACCCCCCTCCAGCCCAGACCAATTTTAGGCTTTCAGCGCTGTCGCATTTTGAATGACAATTGCGCGGTCATGCTACGTTGTACCCAAACAAAATTTTTGTAATTTTTTTCCCACAAATAGGGCTTTCTTTTGGTGGTATTTGATCACCCCTGCGGTTTTTATTTTTTGCACTATAAACAAACAATGAGCGACGATTTTTAAAAAAGAACATTTTTTTTTACTTTTTGCTATAATAAATATCCAAAAATAAAAAAAAAATAACAAAAAAATGATTCATTGGGTTTGGCCGAGATATATTCTTCTACATATTTTTGGTAAAAAAAACATAATCGGCTTTTATTGACTGGTTTGCGCAAAAGTTATTGCGTCTACAAACTAAGGGAATTGATTTATGGCCTTTTTTTTTATTATTTTTTTTTTGTTACTAGTAATGGCGGCGATCTGCGATTTTTATCAGGACTTTGATATTGGGGCGGACATGTCGGACATTTTTGACTCTTTTTTGGGACCAATGACATTTATACAGCGATCAGAAATGTAAATTTCCACTGATTACTGTATAAATGTCATTGGCAGGGAAGGGGTTAACCTGCAGGGGGCAGTGAAGGGGTTAACTGTGTTCCCTGTATGTGTTCTAACTGTGTGGGGGCGGGGCTGGCAGGGACATAACAGATCTAACTGATCCCAGTGACAGGGATCAGTAGATCTGTCATGTCCCCTTCACAGAATGAAGAACCGCCGTGTTTACATTGGCGGTTCCCCGTTCTGTAGCTCTGACAGGCGATCGCGTGTCACAAGTGGACATTGCTGCTGCTGCCGCCTGCGAGTGCGCGCCGGGGGCGCGCACAAGGGCGGACATCCATGGACGTCCATCCAGCAATTGAGATCCGCACTGTAGCCGTCCTTCGGTTGTAGCGCGGATCTGAAGGGGTTAAAGTGGTTGCTAACCCGTGGCAACCACTTTAACCTACAGGTAAGCCTATAATAAGGCTTACCTGTAGGCTCCCTGCTAAGCACTGTCCCTAATCAGTGGGTTCCTCATCCTAACCTACCACTTGCTCAAAGCATATCCAAATGCCACGGAATCCCTTATATAAAGGTTCCCTCTTTAAGATGGCCACCTGAACTCTTGTAGGAATGCAGCATCAAATTAGATACCTGCCTTCCCAAAGAGGACTTATGAAGTCTTTAAGGGGACAGTCAACACACTCCCATTTCTCCTATAGCAAGGATATGCAATTAGCGGACCTCCAGCTGTTGTAGAACTACAAGTCCCATGAGCATAGCTCCCAAGTGTCCCTGATTTTGAGGGATTGTCCCTGATTTGGAGCAATATAGCATTGGTACAGTGTCACATGCTAGACAGAAGAATGCCTGCATCTGCTTACACACCTGTCTCATTAGGACCAGCGGATGTTTCCTTGCAGCCGCTCCAATCTAATTGACTTCAATGGGCTGTATGCAATGCAGCACCTTAAAGTTGATTTGCTGCACGAAAAATAAAATACAAGTATCATCGCCCGTGTGAACGAGGCCTAAAGGTGAGTAACAAACACTTATAAAATGGTGCTAGCCAAGGTGTACCTTTTGGATGTCATCAAACTCTAGTCTGCTCTGAAGTTCCTGGCAATTTTCATTGTCCCTATAGTACCCATTCATACTATTTGGGCACCATTGCCCATGTGAACTAGACCTATATAACCAGGGTGTAACTTTTTCGATGTCATCAAATTCTACACTGCTCTGAAGTCCCTAGCAGACTTAGTTGTCCCTGTGGTGAACTGAGTAAACTGCAGCTCTTTCCTCTCATTTCATATTCATTGCTTATTACATTAGGAATGTCAGAATATGAAGATGAATATCTCCTGACTATACCGTCCACAGACACAAGACAATAAATGAAGAATGAAATGAAAGCAGGTGAACGGAAGTGCCATAAAGATGACATTTCATATTACATTTAGAAATTACCCTGGAAATAATTAAATAACTTCCCAGACAGCTCATATCGTCTGTCTTAGAGCAGATGAAACAAACATGAATTTGAGGTCTTGAAAGGATATAGATTTGATGAGAGCACAAAGGTAGAACTAACATTTGTAGTAGCTGGTCACAGACTAATAATCATCTCCTCCGACATTTCCTCATTTGTCTTCTCAAGCTAACTCTTCATTTATAGATGGATTTTCTTCTAAATTGAATTTCACTTCTGTGTATTTGGGAAAAAAGTGCCACTCAGCACAGCCTCCTACAATTATCCAGACAATGCCATTACTTGCTACACAAAAAAATAGAGGTCAGGCACGCTGCAAATCGAGAACTTGGGCAGAAGATTGTTTAATGAGCTGGAACAGAGGAAAGGTTTGCTCTTGCCTGCGCTGCAGACAGTGCTTGTGTTCTGCATAGCTAATCAAGCTGTTGCTCTGTAGATCTGACAGTGGAGCTTGTCCATCCACATATTAATAAATGCTGTCTCACACAAAGATATGCACATCTTATGTGATTGCATATTGATGGTGCTACATTTAAACAGATCTGTCCTTTAAAAAGTAGGGAAAAAACACCTAGGCCTCATGCAGAACCAAATTTGAATCACTGAAGCCTGTAGGCGCAAAATTTATCTATATAATGGTAAACCCTTAAAGCTGGGTCCACCTCTATGCATTGCAGTACACATATGAAGTGTTTAGCTGCCTGTTACTGCAACTCAGGATTGGGGGTGTTTTGCAGTGCCATGTAACTTCAGTGGTACCCCAATGTGCCTTGTAGAAACCACAACCAACTGTGGGTTGTGATGTGTTAAAAAAAAAATGCAAATCTGGTTTTCGTGCCTTGGTAGCATATTCTAAGTGAATGGGCTACTTTAACACAATGAATGGACTACCCTAATGCAGTGAAAGGCTTCCTTAATGCATTGGATGTGCTGCCTTAATGCAATGAATGGGTTACCTTAATGCAATAAATGGGCTACCTTAATTCAATGAATGTACTACGTTAATAAAATTAATGGGCTACCTTAATCTTAATGCAATGAATGGGCTGCAATGGGCTGCCTTAATGCACAAAATACTACATATTAACATGGTGCAGAATGCAACACACTGCATTATTGTGTATTGACCCTTAAAGTGGTTTTAAAGGCTCAATTTTTTCTAGAATTCAGCAAGGTAAAAAATCTTCTGTGTGCAGCGGCTCCCTCTCGATCCAGCGATGTGCATGAGAGCTAAGCTTCTCCTGGGTCTCTCATTCCTCATTGGCTCACAGTAACTGTCAATCACAGCCAGTGAGCCAATGAGAAGAGAGAGGGGGGCACGGATGAGTCATGGCTCTGTGTGTCTTATGGACACAGAAAGCGGATTTCAGGAGTGAGCACGTACCAGTGCCCCCGGAGCAAGTGGCTTGCTATTGGGGGCACTGGCTAAAGAGGAGGAGCCTGGAGCGCTAGCGGGGAACCCAAAAGAGAGGAGGATCTGGGCTGCTCTGTGTAAAACCACTGTACAGAGAAGATAAGTATGACATGTTTTATAAAGTGAACCCTTAATGCCAATTTAAAGCTGAATTTCAGGATGATATGAATAGCACAAATAAATTTAGATCTTTGTTCATTAATTTATTATTTATTAAAGCCTAGGTTTAATTAAAATAAATAAATAATAAGCACAAGGGATGTTACTTACTGTAGTACTACCGCCGCAGGAGCCGTTGGTGACTAAGATCCCCAACCCTGCACAGCCAGGCACACCGCATCTTCCACAGCACACAGAGTCAGGAAACAGTCCAAGCAGCTTTGTTTTTTTTTTGTTTTATTAGGGAATTTAAACTTGGATGGGCATGGGGAATATGGAATGCCTGCTTAAATAGTGTTGTAAAGTCTTCAGGTACAACTATATACACACAGTATATAAATTCATCTGCCTCCTGTGCCAACTTGCTTGCAGATGTCTTTCAACTCCTCCAGCACAATACTTGCTTGTGGAACTACAACACTGTGGACCAGCTGGCACTGTTTGGATGGTCTAATAAAGGCTCAATTAGACCAGTAGCAAATGCCTCTTACAGGCAGAGACTGTGGGCCCCTTTGGTGTAGCAATGAAAGTCCTAGTGCACAGCTGTCCTATCAGTGGCTACTGTTCCCAATACCACCTCTTTTATTGCCAGCTCCTGCCCGTTCCACCACAATCCTCCCGACTGACTCTGCATCCATCCCAGACTGCTCCCACCCAGTCCTCTCAGGCATGCCTCTCAGTCCTCCTGACTATGTGTCACTCACCAGCCCACCTGACTGTCTTCCTCCCTAGAAATATGCCCGGCAGTGTCCTCCTGCTGTCCGCTCTTTGTTCCCGTGCCTCCTGGTCAGGATCCCTCCTTGACATGAGAAGGGTCCCTTCTGCACCCAAGCACAGGCCAGAGTTCAAACCCCCAGACTAGGGGGGGTTACTCTCAAAGGCCTCTGACAGCCTAACACTCCATCTCCATCTTCCACTCAAACTCCACTGTCTCCAGCTGGGTTGACCCTGAGTATTTGAGAGGGTCTGCCCCCTGCCAATCCATCTCTTGGGGATTGGTCAGGGCTCTCATAAATACTCCAGACAGCTCTACCTTACTTCCCCTCCCATTCTTCTAGAAATTTCCTGTAAGTTCTAGAAGTAGGGGGAGATCACAGTGATGCTGCCTGTGAGACACCTAGCCCTCCCTGGATCTCTGCCCAACCTAGGAAAAAACACACAGGCTTGGCTGCCAACCAAGCCTGGACAAATTTACCTACACTAACAAAAACAAAATCTATTCTAGCACAGTAGAGGTTGCCTTCAGTGAGATGTGTCCTGTGTACTGCTATGACCTTGTTTATCAAGAATCTTCCCCTTCTGATGGCAACCCCCCGACACTATAATCTTCTGGTGCAGCTAGAGTTAATATAACTAAGTGAACTTTCACAGGCACTCATCAAGAATGCCCAACTATTCCAGCCCTTTCTATCCAGCTCCTCCATTTATAGCTGTTACTACTGTTACTACAGCTTCTATGAATGAGACATGATCCATGAAAGGAGTATGGGCAAATGATTGAAAGGGCCACCCTTCCGTTCATTGATCACATTTCATAGTCACTCTTTAGTGGAGTAGGGGAAAGCTAGAGCCCCTGTCTGATTCATATTTCAGTCTTTGTCCCTGTTGAAAAGTTTCCTGTTTTGTTAAACTGTTGTCAGCAGGACAGGAAGTAAGGGTGAATCGCTGTAAGCCACTATTCGCACATATGCAGGTGCGATGGAGCGTGTGCCCATTTTTGCGCATTTCTTTACGTTCCCATGGGTTGTATTTAGGGCAGCCCATTAATCTCAATGGGCTGCCCTATGTGCAAGAAATGCACAAAAGAAGTGCCTAACCGTCTTAAAAAAATCGTATTGCACCAAAACGCATGGTACCAGTAGTGAACTCTCCTCATACAGGAACAATCTGGCAGCAGTTGCTGAGCGGCGCTCCATTGCTGCTCAGCAACTGCTGTCAGGTTGGTCCTTCATAAGGATAGTTCAATACTGGTTCTAATATAGATCTGTGAAGTCTCTCTAAGTAGCCCCTTTCACACTGGGGCTGGCGGGCGGTAGCGGTAAATCCCCGCTAGTCTCAGCGGGGATTTAGCGCTGTTATAGAGGCGCTACGGCACCGCTATGCAGGCGGGTGCGGGGCACTTTTAACCCCCCCACAACGGGTTAAACAGGGGTTAAAAGTGCCGGCGCTCGGCGCTCCCGGAGCGGTGTACAGCCGCTACGGGAGCGCTGCCCATTGAATTTAATGGCAGGAGCGGTGGAGGAGCGGTGAATACACCGCTCCCCACATTCCTGAAAAATCATGCTTGCATGATTTTCTTCAGCGCTGCGCTAGCGCAACGCCTCA
>BLSH010139134.1:2377314-2392101 GCA_018402905.1 Glandirana rugosa
ACTCCGCAACGCGATCGCGTCGCGACTTCTTTTAGTACGTTCGTACTAAAAAGTCCTTACACCCCTCGCCACATAAGTGGCGAGGAGGTTGAAAAATCATGCTTGCATGATTTTCTTCAGCGCTGCGCTAGCGCAACGCCTCAGTCTGAAAGCATCCATAGAGATGCATGAAAATAATATTTAGAGCGTTATTACAGCGGAAATTTTAGCGCTTTACCGCTGTAATAACGCTCCAGTGTGAAAGGGGCCTAAGTCCATCAAGTTTTATCCTGTGTTGGGTCCTGATGCAGAGGGAGTGGAGATTCCCCCGAAATGGGCTGGCTGTTTTTATATGGCTTTTCTTATCAACAATTGAAATTATCTTGGGCTGTTTTATAGAATTTTGGTCTGGTGCTGTTTTTTGTATTTCAGTGGTTTGAGATACTGTTGGGTGCCCATCGAAGGAAGCCTTTTTGTGTGGGAGCTGTCTTGCCAGAACTATTGAGCTTATTTGAAGTTTTCCTTCATTTGACTACACTTGCAAGTCTAAAAGTTCCCAACACCTCTTTGAGTATGTTGTTTTGCAAGGTAGTTGAAAGATGATTGAAACCTTTCAACAAATTAATTCTATCACCTACCTTAGATAGACACCTGTCTCTAGACACTTGTTCTTGGCTTAATAAAGGCCCTCTTTGCCCGTGTGAAATCTGGACCAACAGTGACAAATCCTCTTTAGGTTCTCTGACACATAATTCTTAACAATGAAGTGGGATGAAAGTCATTAGACTAACTGCAGGAAACCTTTATTCTATAGTTCATGTAAGTCCAGACATGAAAGTTGAATCAAGCCATTTCAAACAATGCAAAATTTTATACAAATGATCAAATTAGGGAACAGCCATTATGATCACAGAGCTACTTCAAAAAGACCAATTTTGTCATTTGTGGAGGCCATGAAGTATCAACGCAGAACTAGATGAGGATTTCTAAAGAGGACCTTTAAAAGCAAATTTAGAGGAAATTTAGCTTTTTAACATTTGGTTTCAATTTGTAACAATAAAGAAATATGTCCTTTGCATGATATATGTGGAACTGTAAAAACAGAACTATGCAACAATAATTCCATTCTTATGCTTGCTTTGCATATGAACAAATTACCATTATGCAAATTTTAGTATGATATCAACATTCTTAACACAAGATTTGGAGCCTAGTGGGTGGTTTTATATCGATATTCTAGTAAGAGTTTAAAGCCGACCTGCAGGCAAATTTTTTATTTCAGGATAGAGCAGGGAAGGGGTAAAAAAATCTGTATGTACATTGTATATTCTACCTATCTCCATCTACACTATTCTGTGAATAATATACTCCGCACTGTTCAACTCTGAACACTGTGCTGTACATTATATACAGTAATCCACACTGCTCCATTCTATGTGCGATGAATTACATTGTACAGAATGCTCCAGTCTGTACAATATGCTGTATATTATATACTCTCCACCACTCCACTCTATACAATGTGTTGTACGTTATATACTTTCCACTGCACCACTATGTACACTGTGCTGTACATTATATACTCTCCACCAGGGCCGCTGATAAGGCAGTACAGCCAGCCCTGGTGTACCGGGCCCGGGCTACATAAACTCCACAGGGGAGCCCGGTAGCATTACAGTTCATTTCTATCTAAAGATAAAAAAAGGACTATATAGCGCGGAGCAACACACCCATTTGATTGGCAGGGAATATAGTCATTTCCTGGGCCCCCTCAGGTCAGCAGAGGGGCCCAGGAGGTGAGGGCAGAAGAGGGACTTTTTCGCCATCTTCGGGCGCAGGCACACAATCCTGCGCTGCATGCTGCTCTCCTCTGCACCTACACAAATCTATACACATTATAGTTCCGGCCGCCCACTGTGTGCCTTCCCTGGCAGATGGATTCTACTGTGAAGCGGCTCCCCTGTCTCAGAAAGTGCCGGCGCTGCAGCTCGAGGGAGAGAGAGCGATCACTGAGGACTCGGAGACTTAGAGCGGAGCGGGAGTTCTTGTGGCGGCGGGACACAGGCAAGCAGTCCCCTGCATATGACACATGGCCAAGTCACAGAAGACTACTCAGGAAAGTGCACTCCTCAGACTCCCTGATGTGTTCTTATGAAGATGATGATTATGTTGATCACAGCACAGCAGGTTATCTATGGCTCTCAGTGTCACATGGCTGTCTTATGGCTGTACTGTGTTATACTTTGTAACACAAAGTACAGCCAGCCATAAGGTAAAGTCAGCATCCAACAGCCATGTGACACTGAGAGCCATAGATAACCTGCTGTGCTGTGATCAACATAATCATCATCATCATAAGAACACAGTGAGATGCTACTTTACACTTCTAAGGACAGTAAAATCACACAGCTGAGCTGCATTTTTGCCACACCCCAAACTGCTCCCCTTTAGGAACCTTTCATCCCACCTTTCCAATTAGGTCTGCCTGTTAGTTTCTACTGTGGACCTGAATGTAGGTGTAGGGAGTAAGGATGGGTTCGGGTTTGTTCAGAACCGAACGTGCCAGAGCCCACCAGGAAGTGAACCCTGCACTGTGCTATTCACAGGCAACGAGACCTTTCCTTATTGCTGCAGCCGCGCATTGGGAAAATGTCTCACTGCCTGGGATTAGCACAGGGTTCACTTCCTGGCGGGCTCACGGCACGCTTGGTTCCGAAAACGCCCAAGCCCATCCTTAGTAGGGAGTCCAGATGTAATGGGCTTGTGTATACCCACCTACCTCCTTGTCCATTCAGGTCCAAAAAAAATAGAAAAAGACTGCGTACTAAATGTGGCAGATCAGAGTTAGCCTGATGTAAATGGTCCATTTACATCTGGCCACCCCTAAAGCCACCACAAGTCTGTGGTATATGCAGACACACACTGAAAGGGCATGGACATCAAAACACTGACATCTGTCCCATTCAGCTCCAGTTATGATTGGTGGGGAGCTGTGACAGCTTCCTGGCAGAATAGGGTCTGAACACACCTGCGCTTATCCCATCTACTTAGTTGTTGTGAAAAAAGTTCTAAAATAAGACATCTCTACTGCTTTATAATATGTGTAATACGTTTTAAGTTCACATTTTGGAACATATTACATGTTTCGCCTGTTTTTAGGGTTATATGTAACATGATCCTGCCACCAGTTTCCCCCCGTGACAGCATGGGTTCAGGGGTGGGGGTCGAGTGCGGGATTGAGGGAGGCCCTGTCAGGTTGGCTGTACGGGGCCCCATGATTTCTAACAGCGGCCCTGCTCTCCACGACTCCACTCTTTATACTGTCTTGTACATTATCTATTCTCCACCACTCCACTCTGTACACTGTGCTGAACATTATTTACTCCATACTGTACAACTTGAACATTGCACTTCACACTGCTATACTTTGTATACTGTGCTATACATTACATTTCCCATACTGCTCCACTTTGTACAATGTGCTGTACATTATATAATCCACACAGTTCCACTCTATATACTGTGCTATACATTTTTTACTTTACACCACTCCACTTTGTACAATGGGCTATAAAGGCTTTACTCTATAGGGCTCCACATTATACACAAAGCTGTGTAGTCTATACTAAACACTTCTCCTATTGGTTCCCTTCAGACTGCAGATAGTAGGGCCCCCTTAAAGAAAAGGGGAATATATAATTTAAAGAAAACTTATATTTTATTTCTTATACGTATGGCATTGATATTTTGCATGCTAGGATGCAGATGTGTATACACAATCCAGAATATATGCTTGGTGCGCACATTTTTAGCAAAGTGCTTATGGTATACCAAGCCCTTTTGAGCAGAATATACTTAAAACAAAACTCCATGTACATTTTTTAAAATATATATATATATTAAGTGTGCATACAACAGTACAGTTACCTCTCCCGAAGTGCCACTCCGTCTTAGCGCCTGGTTGCTATTATGCCTTTCGAAATCACTACTTGCAGTGACCAAGGATACTACAGATATTGCTGTACTTTTGGATAAGCAAAGGTTAAATATGATGATCCCTGAAAATAGGGGTACTGACCTAGTCACACGAGACACTGAGAAGGCATTTAATAAATATTTTCTCTCCTTCCTAAACTCAAAGGTTGCAATGATTTGTTATATAATAATTCTGCTGACATCATACCAAACATACCAGTGTGGAGCTACCCCAGCAGGAGCCGCTGGTTAATTTGAGTCCTCTGCTCTTGCCCAGCTTTATGTGAAGCCTCCACCTCACTGACACCACCAGTATACCTGTCTGTAAACTTTATCAGGTTCACAAGAAGTAGACTTACAGCTCTATAAAAGAATAACAGATTGTATTGGCGGATTAAAGTTCATAAAAGTATCAAAGAATATGTTGGCATGCTAAAGTAAACCAGCATGAACATAATAATGAATGTACAATTAGCTTCATAGAGTCCCTTACAGGGGCTTTAAATTCCAGCAGATACTGTAACCCCTGAGGATATAAACAGTAGCTTTCCATGTGAGATAAGTCACCCAAAAGTGACCAACAAAACAACACAGATAAACTATGCCACTTGAGAGCTCTCAGACAAAGGGGCTAAATTTAGACCCGACATATAAAGAAATTTACAGTTAAACACAGGTCTGCCCTCAGGATGAAGTGATTCTGACTATAGTCTCTGATGTGAATCTTTTGCTGGCTATGTTGGGGCCCTTTGAAGATGTTAGCATGCAGGCAAGTAAGGGTTTTTCTGTAGAATGGGGTTTATAATATTGTATCTGGGAATTTGACTTGATCAATAGAGGGAAATCCTTGGACACAGATGTGTATTCTAGACAGAGGCAGGCACAGTTGCAACAGTTTGATGTTATGGTGTACACAGTTGCAGCAGTTCTGAGGAGCATAGCAAATAATCTGGCTGCACTGGGCATAGCCTATCAACAACATGAACATGTTATCTCACTGATGGGTGCAAGGTTTATATCTGCAGCTTCTTGCAAGTGAGGACTGACAACATCAACAAGGGGACAGCTCAACTGTGGGTCTGTGACCCGCTAACCACTCTTTCTTTCTGTAATTCTCTTTCAGCAGTTGTTTTGATGAGCGGAGGGGGCCCCCTTTCTCATCATTGACCATCACTGATGGCAGCCAAGATGGTGAGTTACCTTGGTGGTTCACTCCTGTGGTTCCCCAGCAAACTTGGGCGACAGACAACTGAGTCACAGAGTGGTGTTTCAGGGCAGACACCGGTGCAGCCAATTGCCCGGCAGACTCAGCTCAGCCACCTGAAGCAGGATGCAACACCAATCAGCAAAACTCAGCACAGCACTTCTTCTCCCGTCCTCTCTCCAGTTGGTGCGCTTCCCAACTGCCTGGCTCCTTTGTGGGTTTTTCCTTTTATCAGGCCCCTCCTGCTCTCAGGTATCACTGGGTATTGCAGTTTATTTCCCAGACTATATTCCCCAGAATGCCACCACCTAAAGTCAGTCACAAGCTAATAAAGTGCACTTGCTACCGTCATCTTGTGGACAGAAGAGTTCTGCAGCCAGTAAAATTACCTTCTGTCACACCAGTATGGTAGACTATTTAAATTAGAACAGCATTCCAGGGGACATAAAGAGTTATAATTCTTAGGAAACCATTCCATCAACATTTTTGGCATGGAAGCACAAGAAATTTCCAAGTGATTTGATGGAGAAATGATGAAGAAGTGTGGTGAAGTGTGGTAGCAGTGGGTTGAAGTGTGAGAACCAGTTTTCTCCATTTACATGTATAAGGGAAACTGTAATTTAAAAATGACATTCCCGTTTTTTCAATGGGCCTGCGGTGACATCAGTCCCGCACTTTGCGTCGAGTCGCAATTACAGCATGCCACTCTCTGCAATCACAGCGCACTCAGTGTTACATGAATGCAGAACATACTGAGCAAGCATTGGTGGCTTCCTCACATGGAGTCAATGTGTGAATATCTCCAAAATGGTGTTTGTTTAGTAGATATCTACAGAACCTACTGGTATTATTTATTGAAAAGTTTACCTGCAGGAAAAAGTTGAAAATGGGAATTTAGTACCACTTTAAGAAATAATATAATTCCAGGAGTGCAGCCTCCTCTAGCAAAGACTTTCAAAAGTTTGACTTTTTGTATATTAACCAGCAAAAGTTATCAACAGCTTGCTACTTCTATATAGACGTCTAAGATTATAATAATTTATGTGATCAGGGAATATTGATGATGACAGGTGTGTGCCAATGTTTTGTACCAAAAGCAGACACAGTATACAGACTATTGGCGAGAGCATACGGCATATAAATGGATAATTAATGCAAAGATCATCCTTTTCCCTGTGAGATTTGCCGTTTTAGTGTCAGCAGAAACCTTTTCTCTTTCACTGCTCTAAGATTTGACTTAGTGCAAAAATAGCTTCGCTGCTTCTAATCTGTGCATGAAATATGGATTTGCTGTGCTGAAGATCCTCCTAATCTTGCAGCGGCTCCTTAGATCTGATATGAAAAGTAGAATTCAAGCGACACAAGAGAACTGTCTTAATCCAAGGACACAGCAATTGAGTTGTGGCCTTGATTTCCAATTGAGCTAAAGTTAGTTAAAGGGAACGATATGTGCTTAGTGGGAGCTCATTTTGAGTTATTGGAAGGTTCACTATAAACTGTTTTTTTTTTGTTCATTCACTCATTATGTCACATTTTATGACTAAATATGTATCTAAACCCACAAGCAAAAATGTAATATATTGCAACTTACTAGTTCTTGGTGTGTTGGCTGCTGTTTGTTGTGCTTTATGCTTACGTGGCAATCCTGCCAAAGCTTCCTGTCCCTGGGTGGTGTGGGGGGGTTAGCTCAAGGAGGATCACCGTCCAAACAGCAGGTTTGGTCTCTTAAAAGCTGACTTGTAGCCAGTTTTATTTTAAAAGGTTACATGAAAATAAAACAAACAAAACAGAAAATAAATCCTTGCCATCCAGGCTCTTACTAAACATCTTCAGTTTCCCTAACTGAGCGGTGAAGGGCTTCTCCCAGTCACCCACAAAACAAAGACAAAGCAAACCTTTTATTTCAGTCATAAATCAAACTACTGTTTCAAGCTCTCTCAGGTTTGATGGATCCTGAGTCCCAGGCCAAAGCAGTCATCTGATCCAGACCTGCTCCCTTTATACCACCTGTTGATGGACACAAGTGCACCGCAAAATCTGGTCCGGAACCCACCCTGCTAAGGTGGTTGGTAAAACCCGGACCGGATTCCTCCTTAGTCTCCTGTAAGTGAAAGCATGCGAGGTGAAATATACTGTCCATTGACCACCTCGCCTTTCATAACGCCACAGTGGCTACATCACTTCTGCACTCTATCGAGAGTGCCATGGTTGTCACTCTAGACTGCTTTCCCGATATGGACTACAAACACTTGGTAGATTACAGAAGATAGCTAAAAAAGAAGATATTCTTCTATGCAGCTCCTGGGAAGTGAAAAGGGTGCTGCATTTCTAGAAGGATGAATGGGTACTTTCTGTACTTTTTGAGAATGTTCTCAGTTTGATGCAACCACCCTATCAGAAGCTAGCATGTAGGAGTGCCCCCACAGCAAGCGGCTTGCTATGGGGGCACTCAACAAGAGGGAGGGACCCAGAGCGGCAGCGGGGGACCCAAGAAAATAAGGATCTAGCGGCTTTGAGCAAAACCATTGCGCAGAGCAGGTAATTATAACGTGTTTTTTTTTTTTTAAATTGCATTTTTTTCCTTTACAATCACTTTAAATAAATAAATAAGGTAATGAAAAATGAATAATTAGCCCAAGCATATTTTTTAGTATGAGTTAAGTCTAATATTACCCAAACTATTAATAGTATCAGCTTTGATATACCATTCTGTATATTTAAACATGAACATCTCCACCAAATCTACAGTACAGTCTACAAACCTCCTCTTTAAAAAATTGTTAACATTGGTGTGTGATTCAAAATTTCCACACTTAATATTCTAATATATAGCAGTTTTTTCATATCTGCTATTAATTCTGTCACCATAGTAGAGGCACTAGTAATCCAGTGTCTCACAACAAGGATTTGAACATATGTCAAGAGGAACCTAGTATCTGTATGGTCTCCTCGGTCACAGAGAGGCAGCATCCGATTGGATGCTGGCGTCCCATATAACTTTGGTGGCCATCTTGGGTCAGGTAGGGTCTATTTAAAATCCTGGCTCCCGGGTTTGGTGCACACTTCCCACGTGGCTAGTAGGGACAGGTCACCCGTCTGCCAGGGTCAGGGAGAGGTTCCAGATGAGTAGGGAAAGTCCAGGGACAAAGAAAATAAAAAAAATTTCCAGCTCACTTACCAGCCAGCTTGCAACTAGCTGAATTACCCTGTCTAACATTTCATGTTAAAACAAGGGGTTTAGTTTGCACACATTGCAGATATATGTGTAAGTTGTCACTTCACGGCACCCCAGTATATCTGCAGTCCTAACTCTATAAATTTGTTTTAACATGAACAGTTAGACAGTGTGATACAGTTTGTTGCAGGCTGGCTGATAAGTGAGCTGGGAATTTTGTTTGTTGTTTTTTGACATGCGTCGGCCTGCCATGTGCTCACTTAGCAGCCATGTCACTGGAAGAATTACCAGTTGAAGACATAGGAAAAAAAGACAGAAAAAAAAAAACGAATGCAGTCACTGCATCTATGGATTGTCAAGTTGTATTATATCAAATTTTTGTTTTTGGGCTTTGATATACTTTAACAGATGGTTTTTAAATAAGTTCTTTAACAGGCAATCCGGCTTTTGGTAACATTTGCTGTACAATACTTAAAGCAAGACTAAACCCTCCTATCCTTTACAGCCAAGCAAGCTGCCATCTTAGCCTATGTTTGATCTGCAGCTGCCATGGTGCTGCACACGTGATCACTTCTCACTCCAGCCATTTGATGGCTTGACAGTTCAGTTGAGTGCACAAACAACTGTGACAGTTGTCATTAACAGCATGCCTTGAATATAACTGTGATTCTCACAATGATTCTCTTATGTCGGACCAACTTTGAGAAAGATCCCTGTACTACTTTTGTCCAACTTTGATCCTACTTCAGCCCACTGAATATCATTAAAGTTGGATCAAAGTCGGATCATTGTCGTAATTGATCCGACTTTGGCATGCGACTTGTGATCTGAGGATCTTGAAGGAAAGCTCCACGTCAAATTAAAAAAAAATGGCATGAGGTCCCCCTCCAAGAGCGTATCAGGCCCTTCGATCTGGTATGAATTTTAAGGGGAACCCCCATGCCAAAATAACAGCGTGGGGTCCCCTCCAAAATCTACACCAGACCCCCTTGGTCTGGTATGGATTTTAAGAGGAACCCCCACGCCAAAAATACGGCGTGGGGTCCCCCCAAAATCCATACCAGACCCTTTGGTCTGGTATGGATTTTAGGTGGAACCCCCATGCCAAAAATACGGTGTGGGGTCCCCCCAAAATCCATACCAGACCCTTTGGTCTGGTATGGATTTTAAGGGGAACCCCCTTGCCAAAAAACACCATGGGATCCCCCCAAAATCCCTACCAGACCCTTACCCGAGCACGCAGCCTGGCAGGCCAGGAAAGGGGGTGGGGACGAGCGAGCACCCCCACCTCCTGGACCATACCAGGCCGCATGCCATCAACATGGGGAGTATGGGTGATTTGAGGCAGGGGGGGCTCTGCGCCCCCCATCCCAAAGCACCCCTCCACCCTCCATCCCAAAGCACCTTGTCCCCATGTTGATGAGGATAAGGGCCTCTTCCCGACATCCCTTGCCGGTGGTTGTTAGGGTCTGCGGGCGGGAGGCTTATCGGAATTTGGAAGCCCCCTTTAACAAGGGGGCCCCTGGATTCCGCCCCCCCATCCTCTGTGAATGAGTATGGGGTACACTGTACTACTACCCATTCACCTAAAAAAAGGTGTCAAAAATAAACACACTACACCGGTTTTTAAAGTATTTTATTAAATCAACTCTGGTGGAGGCCCAGTCCCCTTATGACGTCACCGCCCAGGCATGATGGAAGCCCGGGCTGGGTATGGTCCAGGAGGGGGGTGCTCACTCGTCCCCACCCCCTTTCCTGGCCTGCCAGGCCGCGTGCTCGGATAAGGGTCTGGTATGAATTTCGGGAGGGACCCCACGCCGTTTTTTTTTTTCACCTGGAGGTTCTCCTTAAAATCCATACCAGACCGAAGGACCTGGCATGCTCTTGGAGCGGGAACCCATGCCGTTTTTTTAATTTGGCGGGTGTTCCCCTTCAAGATCCCCAGAGCAGAAGGTGCTTGGTATTGTCGGGATCAAAATCCCATTCATAGACGTCAGACTGATGTAGGTCCGATGTAGGACCGTTGTAGGACATAAGTCGCAGAGCAAAGTAGGATCAAAGTCGGACCGTTTTTGTGTCGGATAGTGTGAGCCTAGCCTTAATCAATAAATCTGCATTGATTTGAAAGAAAGACCAGCTGTGTTCAATCCCACTTGCTGCCCACATTAGCTGCACATTCAAGCCCCTGTAAATAAGGATTTTAAGCCAGCCAAAAGCTGGATACACATTACACAATTTTTGTTGTTCAATTTCCTTTAGCGTTACCTTCAACTATGTAGTGCAAGAACCTGCCTGATTGTATATACTTTGAAAGCGTTTAGGTTTAACCACATATTATATGGTTTTGGTAAATCTAAAGGAAAGTTGTAGAAGAAAATTGTATAAATATTGTATAGTGTGTAGCCAGCTATAGACGGTTCAAATCTTGTATGGGCAAGCTGAAAGTACCCAAGTCGATCGATCAACCTGTGGTTGCAAGAAAGAACATTGCTCCGTCTATGGCTGGCCTTAGACTAAAATTCCTATTTGCACATGTTGACTTTTGCTCACTGCAACCAGAGCAGTAAAATGTTACATTTCCCAGAAATAGCAGGGGCAGATGGTATTGAATAGGTTAAATCTTTGTAGTTGTATGTCCCTTATAATTTTACTCAATTATGCATGTATATTTTCAGATAATAAAAAGATAACATTTTCTGACCCTTTGGTAATGTAAAAATCTCCCAGTCATGTATTTGTTCACCAACTTTATAACATTCAATTCTTAAAACATGACATACTTTCATATCTGTCTATAAAATGTATGATAATAACATGTTTTCATTTGGGAAATGACAGAAGATCTGCAAGCATATATGTATGTTGTCATTATCAGAGGCCTTGCTGGTTGGCCTTCAAATTAATTACTACAAATAAGAACAATATTGTATCTAACATGTACTTTGCTGCCCTCTGCTGTTTACATCTTTTATTGCAGGGATACAGTTCACAGGCAAACAAAAAACAAAAAAAGAAGAAAAAAAGAGAAAGTAAAGTCATAGCCCCCAACTGTCTCTGTGACATCATACTCTCCACCTCATCCAATCAGAGAACACGTTGCATTCATTCTCTGAATGATGGCACCTCTGCTAAGCAGCCGACCTCCTGTGTTCACAATGAATCAGGCCGGCTACTCTGCACAGGACCCAGAAGCAAAAGGACATCACTGGAGAAGAGGTGACTACTTTCAGGGGGATTGGCCTGGTATGGTATAAGCATAGTTGCATTGGTTCGAGCTGAACCTACGTAACTATGTATAAAATATCCATACATGGAGTTCTACTTATAATAGATCAAATAATAACCATCTAAAATGAATGGATGCAGAGGGAGTTCCACCTTTCCCTTTCTGTTCCTATCACCCTTCCCTTATTTTCTTTTTCATCTATTTCTTTGTAGAAACTCTTTTTCTCCATCTTTCGTCGCTATTTTCTACAAGTTGTAAACCCATAACCCCAAGTTTTTCTAGAATGATGTTAGTTAGAATGGAAATATATCAAATGAAAGTATATGTGAACCCTTGCCTTGTAAAGCAACCCATGCAGTTTAAAATAGAAATGAAAGGCAAAACATTTGTGTGTGTGTGTGTGTATATATATTTATATACACACACATACATACATATACACACTATATTACCAAAAGTATTGGGACGCCTGCCTTTACACTCATATGAACTTTAATGACATCGCAGTCTTATTCCATAGGATTCAATATTGACTTGGCCCACCCTTTGCCGCTATAACAGCTTCAACTCTTCTGGGAAGGCTGTCCACAAGGTTTAGGAGTGTCTATGGGAATGTTTGACCATTCGCTCATCCATGTTTTTATGGACCTTGCTTTGTTCACTGGTCCAGATCATTTTGTGGGGGGGGGGGGGGGGGGTTGTGGGGTTGTTTTTCAGGGGTTGGGCTTGGCCCCTTAGTTCCAGTGAAGGGAACTCTTAAGGCGTCAGCATACCAAGACATTTTGGACAAATTTCATGCTTCCAACTTTGTGGGAACAGTTTGGGGGTGGCACCTTCCTTTTCCAACATGACTGTGCGCCACTGCACAAACCAAGATCCATAAAGACATGGATGAGCTAGCTTGGGGTGGAGGAACTTGACTGGCCTGCACAGAGTCCTGACCTCAACCCAATAGAATACCTTTGGGATGAATTAGAGCAGAGACTATGAGCCAGATGACTGGTCTTTTTTCCGCCCCTCCAGCATTTTTCGTTGTGTGGAAGCCTACTGAGCTCCTCCCACAGCTCTACTCTCTGTACAACACAGTGATGATGTCACTGCCATTTAGGTATTGGGTGCACACATAGTGGATCCTTTAACCCTTGTGGCTACTTAGTAAAATACAGTATATAAATAATATGTAAACCCACTACTTCATATTTCTGATATGTCCCTGCTGTACCATGTATTTATATTATAGAGTATCCTGTTCTCTTTGCATTGCTTCTTTTGTGTGAAATCCTTGATGTTCCTGCCAGCCCCCTGCTTTCTTAATAAAAACTGACCACACTAGGCAGGAGGGTACATCGTAGTCAGTTTTCTAGCTGTGCTGAAAACTCAGCCTGCTCTCCTCCAATGTTTAGACTTCTCCTAACATGACTCCCTTATCGCCTGAGAAGACCAGTGTGCTGCTGCTTCTGCTCACGTAGCTCTCTCTTTAAGATCATTATGCAGCTGAGATTGTTTTACAAGGTAAGGGTTTACTTATACCGTTTTATGTTTCTGGAGGTCAGCTTTAATAACTTTGTCTCTACCCTCTGACACTTTTGCTGGACAGCTTGGTTTGATAAAGGAGATTGGAAAAAAAAAATCAGACATAAAGCATTCACCACATTTAAGCAATGGTGAGTTGCAATTTTTGAGGTTAATACTGCTTTAAGTGTTATTAGCTCGTTATGTTTTCATGCAAATTCTATGAACTAGATTGCAAATGATGAAAAATACCATCCCTCTATAGTCGATTGATGTCATGGGTCTCCCATTTTTTCAAATTCTTTATCTATGCAGATACACACACATTAGACAGCTGGTTAAAGATTTGTGGCGTTATCGTTACATAAACAGCATAAGAACAATCATATGTCAGATGTAACTGTTACATAAATGTTATACTGTATATCATTATGTTATATGTTATAAAATACACAGATCAGTATAACTTTATGACTACACACCTAATATTGAGTAGGTCCCACTTCTGCTACCAAAACAGTTCTGACTCATTGAGGTATGGATGCCACTAGACTTCTGAAGGTATAGGGTGGTATCTGGCACCAAGCCCTCAGTAGTAGATCCTTCAAGTCCTGTAAGTTGGTGGGGCACAGGCCTGGACTGCCATAGGGCAGACTGGGCATTTGCTCAGGGGGTCGGGGCCGCCCACTCCGTGGCTTGTTGATGACCAGGCTGCACAGCGGGGGGTAAGCGGCAACCGCGGCCTGGACAGGATTAACACAGGCTGCAGCCGCCGCTCACCTACTGCTATGTGGCCATGCCTGTGTCTCCTCCGAGGTTGATGGCTGCATGGGCCCAGCTGTTTGTCTCTCACACACACAGCTCAGCCTCAGAGCCGACGTTCACAGTTCTGCTCTCTGCTCGGACGGACTGCTCCTCCTGCTCCTGCCCCTCTACTCCTGTGTCTGCCCCGCCAACACTCCCCAGGGATTTGTGGGCGGGAAGATTGAACTCAGAATAGAAAAGCTGCTCACCCTTTCTTTTACCTCCCAGCATATAAAACGAATTTAAGGGGTGCTCTGTGGACTCTGATGCAAGAGGGGGGCTTTGGTGAGCAGAGTTCCCCTTTACACCAGAGTCCACAGCATTGCCCCATTAATCAGGGTTCTCACAACACCACTTTACATCAGATCCCCCTGTAAAATAAGGGTTCCCCTTTACATTAGAGTCCACAGAGCTTCCCCTTACAGTAAGTGGAATTTTTGAAGACTCCAAAGGGGGCTGTGTGGACTCTGATGTAAGGGGGGCTGTGCAGACTCTGATGTAAGGGGGGGTCTGTGAGGATTCTGATGTAAGGGAGGCTGTGCGAACTCTGATGTAAGGGGGGGGCCTGTGCGGATTCTGATGTAAGGGGGGTCTCTGCAGACTCTGATGTAAGGGGGGCTGTGCGGATCCTGATGTAAGGGGGTTCTGTGCAGACTCTGATGTAAGGGAGCAGGGGGTGGGAGGAGGAGCTGGAGATCTAGACAGTCAGCATAGAGTAAAAGGGGGCACTGTGATTACAGAGAAGGGGGGGGGCATGATTCAACAGATAAACTCTCCTGCCTTGTGCAGTAGGCCTAGGTGGAAGTTAGTTACATTTCTGTAAGAATTCTACTGAGTGGATAGTGCACGCCCCGCTGCCTTGGTCAAATTGGGGGAGTCCAGAGTGCTAGAACATAGAGAAAGAAAGAGGAA
>BLSH010139134.1:2406080-2424870 GCA_018402905.1 Glandirana rugosa
TGTTTACTTGTTTCGTATAGGAAGACATCACACGTGAACGGGACTAATTTTCGTGGATCATACTAAAGATAGACGTAGTCTGTGAAGACTGTCGGGAACGTTTGTGAACTATTAGGACCCTCTACCGAGGTGGGGGAGGTTACGTGTCGTCCACTAACTGTCGGAGGTCACGCGTGCACAGGGAGACTCTGACAAATCTCCCCTTACACAAGAAAGGTAGGTCAGTCCAGAGTCTAATGGGAGTCGAGGGACGAGATACGACAAATTAAACACTGCGGTCCAGGAACGGGGGAAATCCTTCTACATATGTTGTACCTGTTTATCTGCAGAAATCTCTGTTCTACATCTGCTCAAAGTACAGAATTTACAAAAGGCAGGGGGCAAGGACCTGGCGTCACAAATTAAACAGCATAGAGCAGGGAGCTGAGGGTAATCTGAGACCTGACTGGATGGAAAGAACACATTCCCCTCTAAACAGTCTCAGAGGGACACGTGCGCACTGGAGGCTGTCAATCACCTGCTGTGCATTGGAGGGGGTGGAGCCATCTCCCAGGATTATCAAGTGTTTGCAAGGGCTGTCAGAAGTGTCTGATGCAGATAGAAATCATACTAGGTGCTTTTAATCAGGGCAAGTGCACACTACAGAAGGATATGCTTTGTTCATTTGTCATTTCAGAGGTTTACAACCACTTTAACCTGTATGAGATATTGTGCATCTGTACTGAAATAAGAAAACAATGCCACCTGTTAGAGAGCAAAATGAGATTCAAGGCAAGTTACACCTGCTTTCATAATCCTACAAATGAAGACAACATGTGTAAGATCATCATGCACCCAAGGTTCTTTGATAATGAAGCCTATGTGAAATGCAATGTTCCACAACATAAAATGTTTTTCATATCATAACGACTTCTGTAAGTTTAAAGTGATGTAATATTCATGACATGCATACTGTTATAACATCTGTCTCGATCCTCCTGCATTTGGGTGTCTTTGTGTATTTATACCACTTCTTTAAATAGGAAATCTCAACCCTCCCTATATTTTGTTGTACCACACAGCATGGCCCTGTCTAGAAGAGCAGAAAACCCGTAATTTTCTCAGCATTATTTAAAATTGAACTGAAAGGTTATTTTTTTCTGACAGACAGGCTTTTTATGACAGAGAAGGCTCTGTATAGCTCTTGTCATAAATGCTTCTTTCTACCTACCAGCAGTTTTCCCCTAATCACCTACCTCCCACCTCCTCACCGCCTGTCAATAGCCTCTGCAGTGTGATCCCGAAGTGGATTGAGCTTCAAGAGGCAAGGGAAATTTAGACACACATCTAAATCTACCCTTAGAACCAAATAACTCCAGGTGGTGTAGTGGTTAGCACTTTCGCCTAGCAGCCAAAGGGTTGCTGGTTTGGATCCCAACCATGACACTACCTGCATGGAGTTTGCATGTTCTCCCTGTGTGGGTTTCCTCCCACACTCCAAAGACATGCTTATAGGTTAATTGGATCCTGTCTAAAGCCTCGTACACACGGGACGACGATCGCATTCAACACATCGTACTCACGACCGTTGTATGCGAAATCGATCGTTTGTGTGCGCGCTTTCAACAGTCGAACATACGACGGTCGTACATGGGAGTTGTATGAGCAGACTACAAAACTTGGTTGTACCAACAAGCTCGCATACAACCATTGTATCGTGTGTAGAGCAGTTGGGTACAACAAGTTGTATTGTGCTAAACACGCATGCGCCAAGTCCACTTCAACTAACACGAAATTAGATGAAGGAGCCCAAAGGGTGACACTACGATACCAGCACTTCCTCTTTATACGCTCGTTCGCGTCATCACGTTCGGCCGGCCGCAAGTTGTATGTACGACCGTCGGGTGCACATCAGTATGCTATTTACATAATGCAACATACGATTTGCGACGATCGTACGTACGATCGTCGTCCCGTGTGTACGGGGCATAAGGCTCCATTCACCCTAGTGTGTTTTTTGATGCAGAAATCAGGGAATTTTTTAAACGTGGGTTCCTATGGAACATGTTCACATCAATGCTTTTTTGTGCCTCTGCGTTTTTGGAAAGGGTCGGGGACTTTTTTTCATGCAAAAAGCAGCGTTTTGCATGTAATAGACTTCAATGGGCAAGCATGAAAACGCAAGTGCTGCTTTTTTACCGTGTTTTTACCGCGTTTTAAATCTGCCTAGCAACAAGATTTTCCAAAAAAATAATTATAATATTATAAAAAAATAAAATATAAAAATGCAAAACGCTGTAAAAACGCGGCAAAAACACCGTCAAAAAACGCGGAAAGCACAGCAAAAACCAGTGAAGAAACGCTGAAAAGCAACATGCATTGATGTGAATCTAGCCTAAATTGGCCCTAGTTTGTGTGTGAGTGAATGTGAATGAACCTTAGATGGTAAGCTCCTTGGGGGTAGGGACTGATGTGAATGTACGATGTATATGTAAATTGACGGCGCTATATAAGTACCTAAAATAAATAGAATAAATTCTGTTGCAAACCCATCTCACCCTGCTCTGGGGTAACAAAGTGTTATAATGTTTGATCACTGATGCAAGTGTTATACCAATTATTACACTTATGCTGAGGAAGTATGGAGGCTACCATTGCTGACCTTGCCTTTTCAAAGTAATAGTTCCCCGACTTCACTACACTGAAAAATGTAGATTATGAGTTTTTATTTTATTTTTGCTCTGAGCGCTTGTTCTGCATCAGTATCTCAAAGAATTAGAGCCAAAGGCAGCCAGGAAATGTGCATTTCCAATAAGAGTTTAGCACATGCTGCCTCTATATGCCTTTCAGCACCTTTTTACTTTAACCACTTCCTTACTGGGCACTTAAACCCCCCTCCTGCCCAGACCAATTTTTGGCTTTCAGCGCTGTCGCATTTTGAATGAGAATTGCGCGTTCATGCAACGTTGTACCCAAACTAAATTTATATCATTTTTTTCCCACAAATAGAGTTTTTTTTTGGTGGTATTTGATCCCCTCTGCGTCAATTCTGATCGCCGCTATAAACAAACAAAGAGTGATGATTTTGAAAAAAACCCAATATTTTTTCCTTTTTGCTATAATAAATATCCAAAAAAAAAAAATGAAAAAATAAAAATGATTCAACAGTTTTGGCCGATATATATTCTTCTACATATTTTTGGTAAAAAAAAATTGCAATCGGCGTATATTGATTGGCTTGCGCAAAAGTTACCGCGTCTACAAACTATGGGGATTGATTTATGCCGTTTTTATTATTTCTTTTTTTTTTTACTAGTAATGGCGGCGAGCTGCGATTTTTATCGGGACTGCGATATTGGGGCGGACATGTTGGACTTTTTTGACACTTTTTTGGGACCAATGACATTTATACAGCGATCAGAAATTTAAATGTCCACTGATTACTATATAAATGTCATTGGCAGTGAAGGGGTTAACCAGCAGGGGGCAGTGAAGGGGTTAACAATGTTCCCTGGGTGTGTTCTAACTGTGGGGGGGGCGGGGCTGGTTGGGACATAACAGATCTAACTGATCCCAGTGACAGGGATCAGTAGATCTGGTATGTCCCCTGTCACAGAACTGAGAACCGCCGTGTTTACAACGGCGGTTCCCCATTCTGCAGGTCTGACAGGGGATCGCGGGTCTCGGGCGGACATCGAGTCCGCCCGACCCGCGGGCACGGCCACGCAGTGTGCGGCGTGCGCGCGCCGCCGCCTGTGCGCGCCAGGAGCGCGCACATGGCCAGGACGTCCATGGACATCCACCAGGCATTTCAGATCCGCGCTGGAGCCGTACTTTGGCTATATCGTGGATCTGGACGGGTTAAAGTATTACTAAACCCAGGATCCTGCATTCACTATAGCTGGTCTCCCACAGTACAAAACACGGAAATGCAATTATTTTAGTAAATATAAACTGCTAAATACCTTTTCTCATCAGCAGTATATAGCAGTCTTGTGACTTCTATAGGTGTCAGGTTAAAGCTTGTAAGAGGAGTTTTCATTCTCCTCTGACTATCCTATGAGGCTGCAGGACCCCTGACCCTCTGTCTGGACAGTGCTGATTGGTCCTGTGCCAAACACATGCACCCCCAAGAAAAAAAAAACAGGGATGGATTGGGGACTGTGGAAGAAGGGAAGGATCGGAGCAGACAGGTTCAAACAGCCTTTTTACACAATGCAGAGGATTAACCCTTAGGTTCCACAGTGAGTATAACAAGCATGTTTTACTACATATACAGACTGATTTTATTGTTGTGGATTTAGTAACACTTTAGGTGATGCCTTCCAGGAAGTATATATAACACAGTCCAAAATTCATTATTGCTTTACTTGTACTCACCCAACAAAGAAACTAAAGCCAAAGCATCAGCAGGACAGTTAAGTAATGTTTAAAAAAGGAAAGGTCAGCAATAACAATCTTTCTCTTACAGCAAGTGTGTAGGCAGGTGCCTAAAACATTACTTGTGATTATCACCAAAGGGTTAATGTCGGCAAATTTGATGTTAATTTGCTGTGGTGTGTTGGCCATTTGGCCTGTGGTGCTTCCCTTAGTAGTGGATGTTTAAGCAGGAAGAGGCTTGGGCCCAGATTGTTTGTCGCTGGTTGTGGGAGTGAGAAGGATCATACACGAGGCGACATAGAGTTACGCCAATCTGTGGTTACCGCGTGGCAGAACCCTAATAGGGACTGTATACTGAGCCATATTACCATTGGTTGGGAATTATCACAAGCTAAAGGTATGAGCACCACAGCATAGTCCAAGTTCAAGCTAATATTTAAAAAGGAGTATTAACCATACCCAGCGTGACATTGTTTTGTTTTCTTTCTGTATTGCTTGTATGAAAATGAAATGTATCCAAAAATGGAAGACTGCCTTGTATGTTAACCTGTTGCAATAACCAATGCCAGGGCAAAATCATCCAGCGCCCAGGGCAAAGATGGCCCCAGTAGAGTCCCCATTTATATTAGGTGTCCTCAGTAGAGTCCCCCATTAACATCAGTGCTCCTAATAGAGTCCCCCTTTACATCAGGTGTCCCTAATAGATTTTCCCTTTGGATCAGGTATCCCTAAAACAGTGCCCTTTACATCAGGTGTCCCCAGAAGAGTCCCCTTTTACATCAGGTGTCCCCAGTAGAGTCCCCCTTTGCATCAGATGTTCCCAATAGAGTCACCCTTTATATCAGATGTCTCCGATAGAGTCCCCCGTTGCATCAGGTGTTCCCAGTTGAGTACACACTTTTACATCAGGTATCCCCTTTTATAGAGGCCCCTTTTACATCATTTGTTCCAAGTAGAGTCCCCCTTTACATCAGGTGTCTCCAGTAGAGTCCCCTTTTACATCAGGTGTCCCCTATGGAGTCCCCCTTTACATTAGGTATACTCAATAGCGTACCCTTTACATCAGGTGTCCCCAATAGAGTCCCTCTTTACATTGGGTGTCCCCATGCTCTTACATTGTTGCCCCCTTTCCCCCTTGTACTGAGGGATCGGTACTTACAGCGCGTTCTTCCATTCTCCGGCCATGGGGAGAGAGGAAAAAGGACACAGTTTGTCCTTTTTTCCCAGCAGCATTGTTCTATGAATGGGGACCGTTTTCTGTCTCAATGCTATCAGTAAGGAGCGGCGGGACAAGCATCCAACTTGGTAGTGACCCCCAACACAGCGCCTAGGGCATGTGTCTGCTCTGCTCAATGCGCATGTGATTGATGTAAGAACTGTAATGGGGAGATGGAGAGGAACTGTATGTTTATGCCACTTTATTCAGTAAAAGAAATGTCTAAATTGTTTGGTCTGAACTACTTAAAGAAGAGAGTGAGAGTGTGCTCCTACAGGGAATGGAGCGTATTCATGTGCTCCCTTGAGAGTGGCTGGTAGTAGTGGTTCACCTTATAGCTGCCCTCAATCACACCATATATCACTCATCCAGAGAGACTAAACAGGCTTGTTTTTGTTGTTTTATTTAGGGCAAATAACTTGGATGGGGATAAGGGATGACTGCGGGATGCCCAAAGAATTATGATACACAAACTCCATATACAGTCCTGTATATGCGCACTTGCACTGCAGACCGTCCCTCTGCAGACTGTTACTCCTCACAACTCTCCAGTACTCAACTTGCTGC
Source organism: Glandirana rugosa (assembly GCA_018402905.1). Lineage (NCBI taxonomy): Eukaryota > Metazoa > Chordata > Amphibia > Anura > Ranidae > Glandirana > Glandirana rugosa. Next base: position 2,412,223 of record BLSH010139134.1, read on the forward strand.
CCGCTTCTTCTACGGTTCTCTCTCTCACACAGAACTTGAAGATTATCACTCTTTTACTTCTATCCAGCACATCACTTAGTTTCCAGCCTGAAAGGAAATTTATCAAGCTTCTCTACTCCTTCCTCTTCACCGCGGCTAGCACATGGTGAAGCCTGCTCTGTATTAGCAGAATCTCAGAAATACCCATTACAGGCCAGGGATCACGGGCCTGAATGTGTAGCAAAGTACTTGTGTGCTAGCCGGGCTTTTGACTACAACTCCCAGCCCATCTTTCTTCCAGGCCCCATCAACCTGCTTTTCCTTAGTGACTCTCCTTTCCCCTGACTGGATCCCAAGGCTTCCACAGACTGTCCACTATACCTCTCCCAGCCTGCTCCAGCTCTTTCTCCTCCAGCCCACAGGGACCATCACTCACCACACCGATGGACCACTGTAAAGTATCTCTCCTTGTAGCACCTCCGCTGTTCTTCTGTTCCCCTGTGCGACTCCAGGAATCACCACCACTCCTGGCTGCACCTGAACCTCCAGACCTCAAGGTTACCCCCCCCAGATGGGGCGACCTTCCAGGTAGAGGCCTCCACAGCACCTCTGCTACATCTCCAAACTTCCACCCAACACTTCTCCTCCCAGATTGGACTGACTCAGAGTATTTAAGGAGGCCTTTCCCCTGCCAATCCTACTTGGGGATTGGTCAGGGCTCATTAGAATACTCCATATGGCTCCACCTATCTCCCAGCTCTCTGACAAGAAACCTTCCGCAGGTTTCTGGTGGCCTCATCTGTTAAGTCCACTCAATCCTCCCTGAGCCTCTCTTCCCAGCCCAGATCAAAACATTCAGGCCTGCTTTTACACTCAGGAATGACTAAATTTGACCTCACCAGGCAAAACCCTGCTAGAAAATGCACTTACCCTATGGGGGCGCTACATTCACCCCCCCAAACATCAGCTGGTCCCCAGCTGAAAATTTACTAAAATAGCTCTTGAGCCCAAGAGCACGGGCATCCCAGAATCAGAAAAATGGGAGGAGAAAAGGGAACAAACTTGGAAGGGGAAGTACAAAACTGTACATAAATAAATATCAAAAATATATCATTTTTGTAGTATTTACAATATACAGTTTATCACAATTCCTATCTACAATCCCTGCATCTATTCACATGCAGCATACTATACTTTTGCTCGGTCGGGGCACGTGCCCCTAAAGAGAAGCCCTCTACCCAGCTAGTTAGCAACAGTTGAGGTTTGAGTTGACTTTCGACGGATATAGATGAACAGCCATTTCATCAGGAATCCTAAGAGAAGGGAAACACAACTAAATTAACTAACTGAACAAAAAAGCCATTAGATGGGGGTTACAAACCTCCTAATAGAGAACACAGCAATACTTTAACACAGTCCTTTATCTGCCTGCTCTGCCAGTGAGGGGTTAGAAACTCATAGCAGAGCAGAAAAGAGAAACATTATTAGAGATTCCTTTAAAATTCCTGGTGAGAGGAGCCCCTCCCATGTTGCAGGATTCAAAGAAAAACAAAAAAAAACAGGACAAACGTCACCCAAGTGTCCTTCCAGTGGGCAAGTCCCTTCCACAGGGGAACAGAGTGGCAGCCTTGTTTGTCCTGCAGTTCAGGGGAAAGTGCACACTCCGCTACTCCTCCCCCCCCCCCCTGGCAGTCTTTGGGGTGTTCTGCATAGTTTGTTCCACCACAGTCTTATGCGTAGTAATGGGGATCCGTCAATCTCACCCAATTATACCCCTCCCCTGAACAGAGATAGAATAGCTCCTTGCGGGTTGTCCTGCCTTAATAATCATAACACAGTCCTTCCGGATAGCTCTGCCCAGACTCCATTACTGCTTCAATTCCAGGAATCTCTCCCACTGACTGCTCCCGGGTCCCCACAAGGGCTTAGGCACATGGAGGTACTCCCAAGTCATGTCATTCTCCCACTCTTCCCGGGAGTTCTCCACAATGTCCATGATCTGGGGTGACACATAAGAGAAATCTAGACCCCACTCCAGAGCAACCCTACGCTGGACTTCTCACTGATACCGGGAGAGCCTAGGCAGACTCCTCACCTTTCCTCTCACCAGCCAAACTAGAGTGTCCGCTGACTTGACCACATGCTGGCGGTATATGGCTGCTCTGGTCTGGGTAGTGGAGAGCCTATTGTAGAAAAGGTGGCTGCCGATACTGGGAATTCCTGGTGCAGGGCTCGGTTGTAGTGAGGGCTCGGACTCATCGTCTTCCAGCAGGACATCACCAGGGTGTGAATCTCCCATCACCCACTCTTCCTCGGACCCCTCACTAGGAGATAACCATTCTGCTAAGTGCTCCAGAGACCCGAACTCCGCTACCAGTCTGGGTGACCCCCAGTCTATGACGCTATCCCCAACATCCTCAGCTAGCTCCTCCAGGGACTCTCCTCCCTTGCTTGCTTGCTCCAGCTCCACTGGGATGGTCATGGGGTAAGTTATGGCCGGCATTTCAGGGACCCCGGATTCCCGCACACTAGTACTCAAGGTACCCAGGTCCCCGGCCAGGCCTCGGGCCATGACAACCTCCTTTGGATTTTGAGTGAGTGGCTCGTCACATTGGTCACACCAGGCCCATGCAGCGACGAAAGCGGTTGGAATCCTGCAGTCTGGGCAGATCAGGCACAGCCGCTCCTCTCCATCAATCACTCCCTATGTGAGTCCCCTGCATGGCTCCAACCGGACTCCCGTGTAAATCAGGGTGCTCTCCGGCTTATCCGACAACCAGGGCAGAGCTAGCAAGGGATGACCACCTTCTGCCATTTTCCTATCCTGCGTTGTGTCTGCTGCAGGCTGCAAGAACTGAGACTCTTCCAGGGCGTGGTGCCGTCCCCAGATTACCAGACGAACTGGCACCAATAGTCCCGATAAGCAGGCATGCAGCATGACGCGTAGCTGTAACCCCTTGTGTGAAGGATGAAGCTTTGCAGGTACGCTGACACTTGCAGAACTTGTCCCGACTTGCTGACTTTGCTGATGGTTGCTGGTAGCAATAGTAATTTGTAGTATCCACTGTTTTGTTGGCAAGCACACCTGTAACACAGTCTCTTCCCTTGACAACAAGAACAGTCTTAGGCATACTTTACTGTAAGCAGGAGTTGGAGCAAAGAATTCAGGATGTCCAACTTTTGCAGAGTGCTGGGCATATTTGTAATCCAGTGAGTAATGCCCGGGCTTAGCATGGCGCAGGACATATTTGTAATCCATGGATGCGGTCACCCGGCATGGCTGCCACAGGTAACGGCACATGGTAACAAAGTCACTGAATTGCATGATCGGTATTTTCTAAGTGTCTATCCTCAGTGCTGTTATGGAGCAGCTGGGTGAGCAGGTACCAATACTATTGGCGGCTCCCGCTGGTTGCTGTGGACAACGGCACACTTATTTATCACAGTTCAAAAGCAGAGCACACAGTCCTTATTCCAGTTAAATCCAGATCGGCAATAAAACAAGTTACACATTCTCTGACTGGTTGCTATGGGCGACAACTGGTAGCCTTAGGCCTCATTTACACTGCTGCTGGTAAACAGATGTTTAGAGGCATTTGGACATTTTTTTCAGCTGCCCCTGAACTCTCCTCTGTTATCTTATCACGGTACATTTATGCAGTGGTCGTTTAAGGTAGCTTCTAGGTAGTTGAGTTTAGAGGCTTTTTTTGGAAAGCAAAAAAATGGGCTCAGATGCCAGTTCAGAGGCATTTGAAATGCCAAACAGCTTGTAAACGTGCCTAAACATGGTAACTCGCGTCTAGGTGCTTTTTGTTTACAGGCATATTCATTTTAAAAAAATATATATATATATATTTTTTCAAAAACGCTCCTAGACGCAAATGCAGCTAAATGCGGCATGCAAAACTGGCGTTTTAGACGCCGGTTATAGCTGTCAACATAAAACGTTCAGGGGAGGTTGAAACCGAGTCCCGTGTAAATGGAGCCTTACAGGTAATCCCAAAAAATGAACCCCCAAATGTAGCCATGTGCTCCCTTGAGTGGCTGGTAGTAGTGGTCCCCCTTATAGCTGCCCTCAATCACACCATATCACACATTAAGAGACACCGAACAGGCCGGCTCTTGTTTTTGTTGTTTTCTTCAGGGGAAATAACTTGGATGGGGAAAAGGTATGACTGTGGGATGCCCAAAGAATTATGATACATGAACTCCATATACACTCCTGTATATGCACACTTGCACTGCAGACCGTCCCTCTGCAGACTGTTACTCCTCACAACTCTCCAGCACTCAACTTGCTGACCATTTCTTCCACAGTTCTCTCTCACACCGAACTTGAAGATTATCACTCTTTTACTTCTCTCCAGCACATCACTTAGTTTCCAGCCTGAAAGGAAATTTATCAAGCACATGGTGAGGCCTACTCTGTATTAGCAGGACCTCAGAAACACCCATTACAGGCTAGGGACCATTGACCCCTGAATGTGTAGCAAAGTACTTGAGTGCTAGCCGGGCCTTTGATGGACTACAACTCCCAGCCCATCTTTCTTCCAGGTCCCACCTATCTGCTTTTCCTTTCCCCTTACTGGCTCCCAAGGCTTCCACAGACTGTCCACTATATTTCTCCCAGCCTGCTCCAGCACTTTCTCCTCCAGCCCACAGGGACCGTTACTCATCACACCGGTGGATCACTTTAAAGTCTCTCTCCATGTAGCACCTCCACTATTCTCCTGTTCCCCTAAGTGACTCCAGTAATCACCACAACTCCCGGCTGCACCCGAACCTCCAGGCCTCAAGGTCACCCCCCCCCCCCCCAAATGGGGGCGACCTCCTGGGTAGATGCCTCTACAGTGCCTCTGCTACATCTCCAGACTTCCACCCGACACTTCTCCTCCCAGATTGGGCTGACTCAGTATTTAAGGAGGCCTGCCCCCTGCCAATCCTACTTGGGGATTGGTCAGGGCCCCTTAGAATACTGGCTCCACCTATCTCCCAGCTCTCTGACCAGAAACCTTCGACAGGTTTCTAGAAATAAGTGGGAGGTTCTGGTGACCTCATCTGTTAAGTCCACTCAATCCTCCCTGAGCCTCTCCTCCCAGCGCAGATCAAAACATTCAGGCCTGCTTTTACACTCAGGCCTGACAAAATTTTACCTCACCTAGCAAAACCCTGCTAGAAAACGCACCTACTATGGGGGCGCTACAGGAGAAAAGTAAAAAAAGGAGGGAGGAGCAATCAGTTTGGGAGAGGAGGTGCATAACTCCCAACTGTCCCTGATTTCGAGGGACTGTCCCTGATTTGCAACAAAGTCCCTCTGTCCCTCTTTCCTCCTCATTTGTCCCTCCTTTTGATCAGATCTATATAGTTGTATATAAAATTCACTATTTATCTTTCAAAAAGTGTTTCCCAGTGCTAAACTTTTCATCCAATTTCTAAATTGACGCATTTGTAAATTTCAAAAGCCAATATAAAGGAATAATAGTGGTAAAAAAAGCACTTGTGGTTTTTTTTTTTTTTTTGTATAATTCTCTTTTAAGGGGGTGTAGCTGGCAGGGCCGGCTCTACCACTAGGCGAAGTAGGCTACCGCCTAGGGCGCACTGACGCCTAGGGCGCCAAGCCCCTGTCCATATACTACCCCAGCCTGTCCATATACCTGCGGACCATGACTGGCATGAGGAAGCGAGCCGGTGCTACCATTATTTGACCTTAGGCCGGGTCCAGAGGCACAGGTGCAGGCCTGTGGACCACGGCTAAAGAAATAGGTAGAGAGGCTGCAAAAATCTCCACCTCCATCGTATACATGGACAGGGCAAAGGGGGTGGAGTCAGGGGCAGAGCCAAAGGGGCGGCAAAGTGAGGTTTCGCCTAGGGTGTCAAAAATCCTTGCACCAGCCCTGGTAGCTGGGGGTGTGTCCTATGCCTACCTACTTTTGCTAATAGGTGTCCCTCGTTCCCATCTCAAAAGGTTGGGAGGTATGGAGGTGTTGGTGGCCGGTGATGATAGTTTTGTCCAGAAGTGCGGATTGAGGCAGGACTCGCTGCATAATGAAACGCGCCTAGGGACAGGACCTGGACAATGGGTGTTTGAAGCCTCGCAAAGTATAGAGCAGCTTCACTCCATGCCTATGGGCTGAGTGAGTAAATTGTAATGTGAGGAAATAATTGGTAGAAGAAAAATGGGTGTTCAATGAAATTTCCCTTCAAAATGAATCTGTACAGGAGTCTCTGGCTGGTAGGGAGACGTTACCCTTATGGTGTGGGGCCTGGTGTAGTAAATTGGCCTTTCATCATGATGAGGGGTGTTAAAGCGGAAGTTCACCCAAAATTTCCGCTTTATTGCTTACACTCCCCCTCCTGTGTCACATTTGGCACCTTTCAGGGGGGAGGGGGGAATGGGGACCTGTTTTTGACAGCTCCCCTTCCCCACTTCCAGGAGACCGGGCCGCGGCCCGATCTCCCAGAATTTCAGCCCCCTCCTCCTTCCCGCCACTGGGCCAGTCAGAAAGCGAAGCGCGCTTCGCACATGTGCAGTAGGGAATCGGCCGTGAAGTCGAAAGGCTTAACTGCCGGGTTCCCTTACTTGGAATGGCGGTGGCTGCACCCGACAGTCGATCCGAAGATCGGCTGGGATGCCAACATCGCAGGCTCACTGGACAGGTAAGTGTTCATATAGTAAAACTCAGCAGCTACAGTATTTGTAACTGCTGACTTTTATTTTTTTTCCCCAAGGCGGAATTCCTCTTTAAGTCACACAAAAAACAATTCCAATATGGTTACACTTGACCTAAGTAATCAATTTAAACTGACAGAATGCAGTTCCCCTGTGCTGCCAGCAGGTGTACTTTACACCTGCAAAAGAAATGTTCTCAATCGTCAAATGAGCACTAATAATGTTGTACACTGTCCTCAAAGGATGCTGGCATTCTACAAGTACTACTACTAAAATGATCATGGACTTATTTTAATTCATAACCTGCTTTGATTAATAAAGGTCCACTATAGCGAAAATGTTGGGTTATTGAAACAGCATGGAGTTATTACCTGTAATGCTGGTATTCTGAATATTATGTCATATGACTTAATTTATATCTTTCTCCACATTTACATGGAGACCAAGTTGCCCAGCAAAAGTGACAGTTACAGTTAGGACATATCACTTAACACAGGGCTGCTTACATTGGTCCGTTTTTATCCAAATAGTTTAAACTTTCCTTCCTATTTAAAGAAGAAAAAAAAGTTGCGGTAACTGCTTAATAGGGAATTAAACCCATTGATCTAACGGTTTCAAAAAAACTGTTACAATGCCTGAGGGTTTCCTTCACGTTAGAAATATATTCTTTCATTTCTGTTGAGTCTAAAGAATTGGAAGTAAAAGAGAAAATGACACAGATGGCAAAAAAATTTATAAAAATAAAGATGAATAATTTGGCTTTAGTATACACAATATTGTCAAAAGTATTGGGACACCTGCCTTTACACGCACAATCTTAGTCCATAGGGTTCAATATTGAGTTGGCCCACCCTTTGCAGCTATAACAGCTTCAACTCTTCCGGGAAGGCTGTCCACAAGGTTTAGGAGTGTCTATGGGGATGTTTGACCATTCTTCCAGAAGCACATTTGTGAAGTCAGGCACTGATGTGGACGAGAAGGCCTGGCTCACAGTTTCTGCTATAATTTATCCCAAAGGTGTTCTATTGGGTTGAGGTCAGGACTCTGTGCAGGCCAGTCAAGTCTCTCCACCCCAAACTCGCTCATCCATGTCTTTATGGACCTTGCTTTGTGCACTGGTCCAAATCATTTGTTGGAGGGGGGATTATGGTGTGGGGTTGTTTTTTAGGGGTTGGCCTTGGCCCCTTAGTTCCAGTGAAAGGAACTCTTAAGGCATCAGCATACCAAGACATTTTGGGCAATATTATGATCCCAACTTCGTTGGAACAGTTTGGTGATGGTCCCTTCCTGTTCCAACATGACTGTGCACCATTGCACAAAGCAAGGTCTATACGAATAACCAAGCTAAGATCTCAATATTACGGCAGTTGTGCCCCAAATTAGGATCCTTGAAAGTCCTGGAGATAGGAGGAGAGTCACTTCTCTACATCTCTCACAGCCAAATCAAGCCACTTCATCAGGAGTACAGCATTGTCAGAATTCATATAAATATGTGATAATCCAGATGTGATAGCTAGGCCTTCATGGTGTTACAATAGATTTTAAAAAAACGTTATTCTGTAATTTGTCCTGTTTAAAATGACAATAAAAGTATGATGTACAAAACATTGCAAAGTTTTTTTATTTTACAAATGAAATAAAGATTTTCTTTTAATGTAACTCAAAAAAATTAACAAACAAAGCAAATAAAAGTGAAAATAACATAAACTTTAAAAGTTAATAAAACAGAAATAAACAAAAAATATTAGCAGGAAAATACTATCTGAAGGGAAAATGGCAATATGGAGTTATTTAGGGCTGATTGAGGTAAAAGTATGTGTTATTAAAGCGGTTGTCTACCCATTAAAAAAATAAATAAATAAATAAAAACCTGCAAGACAATAGTATAATGAGCTAGTATGCACTTCCTTCGGATCTTGCTTCCGGGTACGCAGCTCCGGCGCTGTGACTGGCTGGAGCCATGAGACGTCACTCTCACGCATGCGCACGGGACCCGTCTTTCCGGCAAGGTCCGGCCCTATTGCCAGGCCTTTGCCGGGGCATACAATGGCGCATGCACCGTAACGCTGCAACAGCTTAGAGAGGGAATATCTCCTAAACAGTACAGGTTTAGGGGATATTTATTTTACCTACAGGTAAGCCTTATTATAGGCTTACCTGTAGGTAAAAGTATAAAAATCGGGTAGACAACCGCTTTAAGGGGTTAACGCGGCTGTTAAGGCTTTGGGTGTTTTTTTTACCTTAAAGGGGTTGTAAGGCTCGATTCACATGAATGCGTTTTTTGATGCATTTTACAGAAATGCAGGGAATTTTTTTTTAACATGGGTTCCTATGGAACATGTTCACATCAATGCATTTTTGTGCCTCTGTATTGGAAAAGGAAATTGTTTTGGAAAGGGTCGGGGATCCGTGTATGTAATAGACTTCAATGGGCATGCAAGAAAAATGCAAGTGCTGCGTTTTTGATGAATTTTTACCATGTTTTTTACCACAATTTTGAAGCGATTTGCATTTTTAAATCTGCCTTTTTTGAAAAAAAAAAGATGCAAACTGCAGTTAAAACGCATCAAAAGCACAGAATGCACAGCAAAAAGCACTGAAAAAATGCTGAAAAGCAAAATGCATTGATGTGAATCGTGCCTTAAGGTTCAGATTTTATTTTTAACAAAATTACAAACATGTTATACTTACATGCTCGTGTTTTACACAGAGCAGCCCGGATCCTCCTCTTCTGGGGTGCATAGAATGCATTAGGGGAAATCTTTGAGACTTTACAATCCTCTTAATGCATTCTATGCATTAAGGTAGAAAACCTTCTCTGCTGCATGTATTTCCCCAGCCACCCAAGCCTGATCCTGATAAAGTGATGTGCAACGGCTCTCCTGGCTCTGTCCCTCCTCACTGCACAGATTGATATTAGCGGGCACCATTAACTCCTGCTGCTGTCAATCAAAGTCTGTGATCAGCGAGTGGGGGGTGGGGCCAAGCCATCCTGTCTGTGCCAATGGATGCAGACAAGGCAGCTCGGGAGCAAGCCTGCACGAGTGCCCCCATGGGAAGTGGCTTCCCATGGGGGCACTCGGCGAAGAGGAGGAGCCAGGGGTGCCACCGAGTCACCCTAAAAGAGGAGGATCGGGGCTGCTCTGTGCATTACCATTGTACAGAGCAGGTAAGTATAACATGTTTGTTATTTTAAAGGAAAAAGCTGAAGGTTTAATGTTGCTTTAAATAGGCAACTTTTATTTAAAACATGTTCTTTTTACTGCTCAGGTTGCTTTAGCTGACAGTATCTGCAGATCAAAGTTCATGCAGAAGAAGGAAACAGAGTAGATACAAAGGTATCAATGTTACTTTGTATCTCTCTATTTGTCTGGACAGTTTTGATAAACAGGGAGTTAGATGGTTACAGAAACGTTCAGCTTTTTTTTAGGGCTCTTTCACACGCTATGTCTGTTTTGACGGACTCTGCTGCTCAGCGGGGATCGATCCGTTGATCCCCGCTGAGCTGGCGGGTGACAAGTCCATCTCTGCTCACTGGGCAGAGACGGACCTGTCAGAGCCCTGGTCTCCTCTATGGGAGATCAGATGAAAACGGATCCGCCTGTCCATTTTCATCCGATCAAATCCGCCAGATGGATGCAAAATAGCGTTTCCATCTGTATTTATAGAGATACACAGAGCGTCCATTCAGGTCCACCTGAAAAACTGACAGGCGGACCTAAACGGCCCGCAAGTGTGAAAGAGCCCTTTAAGTGGAGTTTCCGCCCCCCCAGCAAAAAAAGAAAAGTCAGCAGCTACACATACTGTAGCTGCTGACTTTAATATTAGGACACTTACCTGTCCAGGGGTCCAGCAATATCTGCACCCTAGCTGATGTTTCAATCGGCTCTCGGGTGCTGCCACCGCCATTGTCTGTAAGGGAAACAGGCAGTGAAGCCTTGTGGCCCCTACTGCACATGCGCAAAGAACAATGTGCTTTCTGAATGGCCTGGAGGTGGGAGGAGGAGGGGGCTGAACTTCCGAGTGATTGTGCCACAGTGCGATCTCCAGGAAGTGGGGACAGGTACCTGTCAGAAACAGATACCCGCTGCCCCCCGAAAGGTGCTAAATGTGGCACTGGAGGGGGGGGGGATGTCAGATAAGCGGAGGTTCCACTTTTGGGTGCTTTAAGGCCCCTTTCATACGGGCATTCCGTTCAGGACCTGAACGGATGCTCCATGCACCTCTATGGAGCGACGGATGTCAGCGGTGACATGTCCGCTGACACCCGCCGCTCTCCGATCCGCGCTCCGTAAAGTCAGACGGATGGAAACCCTATTTTTCCATCCGTGTGGAGAACGGATCGGATGACAACGGACAGGAGGTCCGCTATCATGCCATTTCCCATAGAGGAGAGCGGCGCTCTGACATCCGTCGCCACACAGAGAGCGGAGATGGATCTGTTGTCATCCGCTGGCTCAAAGCAAAAACTGACCTGCACACAGAACGGCTGCGTGAAACGGGGCCTAAGGGTTGTGAATTTCCGGAACAGAAGCACTGGATGTGCTACAGATGCCCTGTGTACTTTGATGACTTTTTTGGGCAATGTGTAACATGTTCTCAGCTAGTTATATAAAGCCTCGTACACACGGGACGACGATCTCTCGTATGTTGCATAATGTAACTTGCATACTGACTGCACTACACGATCGTACGACCACAGAAAGAACGTTCAGGTGCATGTAATTAGCATCCGGCCATTTCTGACTTCTGAGCATGCGTGTTTTGCACAATACAACTTGTTGTACCAACTTCTCTGTACACACGATACAGCGGTCGTATGAGCGCTTGTTGGTACGACCAAGTTTTTCTAGTCTGCTCATACAACTCCCTTGTACGACCGTCGTATGTCGGCTGTTCTAATCGCGCATACGAACGATCGATTTCGCATACAACGGTCGTTCATACGGCCTGTTGTATGCGATCGTCGTCCCGTGTGTACGAGGCTTTACTGAGCAGTTCACCAGGGGAAAACAGATGGAAAAGGCAAAGAAAAGAAAACGAATGCAGCCACCACATCTAATGATTGGAAAGTTGCAATATATTACATTTTGTGTTTAACCACTTGCCGACCGCCGATCGGCATCTGACGGCGGCAAAGTGGCTCTGTAAGGCAAACCGCCGTCATACGACGGCGGCTGCCAGATCGCCCACAGTGAGCACGCGCCGCCGGAGGCGCGCCCGTGCGCTCACTGTGTCCGGGGGGGGCCAGGGAGCGGGTGCGGTGGCTTCGATTGCCGCCGGCCACCCGCGATGCCCCCCCCGGAGTGAAGGAGCGGAGGTCCGTGTATGTAAACACGGACCTCCGCTCTGTGTGAGGGGGAAGGGCTGTGATCACAGCCTTCCTGTACGTAAAGGCAGTGACCACTTCCCTTCCCCAGCTAGGCAATCCCCCATACAGTTAGAACACGCCCAGGGAACATAGTTAACCCTTAGAGCGCCCCCTGCAGGTTAACCCCTTCACTGCCAATGGCATTTACACAGTAATCAGTGCATTTTTATAGCACTGATCGCTGTATAAATGCCAATGGTCCCAAAAAAGTGTCAAAATGGTCCGACATGTCCGCTGAAATATCGCAGTACCGCAAAAAATCGCAGATCGCCGCCATTATTAGTAAAAAATAAAACAAAAATAAAAACCCCAAAAATTAATTCTCATCATCCGTAAACGCGACCACTTTTGCGCAAACTAGGGTTGTCCCGATACCACTTTTTTAAGACCGAGTACAAGTACCGATACTTTTTTTTAAGTACTCGCCGATACCGATTACCGATACTTTTTTTTAATGTCATGTGACAGTGGTACTAATATGCAGCACTGATGGGTTTTGATAGGAGGCGCTGATGAGGCGTAGACTGTCAGTAGTTTTTAATTTTCATTTTTTTTTTCACAATTTTGTTTTTTACAATTCATTTTCATTTTTTACAATTTATATATATTTTTTACAATGCTTTATTTT
>BLSH010139134.1:2425848-2439509 GCA_018402905.1 Glandirana rugosa
ACGAGGGCTACGGAGTAGGCTATGAATCATCATAGTGTCCCCACCGCTGCACCGATCATCCCCGAGTGTCCCTGCATCCTCCCCTCTGTGTCCTCTGTGATACTACTAAGTATCGGATGAGGCATCGGGAGCATTTGCACGAGTACAAGCACTCGTGCAAATGCTCGGTATCGGTACCGATACCGATACTAGTATCGGTATCGGGACAACCCTAGCGCAAACCAATCAATAAACGCCGATTGCGATTTTTTTTATCACAAATATGAGGAAGAATATAAATCGGCCAAAAACGGTGAAAAAAAATGTTTTTTTATATATTTTTTTGGATTTGTATTTTAGCAAAAAGTAAGAAATTTGGTTTTTTTTGCAAAATTGTCGCTCTTCTTTTGTTTATAGCGGCGATCAGAAATGACGCAGAGGGGATCAAATACCACCAAAAGAAAGCTCTGTTTGTGGGAAAAAAAGGACGCAAATTTCGTTTGGGTACAACGTCGCACGACCGCGCAATTGTCAGTTAAAGCGACGCAGTGCCGAATCGCAAAAAGGGCTCCGGTCCTAAAGCTGGAAATCCTTCCGGTCCTTAAGTGGTTAATACTGCTTTATTATTATATTAGGAAAACGAATGCAGCCACCACATCTCAGGCCTGCAAAGCAGCAATCTATGACCTGTTTGGTTTCTGGGTTTAGGCGGATTAGTAGCAGGCTAGACCATATGCTATTTTATTATCTCGCCATTATTCCACTTTATACAAAGGTTGTCATAATATTTTATTTATATCCCGCCTATGGAATAAAATGCATGCACAATGAATGAATGACTTTCTCAATAACCCAACGTTCTACGTGAAATCACTTCTGGTTGGTAGGTGTGACACCTGAAATAACAATACATCACAATCCGCCCTTCTCAAACATGGCACCCGGGAGCTCAACAGCTCCTGGCAAGCAGCCAACCCGAAAGCTGATTGTACACTTCCTCCCCGTCACCCGGCAAGTAACGCGGGCCCCGATTGGCTGAAAGGTTCTCCAATGACCCGGTGTGTGTTTAAACCGTGGCAGCAACCAGGGTACACAGTGGGGAGTCCGGGAAGTGCTGAGCTCAGGATGCCTGAGGTCGGTGCGGAGAGAGCAGGCTGACAGAGAGCGCGGCACCACACCGGGGACTCTGAATGAGAGAGCGAGGGGAGCAGAGGCCATGAACCTGGGGTGAGTGAGAGAGACAGTGCTCTCCACACTGAGGAGTATAGAGGGCTGGGACGTTCCATGTGTGCCCGGGGGTTGTGTGCACAGTGGTGCGGGCCATACCATCTCCCTGATGTCCACACCTGGGACAGCTCCCTCCCCACACCTCACAGTCCAGGGGGGGACATGCTGTCATCAAGTCACATCACACCCCACAATGAAAGAACTCCAGGAATAAACAATCCTGCACGGCATACAAGGAGTTCGCACCCCCTCTTCCCTGGCAGTACTTCCCTGTGTGGATGCTTAGCAACGCCATCTGACTTTTTTTTTACTGACAAAACAAATAAAATTTACTGACTGTCTGAAATATGACTCCCATTAGAAACCAAGAGAACCCATGTATGAGCAACATGCAGACGTTAACAATACTCCATAGCAAGTCATCTGCCTGGATTTAGAAGTCAGAACTGTGGGGTTGATTTACTAAACATGGAGAGTGCAAAATCTGGTGCCGCTCTGCATAGAAACCAATCAGCTTCCAGGTTTTATTGTCAACGCCTAATTGAGAAGCTGATTGGCTGCCATGCAGCGCTGCACCAGATTTTGCACTTTCCAGTTTTAGTAAATCAACCCCATTGTGACCAGGGCCAGGCGTGTGGGGAAGGGTTGCCACCTCATCCCTTTAATCCCGAACACATAAGGCCTCATACACACGGACGTTTTTTGACGTCGGCGTTTTCTGGCGTTTTTTTGCAGCTCTCCATGTTAGTCAATGGCCCCATAAAAACGCCAATGTTTTTGAGCTGTAGATGGCGTCAGCGTTAGTGAGCTGAAAGTAGAACCCACGGCCAGTGCGTTCTGAGGCTGTAACGTTTTGGCGTTTTTTGACGCCGACGCGGCAAAACGCCAACTAATACATTACGGGCGTTAACCAGCGTTTTTGAAGCCGATTTTTTTTTTAGGTTGAAAAATAGCAGAGGGATGATTTTTTTAAAAAAAAACGCCTATTGACGCCGACGCTCACTAACGCCGATGCATAACGCTGAAAAATGCCGATTTGTTTTCCTTGACGTTGGGCCCAACGTTTTGTTTATTTTTTAAGAAACGTCCGTGTGTATGAGGCCTATGAATGAGGCTCCTTTCACAGGTGGGGGGTCTGTTTTGATGGACTCAGCAGGGATTGATCCGGATGACAAGTCTGTCTCTGTGCAGGGAGGGACCTGTCGGAGTCCCGCTCTCCTCTATGGGGATCGGATGAAAACTGATCCCCCTGTCTGTTTTCATCAGATCTGCCAGATGAATGGAAAAGGGGGATTCCATCCATCTGTATTTAGCGGATTGGATGTCAGCGCTGACACCCGTTGCTCCATAGAGGCGAATGGAGCGTCCGTTCAGGTCCACCTGTAAAACTGACAGGCGGACCTAAATTGTCCTTGCATGTGAAAGAACCCATAGGCTGGGTTCACGCCTATGCGAATTGGATGAGGCTTAAACCGCATCCAATTCGCAGGACGCTTGAAAAAACATTGTTTTCAATGTGTCTGGTTCACATAGGTCCTGTGCATTCGCACTCCGCATTGCACAAAAAACGTGTGCGTTTTTTGTGTAATGCGGTGCGAATTCCCAGCCCGTTGTGTTCAATGGGAGCGCATCTAACACGGAGATGCACTCCGCATTGAACGGGGATATTTTCCCCTGCTCGTGGCCCCTTCCCCCACAGCTTCTGCGCTGTGGGAACAGACAGGAGCCGCCTAACGGGGTAGGGGAAGCTAATTTAATGCACATAAGAAACTAATTGAATTTAATTACCACAGCTACAGAACCTGTGTAATTAATGTGTTTGGTTTTAACCTCTTGCCGACCGGGCCATAGGTGAAAGACTGCTACAGCGTGGCCAGCTTATTTTGGGAGGGCGTCCGTGGACCGTTGGGTCTCCCAGACCTGGCGTGTCACAGATTGGGGTAAAGGGCCAATGACAGCGGTCCTTTACCACGTGATCACTCTGTCTAATGGACAAAGTGATCATTTGTAAACAAACCGGAGCATGTCTGGTTCGGCTCCTCCCCTCTCCTCGCACAGCGTGTAAGGAGAGGAGGGAGCGAGTGCAGCAGCGCTGTGGGCAGGATGTGAAGTACCCACAGCACTGATCTTTGCCCACCCCTGGCTCATCCATCTATCCCTGGATCACCCGTCCATGGCTCATCCATGCTCTATCCCTGGCTCATCCATCCAGATTCATGCTCATCCATGTTCCATCCCTGGCTCATCCGTCCACATCCATGTTCCATCCCTGGCTCATCCGTCCACATCCATGTTCCATCCCTGGCTCATCCGTCCACATCCATGTTCCATTCCTGGCTCATCCGTCCACATCCATGCCTCTACAGTGCCCATCAGTGCTTCACAAAATTGTGATAGGTAGTCAAATTAGATTTGAAATATGTGTCCCTAGAGAATGCCTGATGGTGCTCCCTGCATGTTGGGCCTCTGTATGTGGGCAGGCTGTGGAAAAGTCTCACACATGTGGTATTGCCATACTCAGGAGTAGCAGAATACATTTTGGGGTGTAATTTTTACTATGTACATGCTATGTGTTAGAAATGTATAAATGGACAACTTTGTGTAAGAAAAAATACATTTTCATTTTCTTTCCACATTTTCCAAAAACTTATGGAAAAATATGACATGTTCATAAAACTCACTATGCCTCCTAGAATATATGTTGGGGTGTTTACTTACCAAAATAGGGGGATTTTTGGGGTGTTTCCATTGCCCTGGTACTTCAGGGCCTTCAAAAGTGTGATGGGTAGTCAAGATATTTTATGTGTAATTTATGCTCCTAGAACGCCTGATGGTGCTCCCTACATGTTGGGCCTCTGTATGTGGCCAGGCTGTGAAAAAGTCGCACACATGTGGTATCTCCATACTCAGTAGCAGAATCTGTTTTGGGGTGTGCATGCACACCCCAAACAAAACTGTGGGTGGGCAGCAAGCGGTTAAAGCTGACTTTCAGGTATGGATAATTTTGCATAGTTGCATTGGACCAGCTTGGAGCAATGTAGGTATGCATGTGCCATACCTGTGGAAGCTGGAAATCGCTGTAGAATGCATTGTTGGATCCAGTGATTGCTGCTAGCTTCTGGTTCCCATTTCAAGGGCTGCATTGTGAGCACAGAAGTTTGCTCACTCATGCCATTCAGAGAACACTCTGGGCTTCTCCCAGTGAATGCAAACCGTTCTCTAAATAGACAAGATGGAGAATCGGGGCAATGATGTCACAATGTCCACCTTGTATAATCGGAGAAAGCTTTGAATTTGTTAACACAATGCATATTGTTCTGTGCTGTGCTGGTGATCTCCTGTGTTCAGTAAACAGCAGGGACGCGGCTGAGCAGAAGGCCAGGAAGCTAGTGCCAGTTGTATGAGCAGCTGGAAGGGGACACCACTGGTTGAGAGCTCTGTGCTGGAAAGTAGTTGAAAGAAGAGCAACAGAGCTGGTACTGGATGTCTTCAGAGTCCTGTGGATTGGACACCAAAACCACAGGACATTCTAGAACTCTATGGGAAAGCACAGCTAACCCACACCAAATCCGTGGGTACACTGCGCTACGCCTGCAGTGCGGTCACACCACAAAGCATCAGTATGAAAGGGGCCTGAAGACTAATCCCATTCACAGCGGACTGGGGTTAATCAGCATGGAGGTTTGTAAATCAAATGTTACAATACAGCAGGTGGAGAACTCGCAACATTGTATCTCATATGGTGACAATGCTCTGTTATTTTTGGTCTCTGCAGTCAGAAGTCGTCTTTAGGCCCCTTTTACACTTGTGCGACTTTTACTGCGACTTTGGACATCAGTCACATGCCAAGTCGTACCCCATGATTCCCAATGATAACCATTCATATCTGTGCAACTTCAAAGTAGTCCCTGTACTACTTTGGTCTGACTTTGATGCGAGTTTGAGGTCCTTAGACCTCAAGTTTACACAGGCTTTCCCTGAAATCGTGCGACTTTCAAGTCGCGGCAGTCTTGGATGTGGTTTGTATATTCTTTGGGGCCAGAATCGCGCTGGAATCGCACCAAAATAGCACATGACCCTTTACCAATTGGAAAGAGTTGATTTGAATGGGCACCTTTGAAAACAATGTAATTGCCATTGTTCTGCGATTTTGTGCTACTCGAGCCACATCTGAAATCACACTAGTGTGAACCAAGAGCACTGTTAGGGTTCTATTTTTTTGTGATCACTAGCGACCAATGTAAGCATACTAAAATATCTATTAGGGATTCACTAATGCCAGTTTTATTCAGAGCGAGTATGAGTACCGGTGCTTTTCCTCAAGTACTTACCAATACCTATTTTTTCGTGTGGTATAAATGGGCTTATATCGCACTGCAAAGAATCACATGTAATTTGAACAGGAATGCAGTACGATTCCTGCCTGAATCATATGTGACTGAAGTCTCTATGACAAGCCTGGGTTAACACAGGAGCGGTGCAGGAAACCACATGTTGTTCAGGCAAGAATCGCACAACATTCTGTTCAAATCCCAAACGATTATTTGCAGTGCGACAAGAGCCCATTCCTTTTGTATGGGCTCAAATCGCACTGCACCGCACGAAAAAGGTATCAGTTTTAAGTATTGGAGCATTTGCACAAGTACTAATGCTTGGTATCAGTGCAACGCAAATATCTACACCTGGGCTTCAACTTTAAGGCTACTTTCACACTGGGGCGGGTGGTATCGGTAAAGTGCCGCTAGTTTCACTTCAATTGTTGACTTCATTGACAATTGTTCACTTCAATAGTTGACTTCAATGGCAGGGGAGGGTACAGAAGTGGTGTAAACACCGCTCACCGCAACGTCCCAGAGATGCTGCCTGCAGGACTTTTTGTAATGTCCTCCCAGCGTACCGCCCCAGTGTGTGTGAGAGCACTCAGGCTTTCACACTGGGGTGGATGGGGGGTGGTTGTTTTTCAGGCGCTATAAGGGTGCTGTTTTTAGTCCAAAAGCGCCTGAAAAATGCCCCAGTGTGAAAGTAGCATTAGGTGTATGCAACCTCTTGGATCAGTATGTTTTGTTCCCAACTTACTGGTTCACTGAGCGCCAATAGTACAACTTTCATTATACTTTGGCAGAACAGATACGGCTCTCCTACATAGCAACCACTCTGCTTGCCTTCCTGTCAGCTGTCCATTCACAGAAAGCTTTGGATTTTGTAAATGGGTTCACTGAATGGAAAGTGTTCTGTGATTCTGTGAAGGAGAGAGGGAAGGTGGGCAGTGCAGTTGTGTAGGACTACAGTAGTTGGGATGTCAGAGTGCCAAAAATATAGTGATTGAAAAAAGAGAGAGAGAGAGAGAGCTCCAGCATACACCTTGTCACTCTTAAAGCAGAACAAAGGGCTTTTGACAATTTCACACGTGTAGCCTGTCAGCTCTGGTCCCCGCCGTCTCTGTCCCGATCCACAGCATTTACTGCCATAGGAGTTTTCTCCTTCTACTCCCCTCACTACCAGACATCCCATGGTGAAAATTGGGCCCTGCGCCCCCCCCACCCCAAAGCACCTTGTCCCCATGTTGATGAGGACATGGGCCTCTTACAGACAATCCTGGCCGGTGGTTGTTGGGGTCTGTGGGCGGTGGCTTATCAGAGTCTGGAAGCCCCCTTTAACAAGGGGGCCCCCAAATCCTAGCCCATTCACCAAAAAAAAAAAAAAAGCGTAAAAAATAAACACACTACACAGGTTTTTAAAGTATTTTATTAAATCAGCTCTGGCGTCTTCTCCCTCTACGGCTCTTCTCCCTCTCCGGTTCTTCTCTCTCTGAGCTGTCTTCTCTTCTCCCTCTTCTGCTGGGTCTTCTTTCTTCGCCCTCCTTTTTCTGGGTCTTATGTCTTCTTGCTCTTTTCCTGGGTCTTCTCCGCTGTCTTCTCCCTCTGTTCTTCCGAGGTTGACTCAATGCGATCTCCCGGTGTAATGCTGGCTCCGCTGTGTGCAAGGACTCATATTTGCATGGGGCGGGGCCACCCGCTGACGTCATCAGTAGGCTGTGACGTAACAAGGGGATGGGGCCTCCAGATGATGTCAGCAGGTGACCCCTCCCCATGCCAATATAAGTCCTTGCACACAGCGGAGCCAGCATTACACTGGGAGATCGCATCGAGTCAACGTCAGAAGAACAGAGGGAGAAGACAGCGGAGAAGACCCAGCCGAAGAGGGAGAAGACAGCACAGAGAGAAGAACCGGAAAGGGAGAAGACATCACAGGAAAAGGGAGAAGACGCCAGAGCTGATTTAATAAAATACTTTAAAAACCTGTGTAGTGTGTAGGAAGCACAGAGCACGTGTACATTCCCATGTGGGTAAACATGACCCTTGCATGAGCGCACTTTGCAGTACACCCTTGTGAACAAAGCCCAAGTGTCCTGGTTACAGGGGTTTCACTGGACAGGAAGTGGGGCAAAGTGTCTAAAAGCACCAAAAAGAAAGAAATTTAAATATTGTCGTTTTTTTTATTATGGTAAAATATTTTACAGAGTAAATCACTTTTTTACTGAAACATGACCAGTTACTGTTACAATTAGTAACACCCTCTGTTTTTATCTTGCAGGGATGGATTGAAGCTTGAAACACAGATTTTGAATGGAAGAACTAAACTTATTTTGGCTCCATATGGTACGGTTTACAATGTACAACATTAACTGATAAAATATTGTATTTACACATTTTCTTGACTGTAGATTTATATTTGTATTTTTCAGATGTGCAAGAGAAGACAAGTAAACAGGTATGCAGATTTGTTTGGCTTGGCATTTCATGTGGTTTCGGATATTTTGAGTAATTCTAAAACAGAGGCTGCTCTGAAAAGTATTCTCCAGGCCATCAGGACTGAAGATTAAAAGCAGGCCTCAGATAACTGTAAAATATGAACTCAGGATTGCACCTCAGTATTAGTGCGCACGCACACACTTTATAGCTGTATTGTATGATAATGTTATGTATTGTGTAATTATGGGCATGCATTACTCTTTTGAGAAATGTCTGCTTGAAAACTACCCTTGCAGTCCTGTGTCATATACATTGCCAACGTTGTCTAAATTAGCTTCTGGATAGGAGTATTATGATAGTTCAGTCTATTCTTTCAGAGCCAGTCAGGAAGCTTTTGGTAAAGTTTACTGCTGTGCTAATTATTGGACTCACATTCTGTTTTATATTGATCTTTTTGTCTGCCTGTGGGAAACTAATTGTAGCTTAGCTTAAAGGGGTTGTAAAGCCTTAAGGTTTTTCACCTTAATGCATTCTATGCATTAAGGTGAAAAATCTTCTGTGCTGCAGCTGCCCACCAGACCCCCCCCCCTTTTTTTCTTACCTGAGCCCGATCTGATCCAGTGATGTGTGGCAGCGGCTTGGGACGCTGTCGCTCGCTTCATTGGACATATTAATAGCAGCAGGAGCCATTGGCTCCCGTTGCTGTCAATCAAAAGCTGTGATACAGCAGTGGGGGGCGGGGCCGAGTCTTGCGGTCTGTTTCAATGGATGTAGCAGCGAGACTCGGGAGCGAGCCCACACAAGTGCCCCCATTGAAATCGGCTTTTCGTGGGGACACCCGATGAAGAGGAGGGCGCACCGATGGGGCACCCCTGAAGAAGAGGATTGGGGCTGCTCTGTGCAAAACATTCCAGAAGAAGAGGATTGGGGCTGCTCTGTGCAAAACATTGCACAGAGCAGGTAAGTATAGGCATGTTTGTCATTTAAAAAAAAATAAATGTTTACAATCACATAAAAAAAAGTGCACATGACACTTTATACTTACAGTGAGGGGAAAATGTATTTGATCCCTTGCTGATTTTGTACATTTGCCCACTGACGAAGAAATTATCAGTCTATAATTTTAATGGTAGATTTATTTTAACAGTGAGAGACAGAATAACAACAAAAAAACGCATTTCAAAAAAGTTATAAATTGATTTGCATTTTAATTAGTGAAATAAGTATTGATCCTCTATCAATCAGCAAGATTTCTGGCTCCCAGTTGTCTTCTATACAGGTAACGAGGAGCGCACTCTTAGAGCCGGTTCACACTGAGGCGGCATGACTTTCAGGGCAAAGCAAGTCGCCCCGTTCGAGGCTACCTCAGCGCGGCTTGCAAGGAGACTTCTTTACATAGAAGTCAATGGAAGTCGCGCTGAGGTCGCCCCGAAAATAGTGCAGGAACCTTTTTCTAAGTCGGAGCGACCTGAGTCGCTCCTATTAGAACGGTTCCATTGCACTGCATGGGGACGACTTGTCAGGCGACTTGAGTCGCCTGACAAGTCGCCTCAGTGTGAACCGGCTCTTAATCTCAGGGAGTGCTCCTAATCTCAGTTTATCTGTATAAAAGACACCTGTCCATAGAAGCAAACACTCAATCAGATTCCAATCTCTTCACTATGGCCAAGACCAAAGAGCTGTCCAAGAATGTCAGGGACAAGATTGTAGACCTACACAAGGCTGGAATGGGCTACAAGACCATTGCCAAGCAGCTTGGTGAGAGGGTGACTACAGTTGGTGTGATTATTCGCAAATGGAAGAAACACAAAATAACTGCCAATCTCTCTCGGTCTGGGGCTCCATGCAAGATCTCACCTCATGGAGTTTCAATGATCATGAAAACGGTGAGGAATCAGCATAGACCTACATGGGAGAATCTTGTCAATGATCTCAAGGCAGCTGGGACAATAGTCACCAAGAAAACAATTGGTAACACATTATGCCATGAAGGACTGAAATCCTGCAGCGCCCTCAAGGTCCCCCTGCTCAAGAAAGCACATGTACAACAGGCCCATCTGAAGTTTGCTAATGAACATCTGAATGATTCAAAGGAGAACTGGGTGAAAGTGTTGTGGTCAGATGAGACCAAAATCAAGCTCTTTGGCATCAACTCAACTCGCCGTGTTTTGGAGGAGGAGGAATGCTGCTTATGACCCCAAGAACCCCATCCCCACCGTCAAACTTGGAGGTGGAAACATTATGCTTTGGATGTTTTTCTGCTAAGAGGACAGGACAACTTCACAGCATCAAAGGGAGGATGGATGGGGCCATGTACTGTCAAATCTTGGGTGAGAACCTCCTTCCCTCAGCCAGGGCATTAAAAATGGGTCATGAATGGGTATTCCAGCATGACAATAGCCCAAAACATACGGCCAAGGCAACAAAAGAGTGGCTCAAGAAGAAGCATATTAAGGTCCTGGAGTGGCCTAGCCAGTCTCCAGACCTTAATCCCATAGAAAATATGTGGAGGGAGCTGAAGGTTCGAGTTACCAAACGTCAGCCTCAAAACCTTAATCACTTGGAGAGGATCTGCAAAGAGGAGTGTAGCAAAATCCCTCCTGAGATGTGTGCAAACCTGGTGGCCAACTACAAGAAACGTTTAACCTCTGTGATTGCCAACAAGGGTTTTACCACCAAGTACTCAGTCATGTTTTGTGAAGTCATGTTTCACTCAGTAAAATGCAAATCAATTTTATAACTTTTTTTTGAAATTCGTTTTTTTGTTGTTATTCAGTCTCTCACTGTTAAAATAAACCTATTCTACCATTAAAATTATAGACTGATAATTTCTTTGTCAGTGGGTAAACGTACAAAATCAGCAGGGGATTAAATACTTTTTTTCTCTCAGGGCTGGTTCACACCATAAAAACGCACTCCAGATCCGGATAAGTTACTGCATGCGCGTTTTTGATGCGTTCCAGTGCGCTTTTGATGCCTTTCCGGGTGCATTCCAGGTGCTTATTTTTTATTTTTTTTTCTTCCCTATACTAATGTCCATTGCATGTTTTGATGCGTTTCAGTGCATTTTTTATGTGTTTTACTGCGTTCCAGTACAGTCCAGTGCAAATAAAATGCAACATGTTCTACTTTTTTTTTTCCCTGGAACTGACTGCACTGGTGTGAACTATGCCATTGGAAACCATATAACCTACTTTCCATGCGTTTTTGATGCAGGAAAAAAACGCATTGGACTGCATGTGGTGTGAACTGGCCCTCACTGTATCTAGTCCAATGCCAACTGTCGAACAACAGCTTGTTGTATGATAATCTGACCATTTAGTATGCGCGATTACAACAGCCGATGTTCAACAGTCGTACAACAGAAGTTGACTAGGCAAACTAGAAAACTTTTGTTGGCCAACAAGCCATTGTACGACTGTTGACTCATGTGTACAGAAGTTGGCCCAACAAAAGTTGAAAGTGCAAACACGCATGCTCTGAATCCAGGAAGTGCTCGGTTGTGTAAACCTACGTTCCTAATTCACAAATCACATTCACCTGAACTTCCTCATTATACGCTCGTAACGCGTCACTACGTTCGGCTTTGTTGGCCGATTACTTGACTCATGTCAAGTACGCTAGACACAACCGCCACCAGCCGATTGTTGAACCTGCGGTCGTACAACAGTACTGGGTGTACGAGGCATTCGGTAAGCCATAGATTTTCTGTCATGCAGCCACGGATTGGAAAGAAAATCTCTTGATTCTCCCATCAACACAGTCGGTGTTCATGGGGGAATGCCTTCTGCAGCTCTATTGTATTCTGCCGATGGAGGAGGGGGCGTGGGGGCCTTCCTGGCTGGGAAAACACAATGATTGATGTTGGCGCTTATAGCCACTGATCGTAATCCCATGCTAAAAATCTGACAGGATGGTTGTACTTAAAGAGGAGTTCCACCCTTTTTAAAAGCCAGCAGCTACAAAAAGTGTAGCTGCTGACTTTTAATAATCAGACACTTACCTGTCCCAGGGTCCAGTGATGTGGCTGCCCTGCTCCTCTCCCCCTCCTCCGTGTGGCACCAGCATTGCAACTGTGGGTACCCAGCTTTGGCTTTAAAGCTGGGCACGCACTGTTCACTGTGACGTGTCCCAGAAGATCGCCAGGGACAGGAACTTCCTTCCGGTTCCGCGGCACCAGGAGAAGTGGGAGCTGGGACCCTGTAAAAACAGGTTCCCCCCCCCCCCCCCCAAAAAAAAAACCCATGACCAAAAATAATGACATGCCAATTGTGGCATGTCAGGGGGTCACCTGCACTTAAAACAGAAGTTCCACTTTTGGGTGGAACTCCGCTTTAAGTTGATCAATGGATGGACTTTGGTGCAATCAGCCTGTTCATAGATGGATCAAATCCCAGCCAGTCCTTGCTGAACTGGCCAAAATTTGATCCATCTGTTGCCGGCTTTAGGAGACTACTTAAACCCTGGTTCACATCAGTGTACAATTTATTTATTTTTTATTTTTTTGCCATAGATCAGTGCGATTTCGATTTCCGACTTAATTTAACAGAAGCCAATGCAAGTCCCAATGAAATTGCAGAAAAGTAGTACAGGAACCTTTTTGTAAAGTCGCTGCTCCTTGTATTGCAATGATTTGACTGGTTCCATTGTCGAAAATAGGGTGCAACTTTGAACTGTCAAATCACATTGGTATGAGCGAGGGTTAAAAAAAGTATGGCCACAGCTTTTTTGGCCATACTTCTCTTCTGGGTCACAGAAGTGCACTTACTTTTGCTGTTCTTTGACCTAGAGTCAGCTGATAGTGGGCTATTGCCAGCTACCAGGTGACCTCACAGAGCCGCTTCAGGCTCTGGAAGGATCCTGACTATATTGTTGGGATCCATCCAGTGCCCTGATTGACAGCGGACTCCGGCTCTCAGCACATGGCTAAGAGCCAAAGCCAGCTGTGCCGCCCCCTCTCTAGTCCGGCATTCCAGTGAGGGAGATTGCCAGTCACTGCTCACCACTCTGAGAGAGCTGAGCAATCAGCAGTCATGTCATTGCTTAGTTCTCTGGATTAGACCTGATGTGGGACAGCTGCAGCATGGAGAAGAGTATGTATGTTTGTTTTTTATATAGCCCAAATTTCTTTTTTTGTTTAAGGTTATTGTTACAGCAATGAATGCAAAAGGAGGCAAAAATTCACAACGATCGACAGATTGCAAAAGATAGTAAGACAAACGCCAAAAAATTCTTCAAATATATTAATAGTAAAAAGGTCAGGTCTGAGCATGTAGGCCCTTTACAAAATAATCTAGAGTGCGTGACTGGGGACAAAGAGAAGGCAAACTTATTAAATACATTCTTCAGCTCTGTGTATACAAAGGAGCATGGGGGAGCTCATGTCCACGTCGGGGTTGGTAGTGACACAGCCCCAAATGATCCACAATGTCTCAAAAGTGAAATGGTCCAGAAGTATTTAGACAGAATAAAGATAGATAAAGCACCTGGACCAGATGGCATCCATCCACGGATCCTAAAGGAATTGAGCTCTGTCATTTCAAAGCCATTGTATCTCATTTTTAGGGACTCCTTAATGACTGGAATAGTACCACTGGATTGGTGTAGGGCCAATGTGGTGCCCATATTTAAAAAGGGATCAAAGTCTTTACCAAGTAACTATAGACCTGTTAGTTTAACTTCTATAGCTGGGAAGATACTGGA
>BLSH010139134.1:2476182-2497115 GCA_018402905.1 Glandirana rugosa
GCCCAACCCACCGGAGGACATTATAGCCCTCCAGTGGAGTTAGGGGACTAACTCACAGATGTTGATCAAAGCTAGTTGTAGACACTCAATCAGGGGATTGAGGTGACCTCCCGATATTACAGGAGGCCACCCAACCCGGGTTGACGACTTGGAGTTAACATGGGTTTCATTTTTCATGTTGTTCTCATTATTTTCTGATTTCCTCACATTTTACAGATGTTTTCAATTGTTTTAATGTGTATCTCGCATATTTGTCATATCTCGGGGGTGCAGGGGAGGGTCTGGACTCGTCTCTGTACGTGCCGACTCCACCCACTCACCCACCTAGACTCACCTTGGGCTGCCCTCGTTGGCAGACAAAGGCGCTATTTCAAGTTATTTACTCGTTACCTTAGTTGGTGTATAGTGTCCGGGTCTGGAAACCTGGTAGGCTCGGACAATATTTCACCTTTTTATTCTTCCTTATATTCTTTTCTTCTCTAACTCGTCCCCTCCTCCACTCCACCTCCCCCCCCACATTTTTTTTTCCTCTTTTCTGGTGGTGCGGGCTGGTAATGAATAATCTCAAAGTGGTATCACAGAACGCAAGGGGCCTCAATACTCCTGAAAAAAGACGTATCCTTATGACAGATCTTAAACGAGCTAAAGCTGACGTGGCATTCATACAGGAAACACATTTCAAGGATGATAAACTTCCCATATTTAGAAATGGATACTACCCACTAGCCTATCACTCCACTAACCTTGAAGCTAAATCTAAAGGGGTGTCAATTCTTATATCAGGCAAACTTCCGCGGACCTGTCTGGAGGTCTGCAAAGACCCACTAGGCCGATACCTGTTCCTTAGGGGGAAGATAGGGGAGGCAGTGGTGACCTTAGCCACGATCTATGCCCCGAACAACCAACAAGATAACTTCCTTAAATCGATGCTGCGGTTACTTGTCGACTTTCAAGAGGGCCAACTCCTACTGGGTGGCGACCTTAACGTCCCTCTGATCCAATCTGCAGATACATCCACAGGTTCCTCATCAATTACCCCCCCGAGTCAGAAAAAATATTGTGCAATCTCTTCACAGGGCTCAGCTAGTGGATGTGTGGAGATTGCAACATTCTGGAGAGAGGGGACTATTCGTTCTACTCTTCCCCGCACAACCTCTACTCTAGAATAGACCACTTCCTGATTCCGCATGGACAATTGCACGCAGTACGCGATACCACTTTTGAACATATAACATGGTCGGGTCACACGGCAATTACCCTCATGTACGCCCTTTCTGACACAACCCATTCTAGGTCTCGATTTTGGCACTTAAATGACAGCCTCCTACAAACGCCCGAAGTGCTGACCGACGTTACACGAGAACTTCATCATTACTTTCGCACTAATGACTATGAAAGCTGTAACCCTAGAATTCTGTGGGAAGCACATAAAGCGCTGATTAGGGGGGCATTTATCAAACATGGTGCACGTATCAAAAAAGACCGCAATAAACAGCTAGCTTCCTTACTAGAGCAACTACATAAACTGGAAGCAAAACACAAACATGCCTCTACCCCTACATTAGATGCTGAAATACTGGTGATCCGTAAACAAATCTCTGACCTACTACAATACAGAGCCAAAGCCGCACTGCAATCCTGCCAGAAAGCAGGTTATGAATTAGGTGACAAATGTGGGAAATTACTAGCGAGCCTAGTTAGAGACCGCAAATCCTCCTCCTACATCCCGTACATCACCGACATAAATGGCACTAAGACTGCACTCCCCAAGCAGATTTCACAGACTTTTAGAGATTTTTTACTCTAAACTTTACAACTTGCTTGACTCAACATCGCCTCAGATGGAGATTGACAACTATATAAAGTCATCTCTTCTCCCTTCACTGTCGGCGGAAACCCGGACAGAATTAGACCAACCCATCACATTAGAAGAATTACAGGGAGCTGTAGCTTCTACTAAAGGAGGGAAAGCACCTGGCCCGGACGGCTTTACTTTATCCTACTATCAGACTTTATTACCGATTCTAGGACCCCAGATGATAAGATTGTTCAACGCAATAAAAGCAGATGACCCCTTCCCCCTGGAATCGCTGAAAGCCCATATTTCGGTGATACCGAAAGATGGCAAAGACCCCGCTTAATGTGGTAGCTATCGGCCCATCTCCCTGCTGAATGTTGATTTGAAACCATTTACTAAGATCATTGCGAAGAGGCTGGCTCAACACTTGCAGTCTCTAATCCACCTGGATCAAGTGGGTTTTATCCCGACTAGAGAAGCGAGAGACAACACATCCAAAGTCCTCAACCTGATCCACCTAGCCTCCAAGACTTGTACTCCCTGTGTCTTCCTCAGCACCGATGCTGAGAAAGCATTTGACAGAGTTGATTGGGGTTTTATGATCTCTGTCCTTCGCTATATAGGCCTGGGAAACTCCATGATAGGCTGGATAACAGGCATATACTCCCACCCCACAGCTCAGGTAAAGGCAAATGGCATTTTATCGGATCCATTCCCCATAACTAATGGGACATGACAGGGCTGTCCACTCTCCCCGCTTCTTTTCGCCCTCTCACTGGAACCATTCCTCTGTAGAGTTAGGTTAAACCAGTGCTTCTCAATTATTTTCTGTCATGCCCCCCCCCCCCAGGAAGAAGAAAACATTTCGCGCCCCCCGCGCGACTGTAAATGGTATCATTTGTCTATAAAATTGTTATAAGTACACCTCTGCATAACACTGTATCCTTAACGTATAAGAGAATAAAAAAAGAAAGAAATGTGGATCAATTTACAACAAAGAATAGCTTTATTAACTGTAGCAGAAAAGATTTAAAGGAGCACAGGATTTAAAGGAACACAATATTAACACAGTATTGATTCCTGTATGTCTCCACGGGTACTCTGCATGTGTCACGTGCGTTGGCGGTCACGTGGTCTTCCGCGTCGGGCTGCTACTGGGGCTGCGCTGGGACACACTCCATTGATCGCGCCGCGCTGCTCCCTCTCTCCAGCCGTAGAGTTGCTAGGCAACCGACGCCGTGTGGGACGCCGCTTGCGAGTGAGTCGGATAATCCGATCTGGACATCCAATATGACAGTGTTTGCCGAGGTCAAACGAGCCCCCCTTTACGGGGCGCGCCCCACTATTTGAGAAGCACTGGGTTAAACCCAGACGTTCAAGGCCTAAATGTCGCCGGTGTCCCACATAAAATCTCCACCTATGCGGATGACCTTCTGTTCACAATTACGAACCCTAATATCTCACTGCCCAACCTCATGCGAGAATTCACTGTCTACGGGCATCTAGCAAATCTAAAGATTAACTTTGACAAATCAGAGGCAATGGGAATAGGTCTTCCGAGTACCATTCTGCAAAACTTGGAAGCCAATTTCCGTTTTAAATGGACTCATACAGCGCTGAAATATCTTGGCACCTACATTCCAGCAGACCTAACTCGTGTATTTGAACTGAATTTCCCACCCCTAGTGACTAAAACACGCATCCTACTAGATCAATGGCACAAGGGACTGCACTCCTGGTTCGGGAGATGTAATCTTTTGAAAATGGTGATACTGCCCAAATTTTTATTTTTGTTTCAGGCCCTACCAATTGGAAATCCCCCGGCGTACTTTAGACAAGTGCAAACCCTGTTCTTCCGCTTTATATGGGCACAAAAGAAACCCTGCCTGTCTAGGGTGTACCTAACGTTACCTAAACGATTTGGTGGCCTGGCGGTACCTAATATCAAACAATACTACCTAGCTGCACACATCAGCCAATTGATCGATTGGAGATGACATATGGACCGTAAACAGTGGGCGCAATTAGAACAGGGATAAATAACTACCTAAAGATGGAGTTTTGGTATTACATTTATCCCATCTCTCAAGAGATCAGCACATATCTGATCACCATAGAGTATTGGTAAATATTTATGTACAATGTCTTCGATTTCACTAAACTCTGAGCTAAAAGCGATAATTTGTTGTTATTATATGCTCTCTCAGCTCCTCTAGCTCATTTTTTATCCCTATTGACACCACTACCTTTCAACAAGTCTATTCTATTCTTGGAATTCGCTATATTAATAGCCCTATCTAGCATCCATCGCAGATATCCTCTCCTTAGGAATCTCTGATATAATGCCAGGACCTGTTTATGATATGCATCTTGTGTACTACAAATGCGGCGAATCCTCAAAAATTGGCCCACAGGGATTCCCTTGATAGTGTGTCTGGGATGCCCCGAGTTGGCCCTTAACAGTGTGTTCCCTGAAAGGGGTTTCCTGAAGAGGTCTGTATGAACCTTTGACCCTTCCACACTTAAATGGATGTCTAAAAAATCCACCTCAACCTTGTTTGTGTAACCTGTAAATTGTAAATTCATATTGTTATAGTTAAGGTACTCCAAAAAATATTCTAAGGAGCCTAGCTTGTCATCCACTATGAAAACCAAATCGTCTGTGTAGCGATAGAACAACTGTATGCTGTTTCTAAATGGATTGCTGGATCCGTATATAAATCCGTCAGTAAAGTCAGTAAATACTGCAGTACATCCAACACAAACATTTGTATTTCAAGACCCAAGTCTGCATATCTCTCCAAGAAAAAATCAACAGCCTGCACTGCTAGATTGTGTGGAATGCACGAGTACAGACTGCTGACATCACAGGTGACCCAAGCATAACTCTTTTCCCAATTTATATCATGCATGATTTTCAAAAGGTGATTGGTATCTGTGATATAGCTGGGCAGCTGACGGACTAGGGGTTGTAATATCTCATCCAGCCACTGACCCAGTTTCTCATTCAAAGAACCAATACCTACTATAATGGGTCTCCCATATAGAGGTGTCAGACCTTTATGGGTTTTGGGGAGATGATGAAAGATAGGTGTCACAGGATGTTCAGGGATTAGCCCTTCTCCCATAGATTGGTCAAAAACTCCCAGCGCAATTCCCTCTTTAACAAATTCAGCGCAACTTTATATTTTCTAGTTGGATCGGCTGGGAGTCTTTGATATGTATGGGTGTCGGCCAATTGCCTTTCAGCTTCCTTCCTATACATATCCGAGTCCATAACAACTATCAAACCACCCTTGTCAGAATTTCTAATCACAATCGTAGGATCTTTTTCCAAATCACTTAAGGCTATCCTTTCCTTGGCCGTCAAATTGTCTTGTTTGGGGTTAGAGTTATTGTAAACTTTTTGAGCCAAACCAGTAAGATCTTTTTCCACCAGTTTTTGAAAACTATCCATTTTCGGACATCGAGCTCCTACCGGATAAAAATCGGACCTGCCTTTAGACACTTTAATATTGGAAATGCTGCAATAGGACATTCGGTTGGTATTCTCACCACTTTCCCATAACAATTCATCCAGTTCGCCCAAAGCACATAATTCTTTGAAACCTGTAATTGGCCCAGAGGCATCAGATATAATCTCACTGTCCACGATAGTCTCCTTCACCTGATCAGTGGAAAAATGTTTTTTAATTGATAAATTTCTAACAAATCTATTGATATCCAAGATAGTATCAAAGACATTAAAATGTCTCGAGGGGCAGAAGTTTAGACCTCTGGATAATAGACTGGTCTCTTCCAGAGTCGGAGATCTTTTAGAGAGGTTTAAAACATTTACAGTACCTTCTATTGCTTGCGGGTTTGATTCCGTATGGGGTACCGACCAACGGCCGTTCCATCTCCCCTGTTTCCTCCCTCGTCTTGTTTTCCTCTGTCTCCCTCTGATTTCCTTTTCTTGTATGGTTTCTTCTTTCTGGGCCAGTTTTTTTGAACTGATGATAAAGCTGTGCCAGGTGATCTCCTTAATGTGGACGTGTTGGCTTGATCAGAATCTGATGAAACAGCTGATTCCCCCACTCGCTCACTCTGGTTCTGAGAAGCTCACATGTCTACCAGCAGAGGGGGTTCTGTGTCGCTCGCGCCTCCACGCATACACCGAGTTGGTATCGTAGTCCAATTTATCCCTCAGCATCTTCTCTATTTTGCTATCAATAATATCCTTCTCCAGATTATTTAATCTCTCATTCAACACTATCCAACTCCTTAAAGTCAGTCAAATCCTGTAGAGGTTTTATCTCATTTTGTATTTTTGAAATTTCCCCTTGTAATACCTCCATTTCTTTCTGTTTTGATGAGATGATGATATTCATGAGTTCCAAAGAACACTTCGATAGTGTATCCGTCCACCTTTTTTTGTGGTCATCATCAAATAATTCAAAGGTGGGGAATTTCTTAATTCGCAACCCTCTTGGAATACGTTCCAGGGTGATGTATTCAGATAGCGTACCTGATTCCCAATAGGCTCTAATTTCTTTACTCATAGCTTTCTCCCAATTTTCTAAACAAAAGTCTAATTGAGCCCAGGTTACCTTCCGCATTATTGATTAAGGTGTTGTGAGTATCCAGCCGAAAGGCATTGTCCGATGGCTGTCTAAAAGTTAGACTGACCACCTGCATAGATTGGCCTTCAGTCATGTTGCAGCCCAGGTACACCGTCTTTTCAGCCGAGCTAGTGTCAAAAGCGAGAGCCAGACATTAAGGAAGTACAAAACACCGCTCAGGTTGTTTAGAGGTGAACCTGTATATGGACCCGGGTGCCTGCGTCGGCTCTCCGCCGTGAACAAATGGAAATAGACAATTTCGGCAGCTCTCCACGGATGAATTTTTGAAGCTTGCAGTTTTATTTCAAAACCGGCGCATGCAGGTACAGGTAGGTACAGGTAGACGCGTTTCACTGGACAACAGCGAGCTTAGTCATTACAAAGAATACAGTGCTAACACTCAGCCTCTTATGGCGGGGCTCATCCAAAGCACCGCCCAACCAGCTGAATGAAATTAACTTATGAACATACAATTAGAAACATCTATCAATTAAAAAAAAAAAAGATTTGCATATGGACCACAATATAGTCTATTAGGCATAACAAATCTTCTCCAACCACAAATGAGACAATTTCAAACAAAAAAGACACAAGGAAGAGATTATAGAGAAAGATGCACGAAAAAAAGCAACACAAAAATATATATATGTATTTCAGAGAGAAAGCAACAGCAGGTGTCCGTGCAAACAGTTCCAATTAAAATGTTGTATAATTAACACGCACCCACCCAATATCGCTCGCTTCCCAAATCATATAATTGTTTGGTGGACATAAAAACGGTGCAAAAAAATGCATAAAAGCAAAATTAAAGAACCATTACATTCATCATTTGCACCATGACATAATTGTACACCAACTCTCCATTATGTGTGTGGCATAATTAGACAAGCCAGACTTATGTATATATGTGGAAAATGTGATCACTGATCCATGGACGAGAGAATGCATGTGTGCTGTTCCAATACATCAGAAAATAGATAAAACCAATGCAAAACTAACCACACCGTTCATACCTCTTTATTATGTATAAATAAATGCAACTTTGTACTATACCCACGCATGCACAATTCCGCCTCATCAGACCAGACCACCGACTCCAATGTGCCGACAGATTGAATCCATAAAGTAAACTCCCAAAGATCGACACAATACGCCCATAATACGGTGCCATACATGTCAAGAGCACCCATCGCTATCAAATTAATATTTAACAAAGATATGTTCACCATTATTTATTGCTCTAAATATAGATGATTAAAAATTCAATGGATAGTGAAAAACCAAGGGAATTAAATGAGACACTATTGTTGAAAACTCTATTCATAGAAGTGAGCGATGTCCCATTCATAGTTTAAATCTAGAGGTATGCGTGTTTGAAAATAAAAAATCCAGAACGCTTCCCTCTTACAAAGAAGTTTAAAGACATCACCCCCTCTATTAGGGGTATTAACTTTTTTCCAAAACTTGAACCCCCATGGCTGTAAGGTCTCCCCCATGGGCATCTCTAAAATGTCGTCTCTCTTTCCTTCCCTACACTATAAATATGTTCATAAAATCTGTCCCTCAAACGTCTAGTTGTACGACCGATATATTGGATGTGACAAATGCCACAAGTTATGATATAAACTACGTATTTCATATTACAGTTAAAAAGGATTTGATTTTATGTTTATTCGTTGTATGCGAGCACACTGTATCACCACCAATGATGTGGCTACAGCAGGGGCAATCTCTACCGCCACACCGAAAATTGCCCCTGCAATGAAGCCACGTAAGGGATTGTTTCGTAAAAGTTTGAAAAAGGCTGGGGGATAAATAACTACCTAAAGATGGAGCCCAAACAGTAAAGATCAACCGGTCGTACTGATTTAAAAGTGACAGGTGCTCAACTAAATAGAGAAATCATGGAATCCACAAATGTACAATATATAGGCTTACCAGAAGCTGGCAAGACACCAGCAAAAAGGAGATGTGTAAACCAAGGGATATCCTCACTTATTGGAAAGAACGAACCGACAACACAAGGTGGATAATTCGCATCGTCCCATTCATCAGAAGGATGGTCTGGCCTCCATAACGGGAAGAATTGCATCACCCATATCCATGCCTTACTCAGTGATGTACTTGTATGATCTGTTGAATTTTAATTTTCCATCCAAAGGTTTTAATGGTGGGAAACCAGCCAGTATCTTCAAAGAGTGTTGATTCCCTGACAGGTAATATGTGAATGAATAGTCACATTTTTTTATAGTGGGGTTCTATTAACTGACCTTTAGAACCCCACTGTGTAAAGGCGTCTGTGTTGTGGGTTTATCTAGCTCCTATAAAAAAGTGTGACTGTTCATTCACATATTACCTGTCAGGAAATCAACAGTCTTTCCGAATAAGGGTGACACGAAGTCCCAAACAATCTTGCCGCTGCCCCCTATGTAGTCTGGGCAGTCATATGGCTCCAAGCTGCTATCTTTACCCTTGTAAATCCGGAAATTACATGTATAGCCTGTTGCCCTGTTACAGAGCTTATACATTTTGACCCCCATATTTGGCACACTTGCTGGGGAGATACTGTTTGAAAACAAGGTGGACAGAAAACGTAATCAGGAACTCAACGCAGACAGCTTTTTGGGGCTTATACAAGGCTGCAAATTTTTGGTTGAAGTGATTTATGAGGAGCCAAATTTTTTGGCCGACAGTTTGTCATTGAAATGCATGAACCTTAAGATTTGCTTGTATCGAGTCCTGGTCATGGCAGCAGAGAACATGGGCATATGATGAATTGGGTCAGTGGACCAATATCACCGCTTCTTACTCTTTTTAGTAACACCCATGATGAGGGATAGGCCCAGAAAGGTTCTAAATTTGGAAACAGTGATATGTTCCCATGCAAATTCTCTGGCAAGGATCCAATTTGGGTTTGCGGCAATAAATTGATCAGCATGTAAATTGCTTTACTCCACAATAGATCTGTACACATCTTCCATGATAAACAGCTCATAAGAACCAAGGGGAGTAAAATCTGCTGTTTCCACCTATATTCCAGGTTGGCCATGAATGGGGGAAGTACAGGCGCTGCAGAAGTGGTGGGCTCCCAATCAGGATTTGCAAGCCCATCAGGAAAGACACTATGGGCTCTACGGGCCTGTCTTTGAATTCTTAGTGGCTGCGGGACACTACTTGTGCTAGCCACTGCACCAGCTTGAGCTGCACTTATGGGACTCGCCACATCACCAAGTGTTCACTGCAGTGCTGGTTTGTCTACAACCAGGATGTACTAGGCTGCTGTTGCTTGCTAGTTCACCAGGTTGAGCGGCACTAGTACTGACACTGCTGCATACGAAAACCATGCGATTTTTGCACCTCAGCAACCTGTGAATGGGGGTCTGGTACGCCTGACCTTAGCAGGGACCACTACTTGTCAGAGCTATCGGTCATGGTGCCGCTGCTGTCTACAGGTTTGAATACTGAGCCTGATTCTGACAGTAAGGCTAGGTTCACACTGCTGCGGTGCGAATTGAATACGATTGCGATGCAAGTTTTTTCAGTTCAGACACAAGTGCGATTTCTACATGTGTTGGTGCGAATCTACTGCAAAGCTGTAGCTGGAGTTGGAGGGAGAAGCTATCGCAGTGATGTGAATGGGAGATTGCGTTTTCAATCCGTGTTCTATTGTAGTCTATGGAGCTGAATTCGCAACGCACTGCATCGCACACGGATCAAACTTGCACAGGACCCTTTTTTTTCACTGATTAGATTCGCAACGCATCAGTGTGAACTGCACTGGTAGAACACTATGTTATTGAAGATGACTTGCGAATTTAATCTATCGCAACGCAATCTATTCGCAGTACAGTTCGCAGCAGTGTGAACCTAGCCTAACTGCTAACGTTTAACAGAGGTCAGGCCTGACTCTAACGCTGCGGTTTTGTGTGCTGTGTATTGAAAGTGACAGTGATCTACTGATACTGCACATCTTGGGGGGGTAAGAAGGGGCTTGAACGCAGGTGCTGGCAGGTGTCGAGGCTGATTTTGCTAACACTGCATTTTGGGAATGCTATACTATTGGGGACGCTAGTATAGTTCTGATCTGATCAAAGATATTGATCCGTTCAGACACTATATTAGTAATGGAGGTGTTTAGTGTGTGTGTTACTGGCAATCAAAGGGTTACAATTTTATTACTGAATATGTGGTGGGCAATCTGACGCTAACTGACGTCACCCGTGACACTAATACAGTGATCAGAAAAAAGATCTATACAATGTACTAATGTCACTGTGACAGGGCAGTGAAGGGGTTAACTGGGGGTTACATAGTCAGGTTGAAAAAAGACACAAGTCCATATAGTTCAACCAAAAAAAAAAATGTGTGTGTGTGTGTGTGTATGTATGTATGTATGTGTGTATATATATATATATATATATATATATATATATATTCTATCCAAATAATCCCATATACAATCCATCGCCCACAGTTGATCCAGAGGAAGGCAAAAAACCCCAGCAAAGCGTGATCCAATTTGCTATAACGGGGGGGGGGGGGAAATTCCTTCCCGATTCCCCGAGAGGCAATTGGATTCACCGTGGATCAACTTAACCTAAAAATGTTAGTACCCAGTTATATTATTTACATTAAGGAAAGAATCCAGGCCTTTTTAAAGCAATCAACCGTGCTGACCAAAACCACCTCTGGAGGGAGTCATTTTCACAGCTCTTATTGTGAAGAAACCTTTCCGTATTTGTAGACGAAATCTTTTTTCCTCTAGACGTAAAGAGTGCCCCCTTGTCCTTTGTGATGACCTTAAAGTAAATAACTCAACACCAAGTTCACTATATGGACCACTTATATATTTGTACATGTTGATCATATCCCCCCTTAATCTCCTCTTCTCAAGAGAGAATAAATTCAGATCCTCTAATCTTTCCTCATAGCTGAGCTCCTCCATGCCTCTTATTAGTTTGGTTGCCCTTCTCTGCACTTTCTCCAGTTCCCCAATATCCTTTTTGAAAACTGGTGCCCAAAACTGAACTGCATATTCCAGATGAGGTCTTACTAATGATTTGTACAGGGGCAAATTAATGTCTGTATCTCTGGAGTCCATACCTCTCTTAATACAAGAGAGGATTTTGCTTGCTTTGGATACCGCAGCTTGGCATTGCATGCCATTATTAAGCTTATGATCTACCAAAACCCCCAGATCATTCTCCACTATGGATTCCCCCAGTTGTACTCCCTCTAGTATGTACGATGCATGCATATTCTTAGCCCCCAAGTGCATAACTTTACATTTATCAACATTAAACCTCATTTGCCACACAGTCGCCCAATTAGACAGTGCATTGAGGTCTGCTTGTAAATTGGAGATATCCTGCAAGGACGTTATTTCACTGCATAGCTTGGTGTCATCTGCAAACACTGAAATGGTACTTTTAATCCCAGACCCTATATCATTTATAAATATATTGAAAAGTAAGGGTCCCAACACTGAGCCTTAGGGTACACCACTGATAACCTTAGACCATTCAGGGGTGATCAGGGGGTTAAAACTTTATTAGTTTAGGGCACCCGCCATATATACCCGATCTGGGACTGACGCTGACACTAACTGGCCTGGCGTCACTAATGCAGTGATTAGTAAAAATCTGTACACTGTACTTGGTGACAGGGAGTGAAAGGGTTAACTTGGGGGGGGGGGGGGGTGATAAAGGCACTAAATGTGCCTAA
Organism: Glandirana rugosa; assembly: GCA_018402905.1. NCBI lineage: Eukaryota > Metazoa > Chordata > Amphibia > Anura > Ranidae > Glandirana > Glandirana rugosa. Next base: position 2,488,306 of record BLSH010139134.1, read on the forward strand.
CTATATGTACTGGTGTTAGTGTAGTGCTTGTACTCACTGTCAGATGTGATCTCCTCTCACGCTGAAACCGAAAAGGGCTCCAGGAGAGGCATTGCACAGGACATTCTGGCATTTGTCATAACCGATCAGCAGGTCCAGGTCATTAATCATTGGCCTGGACCTGTAGATCGGTTCTGAAACGAATCTGATCACCGCTGGGTCGGCAGGTGCATGCGCTCTACCCACGGGTGCATGTCAATTCGCACAGCCCTGCCACCTTGCTGTGATAAATCTGCGGCGGGCGGTCGTTAACTAGTTAAAATGATTGTAAATTGCCATGTTCTTCACTCTGCATTATTAAGTTGTTTGTTGTATCTATATTTCAGGAAGCGGCACCACTAGATCATCCGTTTAGTGCTGTTAAACGGCAGCAGCAAAAGAAGTGGCTGGAAGAGCTGAATAAGCAAAGGGAGGAAGATGCTCTACGCAAAAGGCAAGAGAAGCAAAAGAGTCAAGAGGTACATATGAAAATGGATTACTGAGACATCCACATAATGCTGGCTGCCCCAATCTGCATTAATGCATAACCGGAGCATCTTATGTAGGGCAAGTGTGTCAAACTCAATTTAATTGGGGGCCGCATAAGCATTATGGTTGCCCTCAAAGGGATGGTTGTGTCTGTAATACTATAAATATATCCAGGGCTCTTTTTCTCAAAGAGGTACAGAAAATAAATCACCCCCGTCGAACAGTGGGCGGGGCCAAATTGCATTAACAGTGGGAAGATCTTAAAGGGACAATAAACAGGAGTACAACCTCTGTGGAGTTTAGGGACGTGCTATGTACAGAGTGCATAGTTCAAGGGTGCACTATGTACAGAGTTCAGGGTTTAGGGGTGTGCTATGCAGGGTTCAGCACTTTCACAGGCTGTCCACATCTCCCTTCCACTCCTCTTCAAGTCTGTCCTTTGCACCACTCTCCCCCATTTCCCAACTCTGCATACATCTCCTAAAACAGGCCTCTGTCTCTCTGGATTATAATGCAGCTTACCGCGTGATGCTCCATCCCACACTGCACCTACCTTGCCCCCTCTGTAAGTGCAGGTAGGGATCTGTGGGAGTTGCCGAGAGTAAAGCTGTCCTTGTAAACACAGAAGGTTTCTGTGTTTAAAAGTGACAGTGGAGGGCAAAAACCTAAGGTGGCAGAACAGAGTTCTGCCACATTCTGGCTGAAAGAGAGCCCTTGGTGTGAGGGCAACATGCAATGGTCTGGATGTCCTCCGGATTCGGCCCACGGGCCTTGTGTTTGACACGTGATGTAGGGTGTTCCTGGGTAGATACCATTACTCCAAAGCACAGATTTCAAATCCCTTTTTTTTTTAAACACTAGATGCAGTGCTTAAAGCTGAGTTCCACCCTTTCCTTATGTTTATTAAAAGTCAGCAGCTACAAAGTGTAGCTGCTGACTTTTAATAAACAGACACCTGCCTCCCGGTCCAGCGATGGAGCCTCGGTCCTCTCTCCCCCTCCCCTCCGCGGCGCCGGCATTGCTACTGTGGGCACCCGGCCACGGCTTCACGGCCAGGCGCACACTGTGCATGCGCGAGTGATGCTGCGCTTTGTGATTGGTCCTGAAGTCTTCTAGGACCTGTCCTCTGTCCCAGAAGACTTCTGGAGGGAAGTGGAAGTACCGAAAAAATGGGGTATCCCCACCCCCCCCCTCCTCCCCAAAAGCTCAGTTTCAGCATCCGGAGCTGGGGAGGACGACTTAAAGCGGAATTTCCACTTTTGGGTGAAAGTCCGCTTTAAATTGTAAAGTCTTGTTTTAAAAAAAAAAAAAATAGCAAACATGTCATACTTGCCCACACTGTTGCAGTGGATTTGCACAGAGCAGCCCAGATCCTCCTCTTCTCGGGTCCCTCTTTGCTGCTCCTGGCCCCTCCCCCCTATTGAGTGCCCCCACAGCCAGCAGCTTCCTATGCGGGCACCCGAGCCGAGTCAGAGCTCTATGTGTCCATGCAGACTCGGAGCCTGGCACCGTTCCCTCTCTACCCTGATTGTCTGACTGACTTTGACAGCCGCGGGAGCCAATGGCACCGCTGCTGTGTCTCAGCCAATCCGGAGGAGTGTCCTGGACGGCTTAGACATTCATGGACATTACAGGAGAGAGATTGGGCTCAGGAAAGTAATTAGAGGGTGCATGGGGTGCTGCTACACACAAGGTTTTTTATCTTAATGCATAGAATGCATTAAAAAAAAATGCATTAAGATAAAAAAACTTCTGCCTTTTACAACCCCTTTAAACCATTGCAGTGCTTTAATGTGCGTTTAAAAAAATTACAGCATACTGCAATTCTTTTTTTTTTTTTTTTACATAAACATACCTGAACACACTGCAAGCTCATGAAAATACAACTCCGTAAATAAACACAAATAATGCAGAAAAAAAAATCCTTGTATATGTGTACCACAAACACTCCACAAAGGTATTAGAAATGCATGTAAATGTGCCTGTGGGAGTGTGCACTGAGAACGGGGGTTGTGCCATGAACAAACCCTTAGTCAAACAAAAGTATGAGAGAACCACACTTGGGGGTCTACTTATAAAGGATTCAATTTGCAGTTCGCACAGTGAATGTTTGCTGAATGTTTGTCCTGTTCTTGCTAGTTTATGGCATTTATTTTCAGAAGATCCACTCTACGTGTAACATGGAAGATGGGTGAATTTAGTTTGAATTGAAATTGTGATGGACATATCTAGTTTGTTGTTGCTAAAGGATTACAAACCAAATATTTGAAATTTATACAAATTTTTATTAACAAATGATCCATAAAAACATACTATATATACAACGTTTTGTTAACAGCATAACTCCACTTTTGTTGAGAAAAAAACATTCCCCTCTGGGTGATCTATCTACATTGCAAGGATTATAACAACCTTTGTTGCAGATTCCTACCTTTTTTCTTATGCCGAAGAAATCCCTCTGTGTTTCTCTGTGCCAAGTAGGTCTAATGGGAGTGTTTTCATAATTATCTGTCAGGTGTGCAGCTGCTGAGCACTAATGAGGAAATCTGCATCCGTTTTAGACGTGTTCCTATTGAAAGTATCTCTCCAAAAATGACATTTTTGTTGCAGGGGATGCCTGAAATCTGACTTGTATCTTAGGCAGGCTTCTGGGAAAACACAAGCAGGAAATGTTTCTGGGGAGTGGTCAGTACACATTCTGTGTACAGAACAACTCCAGGTAGCCATATTGCAATGCATTTTCAGAAAATTACAGTGCTGCAGATTAAAAAGGAAAGGTAATTTTTAATAACATTCAATTACAATATGACTTGTGTCATAATTATATGCGCTATATAATATTATTTTTACTTTATTTGCTGCTTTTTTTCCCCATGAAAGTGGAGATACACTTTAAGATTGTATAGCAAATTTTTTGCTAAACACTCCTTGTATCTGGAACAGTCCATAGAGGGCGCATAGGTGCCGCCCCCCCCTCCCCCATTCATGCGTCCCGCCCCCTGATCTACATACAGGGACACTGGACCATGGATTCCAATGGGGGGGGGGGGGTTTTTTTGAAGCACGTGATTAGAGCCGGACGCTGTAAAAGGTTTCAAAATGGGATTGGCTCTGGGCGCAGAGCGATGTGTTCCGAGCCCACCCAGTTGTGTGACAACAGTGAATGAATATTCACTATTCTCACACTAATCCCCCTCCCGGCCATTCAGGAAGTGGGTTATAAGACCTGTTTCTCGATTGGCCAAAACACCAGATGATAAAATGATCCCCCCAGAGCACTATGACATTAGAGCAGAAGATTCTGTCTACAGCCAGGCAGCAGAGAGCAGTGCCCTGGCAGGACAAGAGTCCATGTATCTGAGAGCTCCCTCCCCGCTCACCCCACATTTGAACACACTGAAAGTGTACATCAAAATAGTGGCCTGTAATCTGCAAGGGCATCATCTAGATAGAGGGTAAACACAGATGCAGCATTGAAAAGACAACGAAAACCAAACGTCCTGGATGAAGTCACTTATAAGCTATATACAAATACTGCATGTTTGTGATGCACCTGCAAGGAAAGATTTTATTATCTGCAATTATTTATTACAGCTCCAATGAAAAATCGATGAAAACACATTATACCAATCATTTACATATTAGAGTGTTGTATATGTGCTCCTCCTGGGCATATCCAGCCATATCTTCTAAATACAATAATCTCTGCACCAAAAGTCGTATGGTATATAGAAAGTGTTTATAACATTTTGCTTAGGCCAGACTTTACCATAGTCTCTAATCTCTGAATCCATATATCCTTTCCTTTAGAGGTCTAGTCTAAGTGCCCCTTTCGTGGATCTATTTTAACATGATCTAATGCCATTAAGGACACTTGTGGTGTATCAAGTTTTTTTTTTTTTTTTTTTTTTTGTGTTTTTTTTTTTTTTTTTAGGCCTATAAGCCTACTGCTTGGTGTTACCATCTTTCCATTGGTTGTGTAATAGATCTGGCCATTGATGTGTTGCCAATAATGTCTAATTGTCTTTGCATAGAAACTGCCACAAGTTCAGGTTAATAGATGGATAACACCCATAGTGTCACAGGTTGTCGTGCCTTGTATTAAATTTCTCATTCATGGGTACATTCCACACCGGGGGCATTCCCCGCATTTAAAAGTACCCTTTTGACTCCAAAAATAGTTGATCACCACACCTGGGTGCTTCTTTTGCCTGATGTGAACAGCACATACTATAAACAACTATCTATCTATCATATATACACACACACACTATAAACAACACACTACAATTATCTTTAGATTTATTTCCTTTAGGTTTACCAAACCCATATACTATGAGGTCAAACCTTAAAGCGGAGTTCCACCCACCAGAGTAAATTCTAAAAGAAATGTATTGGGAACGGGTTTGAAGTATATACATTCGTTAATGTATATTATGTATACAGGCAGAGGGGATGCCATAAAGGGAAAAAAAAGTGTGCGGAACTCCGCTTTAAGAATTTCAATTTGTATGCTATCAGGCAGGCCCTTGCACTACATGGTTTTGGTAAATCTAAAGGAAACTAACAACAAAAGTTGTATAATGTGTATGGGGTCTTAGTCCTCACCAGTGCGCCATGGGATGTATCCTGAATTTTCTCCCTTTTTTAATCTGTATCAGCTCTTGTCCCTGAGTAAGTTCAAGGGCCCACTTTTGGCCTATTTTTTTCTTCTTTTATTTTTATTTAAGGCCATTGACATTGCACTCTCTGGTGATGGCCTTCGTGCAGGGGGTTGTTCATATTGTTCTGTGGGGCTTATATTTGGTACTCCCGGTGCTGCAGGCTCCTCTCTGAACCCATCAGGGATATATCCTTGGCCAACCTTACTCACAAGGTGTTTTTTCTGGTTCCTATCACCTCTTCTGCTAACATCTCTACCTAAGGTGGTATCGTATTCTCACCTCAATCAGAACAGTGTACTTCATCTTTTTGTTCTGCACCAAAACACCTTCAGATGACACTCCATTAACTGGCTATGGTTTGAGCCGTTACAGTTTACCTCTGTCATGGCCTTGATGAGCTAATAAATTACCTTTGTGCTCCCAGAGGGATCTCACAGGGCGCTTCCTGCATCTCATTCCACCATCGCTAGGTGTATTTGTCTGGATGTGTTTCGGACCTACTCTGCAAAGGATAGGCTTCCTCCCTTTCCGGTGGAGGCCCATTCTCCTAGCATTGTTGGTGCATCCTTGGCTTTTTAGCATCAGGCTTCTGCAATGCAAACTTGTATGGCTGTCACCTTGTCTTCAGTTCACACATTTACTAAGTTTTAGAGGGTGGATATGCTGTGTTTGGCTGCAAAGTGCTTCAGGCAGCTGTTTGAGTTGAGTCTGGCTTTTTTTTTTTTTTTAATTTGTCTTTGGGGTATGTTGGCTGCTTTTGTTGCTGTTTTACCTTCCTACCTTTACCATTGTTATTGATGGATGACATCATAGTTGTCTGTGACCTGTATTGTATGAGCAAGGAAATGGGATTCTATTTTTGCCTGTTAAAATCTTGTTCTTGACAGGACACAAGCCACCTTCCCCGCTGTAGTCCTTTATTGCCTGCTACATAAAAGAGGATTGCTGGCAGTGGGAGGAGTTTCATGGTGGGTCCTGGTGGCTTTTTTTTTTTGCCAGCGTCCAAACATCTGAAGGTACCCAAATATAGAATGTAAGTCAATGATCTCTACAGTCAAGCTGCCGGCACCATATTGTTTTGGATACCAAACACAGAAACATATAGAGGTAGGGTGCAGCGCTAGACCTTAAAAAAAACTACTATGGTGAAAACTCCATATAAACAAGGATCGCTATAGCAGTCCACAGATTGTGATAGAGTGTCAATGCAGCCCAACCGCTTGAGAAGCTGTCACCCAATTATACAGCCTCTTACCATCCGAAATGGACCTTCATTACAAAGGTTAAACAAGTAATGGTTAACAATCCAGTGGACTTGTCCATTTAGCTATAATCCTCCTGGCCACTCTCTGCTGCCACTTCCAGCTTTGTCTCCTCTCTACAGTAGAGAGGAGACAAAGCTGGAAGTGGCAGCAGAGGAGTGTTTCTCTTGTTCTCATATGACTTTGGATGAGTCTGGGCTGAAACGGCAGAGTGGCCTGGAGGATTATAGCTGAATAGACGAGTCCACTGGATTGTTACCCACTGGTTGTTTGACCTTTGTAATGAAGGTCCATTTCAGATGGTAAGAGGCTGTGTGATTGGGTGATGGTGACGGCTTCTCACGCGGTTGGGCTGCATTGAAAATCTATCACAATCTTTGGACTACTATAGTGATCCTTGTTTATATGGACTTTTCACCATAGTAGTTTTTTTAAGGTCTAGCGCTGCACCCTTCCTCTATCTGAAGGTACCTGCCTGTAACCCAGTTGTCTTTTAAGCTGCCTGTGTCATGTACTTCAAGAAATGGATTTTACATGTCAAAAGTCCCATTTTGTTTGACCACCTTAGTAGTTCCAGCTTTCTTCTGTGCAGGTAGTTTTTGTTCCACCTGTTTTATGGTGGATGATTGGCTGTCCTGCACATTATTGTTGAGGTCCATCATTCTTTCAGGTAGCAGTTTCCCCCCTAGTGTTTCTACCTGTCCTGCCCTGAAACACCAGATTGACTGTAAGTGCCTTTCTGTGGCCATTGCAGTTCCTTATTTACTTCCTCTTTTTTTCATATTTCCTTGTTTGGCATAATTTTCCTTTTGGATGCTCTTATGGTAAGATTCCACATCCTTTGGATAACTCAGTGGCAGTTGGCAAATGGGATTGCTTTTGGAAGTCCTAAATGTTCAAGAGTTAATATATCCCCTGCGTCCCTTAATGAACAAGAGCAGAAAAAAGGGTTTTTGTAGTTACTGTATAGTCTATCTCTTGGAGTACATTAAGGGACACAGGTTTCATCCCCTCCTTCGTGTTTGTGATCTCCTCTGAATACTGCTTTTCTACAAAGCTGAAGCTTGGTGGGAGTGGCTGGGGTTTCAAATTCCTCCTGATAGAGGCAGTATAATCCAAATATGCAAGAATTATTATTATATAACTTATTATTCTGCATCCCTTCATGAACTCCAAGATTTTGATTTTTACAGGTAAGACAAAAATCTGGCTTTACCCATCAGCTGTTTACAGCATAATAAAGATATTCTAATTTAACAATATTCATCCATCACATTTAAAGTCAAACAAGAATTGACCATCTGCTACATTACACAGCAGCACAGTGAAATAACACTAGGTGCTTTAGACTAAGGCAAGTACACACTATGCAATAATGTGTTTTGTTCTCTTTTTATGTCTGCGTTTTGCAACCAACTTTAACCTCCCTGGCAGTATGATTATGTCAGATTTTTGGTGCTGAAAGCGGTACGATTATTTTGCATGGAAATTTGGTGTTTTATATTGTAGTCCTGTAATTCTTAGGAATGACTCACTTAAATCTGTCCAAACAAGAGTCTAGTAGATATCCCGGGTATGATAAAGTTTGAAACATGAAATTATGAATTATAATATAATAACTATAAATAATTATCAAAAATAATAACATAATAGTAATAAAATTATAAGTCGACCCGTGTATAAGTCGACCCCCCTACTTTTGCCCAAAAAATATGGGAAAACGTATTGACCCGCGTATAAGCCTAGGGTGTGAAATGCAGCAGTCAGAACACAGGGACAGGGAGCCAGAACACAGGGACAGGGAGCCAGAACACAGGGACAGGGAGCCAGAACACAGGGACAGGGAGCCAGGACACAGGGATTTTAATGCCAGGACACAGGGATTTTAATGCCAGGACACAGGGATTTTAATGCCAGGACACAGGAATTTTAATGCCAGGACACAGGGATTTTAATGTCAGGACACAGATACTGTAGCCAGAACACATAAGGGATGAGTAAGGTCATTTTGTTTCACATTAAACAGAGCTGTGCTGCTTCTAAGAGCCGTTCTGTGCTGTGTAAGTGTGATTAAACACATTGGTATGCAAAGAATGCTGAGAATGCAGAGAGAGCTGCAGCCCTTCACGGAAATCAGCTTGTGAGAATCTGACACCTCTGTCAGCATTCTTTGCATACCAATGTGTTTTAATCACACTTACACAGCACAGAACGGCTCTTAGAAGCAGCACAGCTCTGTTTAACGTGAAACTACTGATCACCACAGACACTGACTCGGGTATAAGTCGAGGGGGGTCTTTTTGAGCACAAAAAATGGGCTGAAAAACTCGACTTATACCCGAGTATATACGGTAAATCAAAAACACTGAAATTTGCT
>BLSH010139134.1:2498469-2536364 GCA_018402905.1 Glandirana rugosa
GCGTGCCCCCGCCTCTGGCCGCCCTTTAAGTTTTTCACTTTGTGTGTGTCGTGTATGTCATGTGACATTAGAATATCTTATGTAATGACATACTTTAGTAAAGTGTAGGGGAAACAGGGATCACCAAACGGGTCTCGGGACGTACGTGAAAATATATTATTTACAGTAAGAAAGACGGACCTTTGTACTCTTACAGGTATCGTTGGTTTTTCACAGGGAAACGCAGTTTTCACCAAAAACTAGTCGATCTTTTGTGTCTATCATTTATTCTTATAAACGTCTTAACTCACTATGACTAAAAACCCCTTTAAATAGTAGTCTAGTGTACTGTATGTGCTGTGTGTGTTTCACTTTTTGAATTTCCCGCCGGTCTCCGCCCCCGTGCGACGCGACGCTCGCAGGGAACGGAGCCCGGCACACAGAGACATCGGATCGGCGGACACAGCTCGCAGACCCGCTGACACCGCGGGAGGACATCGCTGGATCCAGGGGACAAGGTGAGTAACATTGCCTGGATCCAGCGATGCAATCCCGAGTGTGGCTCGGGGTTACCGCTAATGGTACTGTAATTCCACCCCAAGCCAAACTCGGCTGTTCTTGTATCTTATTCCTATTTTGATTACTAATTTCTGTGTCTATCATTTTCAGGCTGAGCAACAAGATCTTTGGGCAATGCATTTTGATTCATTTAAGAAGGTGGCCAATAATCAAACTCCTGTGTATGAGAACAGTGCGAATTTCCAGCTGCCTGAAATTCCTCCATCCTCATCAGAACCCGGACCAGCAGATCATCAGTTGGCGCCTGCCATAGTTGATCTCCGACAGGAACAGCCAGAAACAAGGTCAACTGAGGAAGAAAATTTTCACGGTCAGACAACTGGGTAGGTATGGGCCATCCTCTGCCTAGCCTGTAGCAAGGTTATCTTTGACAACTATAGCTATCCAATTTATGCTGAAGGACAATTTGATTTGGTGTTGGGGCATTGAGTCACTTGTAGTTCTCTTAACCCCTTCCCGCCTGCTCAGGCATCCCTTTAAACAGTGTGAAATGCCCAGGGGGCAGGAAGGATTGGTGATCATGTGAGGTGACAACTGTCACAGTGGTCACATAATTGGAAGCTGGTCCCACAAGCTACTGATCTTTAACCCTGACTAAGAGCTATCTTTGACAGCTCTGTCTTCGTGCTGGAAGATCACAGTGAGTGTGCTCCCAACACGTAAACATTGGCTGCCCAGCCATGTGTATGTGCGATGTGTAGGTGTTAAAACCCACCCTTTGCTGCCGTGCATATGTGTTGTAAGGTTGAAAACGGGTTAAAGTCTGATATATTAACCTTCTGAAGTTGCTTCTCCATATCAACCAATCATATGCAGACCTTCAGGGCAGGCTTGAATCGAGTGACTGAAAGGAATTAACTAGTTGTTAGGCCTATACTGTTAATGAGTTTTTTGTAAACCTGAATAGGGCATTCTGATGTCCAGGAAACCCATTACCATCAATAAGGAAAGTATTCAACTAAAACAGAAGTATAAAATTAAGTATTCCCAATAAGAAAGTTCTTTTTAGGCAATTTGTTTTTCTTTTTTTAGTGCTTTTCTTTTGTAGACCGTGCCTCCACTCTCCAATATTAGAAACAACCTGTCATATGGGATCCCCCATTGTTGGGACAACTAGAAGGTCGGAGGTCCCTTGAAGTATGACATTTACTGACCAAACCCCACACATTCGCTTTGGGTACACTCGCAGTGTATGACTCCAGGCAATTGACTAATAATAAAATTCACCTGTGGTGACCTCTGACCTTCCAGCTAAAGTGTCCAGCTTTGACACACTAAAGTGGAGCTGAATATTGGGGGAATATGAATCTATCATGAGTAAGCCTGTGTAACTACTGTATATTACTAATTGAACTTTCAATTTTAAAACCATTAAATATGATCTAGGTGCACCAAAACAAAAACGGAGTGTAAAGTCTGTTTACTCTGGAAAGCAGCAGCCTGTGTAAAAAAGCCTGTCCACTACCAGGTTGTTGCAGAGAAGAACCCTTTGTCCTTCTCTGTGATCTCAATGCAGTGATTGTGTAAGAAAAGCTCAAAAAAATGTTTGTGCACCACATCCCTATTGGTGAACAACCAAAATAAATATAGAATCAATGGGGACTTTTCAGGTGCCACTTAGAGTAATACAACATGTATTAAAATACTGTAGGTGTATCTTCATTTACAGCAAAGTGTAACACGATGCATATATCAGATGTGCATTAATGTGGTTGTAAACCTCAGTCATGAAATCTGAGCAAAGCACATATGAAAAGCTCCAAAGCATTTCTCTCTGGTGCTTCGTTCCTCTGTTATTAGCATGAATCACTTCTAAAATGTTTTTCAGACACATGAGATAAAATTGCACGCAGCTTATCTATTCAGAACACAGCTCTTCTGCTATGTGTAGGGGGGGTGTTCCTTTCCTCCAATCAGCTCTCACACACTGTAACTGCAGCCTCTCCTTCCCCTCCTCTGTGCTCCTGACATATGAAGAAAAATTGAACAGGATTCTGCCCTTTTTGAAGGGGTGTAGGGAAGATAAGCCTGCAGATAACCAAGTAAAACCTATGTAGGAGGATTTTTTTCATCTCTATGTATCATTTGAGGCTGTTCACTTCTCTGGGCATATGTGAGGGTTTACCACTTTAGGTAACAATATTCCAGATTGTACATTTCTAACTTGTATACTATGTACCCATATATCATATAAAATATTGTATCTGATTCATTCATGTACTGACAACCTTACAGTACAAAAACACAATGAATTGATATTGAAGGAATTTAGGGCACTGAGTTGTCAATGTTTCACTAGTTTCTTCATCTGCTTCTTCAGGAGTCAAATGTATAGCACGGGGCATTTTAGGTTGGCACAGCGGCATAGGGACTCAACGACCTAGCAAAGACCGTAAAGATTATTGCTAATTCCCCTTAAGCCCTGGTTCATGTTGCAGCGATTTGACATGTCAAATCACATGCCAAATTGGCGGCTATTGCCGGCAATGGCACCATCTGAATCGGTGTGATGCAGCACCGATTCTCAAAAGTAGTTTCTGTACTCATTTTGGCGACTTCAGGGTGTGATTTCAATAGACATCTGTGTGCAGAAACCCGCACAGATGTCTCTGAAATCATCCCCGAAGTTGGGATTGACATGCGGGAATAAAAACGTTTGAGTTCAGCTGAACTCACATGATTTCATTCCTGCGGTCAGTGTGAACCTAGGCTAAAAATCAGCAGACCTGAGGGGGATAAACAGTTTCTTGGTCCACCGATATGAATATTTAGAAAGCTCACCTGGACTTTCTGGCCTAAAAGCGCCCCGCCGCTCCCAATTTATAGCAATGAGCAATGCTGTGTCCTATGATGTACTCCAACAAAAGGATTTTACGGGTAACTTTTTTTTTTTTTTAGGTTTTTACGTACCATGACAGCCCTGTTAGATCCTGCACAGATTGAAGAAAGAGACCGGAAGAGGCAGAAGCAGCTGGAGCATCAGGTGTGAATCCACCTTCTACTTATTGCATGAATTGTAGGGCCAAATAATGGGTATAAGGGGAGAGAAAAGGGAACAGCAGCAGCAGCTTTAAATCGGACAGTAAAGTAGGGAAAATCAGTCATTAGGAGCAGATCATGGCTGACAGAAGGCAGTAGATGATGATTTTGAATGGTAAGGTGGGGAGAAAATAAGGGGGTCAAAAACTGAACTGTTGTCCTTCTCCTTGCCCAACAACTTATAAGGTGTGCTAAAGAAAAATTGGAGGATGAGAAAACATTGGATAGGAGAAGAGTGCATAGAAGGGGTCATTGGAGAAAATGGGGAGCAAAAACAGAGTGCATATAGACATGGAAATATTGAGGACATCACTGTAGAATCAGTCTGCATAGGACATGGTCAAACAAAGAGCTATTCCTTCAGAGCAAAATAGGGTAGGAATCTGCATCTTTGGGCCTCAGTGCAGTTCAGCTGAATCCACTCTGAAGATCAGCAGGCTGCACTTTCACGTTTATGTTTGTGTAAGTTAAACCTGTCGGCTCTGCGAGGATTTACATTCTCCCTACCATCCCACTTACCAGAAAGCGATAGCGGCTCAGGTTGAAGAAAAGCGCAAGAGAAAACAGCTAGAAGATGAGCAAAGACAGCGGGAGGAGCAGGAAGAAGAGCAGCGGCTGGCAAGAGAAAATGAGCAGTTACAGAAGCAGTACGAGGAGGATAATTATCGTCAGAAACAAAAAGAGGTATGCAAATCCACCTTTATATGGCAGCATTTTGCTTTTTAGCAAAGACTTTCAGGAATTTTCTGTTGGCATACGTATTCCTTAATGCTCAAGTATCTTAGGCAGCTATGGTTATTTTGCAAGACTTGTGCACTCCTATCCTTGTAAATCCAGGTGTACCCCTGTGCAATTGATGTAACCAAGCTGTCATTGTTCCAGTCATAACAAAGAGACAGTAAAAAAAAACAGTTCATAGCAGAACTTTTCAAACCTAGCCTTATATACTCACACTCTTAAAACGGGACTTTACCCAGGGGAAGTTCCGCTCTTCCAACTCTTCGCCCTCCTCTTTTTTACATTTGGCACACTTTTTTGAGAGGGAAGCGGGTATCTGGTTTTGACAGGTACCCGCTCCCACTTCCAGTCGGATTGGTGCGACGATCTGAGCAGAATTTTACCCTCCCCTTCCCCCGCGGCCTTCTGCAACACGTCACAATAAAGCTGCAGAACCATTTAGATAGCGCAGCTCGTGCATGTGCAGTGAGCAGCTGGGTGTCAAGCCACAAGCAAACACAGCCAGCTGCCCACAGTTAGGATGCCAGAGCCAGGGACTGAAGACCAGTAAAAAAACAGCTGGGTGAGCAAATCGCTGGATCCTGTGACAGGTGGGTGTCGATTGAAAGTCAACAGCTACGGTCTTTGTAGCTGCTTCCTTTTCATTTCTCCACAGGTGACTGAAGAAGCTCTTTTAACCACTACCGGACCGCCCACCGTCGGTCTTTGACATTAAATACTGTTGTTATGGCAGCAGGTAGCTGCCATAATCCCGGTATTTTGTTCAATGGTGGGTGGCCTGCTTTGGGATAAAAGTTCTCTCCGCAGCGGATTTGCCGCAATATCACTTTTATCGATGGCAGGAGAGTTGCCTCCCTCTGCCGCGTCCCGGTTGTCTCCGCTGCTTACCGGATCCGTCAGTAGCGGCGGAGACGATCGAATCCTCTTCCCTATTGGGCAAGAAGTCGAGTGAGGACAAGATGGCCCCCACTCGACTCTATGCCCTTGAAGGACTGGGGCAATGTCAAACATCACTTCCACCCTAAGGCCTTCTTAAAGGGACAATTAACCACTTCAGCCCGGAAGGATTTCCTACTTTAGGACCAGAGCACTTTTTGCGATTCTGCACTGCGTCGCTTTAACTGACAATTGCGCGGTCGTGCAACGTTGTACCCAAACAAAATTTGCGTCTTTTTTTCCCCACAAATAGAGCCTTCTTTTGGTTTTATTTGATCACGTCATTTCTGATCGCCGCTATAAACAAAAAAAGACAATTTTTGAAAAAAAAAAAAAAAACATTTCTTACTTTATGCTAAAATACAAATCCAAAAAAATATCAGTTTTGGCCGATTTATATCGGCCAATCAATAATCGCAATCAGCGTTTATTGATTGGTTTGCGCAAAAGTTGCCGCGTTGAGAATTTCTGGCGCTTTTTACAATTATTATTATTATTTCTTTTTTTTACTGGTAATGGCGATCTGCAATTTTTATCTGGACTGTGATATTGGGGCGGACATGTTGGACATTTTTGACACTTTTTTGGGACCATGACATTTATACAGTGATCAGAAATTTAAATTTCCTCTGATTACTGTATAAATGTCATTGGCAGTGAAGGGGTTAACCTGCAGGGGGCAATGAAGGGGTTAACTGTGTTCCCTAGGCGTGTTCGAACTGTGAGGGGGCTTGGCTGGCAGGGGCACCAGAGATCTAACTGATCCCGACTACAGGGGATCAGTAGATCTGACATGCCGCCTGTCCACAGGGCATCACGAGTCGCCGGCAGACATAGTCCACCCGACCCATGGCCTCTCTCAGGGAGCGTGCGGCGGGGACGAGTGGTGCGTGCTCGCCCCCTGGCCGTCGCGCACTAAAGTGACCACTATAAGCGGTGATTCGCAGGACAGAGCCACGCTGTCGCCGCTTATAGTCATACTGCGGTCGGGGAAGTGGTTAAGTGCCAAAATTTGGCACTGTTCCATGAGCAGTGCAATTTTGAAGCATGACCTGTTTGGTATCAATTTACTCGGCACAACATTATCTTTTACAATATAGAAAAAAAGTTTTTTTTTAAAAATTGTGTTTTTGTAAGACCGCTTCTCAAATACAGTGTGACATAAAGTATTGCAACGATCGCCATTTTATTCTCTAGGGTGTCTGAGAAAAATATTTAATGTTTGGGGGTTCTAAGTAATTTTCTAGCAAAAAAAAAAAAAAACCCTGATTTTAACTTGTAAACAAGTGTCAAAAATAGGCTTGGTTCTTGTCCTAAGTGGTTAAGGACGCACATCTTTTTATTTCATCATTTTTATGAAATACATTTTGACTAAAATGTATCAGTTTGCAAAGAATAAAAAGTTGCATTGAGGTTACACTTTGTCACAGAATGCAAAAACGAAGGCACGTTGGCTTGAAGTTTATCTAAACCAGTGTTTCCTGATCTAAACTCAACAAAAAATGTAATATATTTCAGGTTACCATTTAGTCCTTAGATTTTTTTTCAGGCCAAGAACATTTTCAACAAGTACAGAAAATATCTGTTGATTTTCTCTACTTTCAGTGTTTTTGTCCCTTCTTGTGAGCTACACAATGCAAAAACGTTATGTTTCTTCTGTAAACTACTAATCTCCCCATCCCCCATGTATTGGAATGCTCCTCACAGGACTATGCTTCCAAGGGACCAGTTGTGGATAGATCTATTCCAGTCCCTTTTCATGCACTATATAGTCAATATTCCCATCGCACACGTTCCTGGAGCAAACTCAAAATGTATTGGGTGCTGCAGCGACAACCAGCTGGTTACTGGTACCAATATGACTTTTAGATATTCGCCAGCACACCATGGATCCTTAGTTTCGTCCAAATGATTATTAATCAAAGTGATCACATCACAAACAGTGTGGTGCAATGTTTCAGAGCCACACGTGGACCCCTTCATCAGGCATGTGATAAAGTGCATGCTGCTGTGCATACATATTTAAACAAAACATCCACCAATCAAAATTAAGGAAAAGACAGCCCCCCCCCAATAAAAATGTCAATCCCGCCAGAAAGTAAAGGAGTAAAAAACACGTCACATATAAATAATGGTATTCATTTGTGTATATAAAGTACCTGTGTTCAGGAAGTTTTTACTGCTGGTCCCATGGGATGTACCGTCCCGAGGGTGTGTATCCAGAAAGCCTCACGCTGCAAGAGCGCCACCTTTAGTTGGGGATGGAACATGCTCAATGACAATGCCTCTCAGTTCATGTGTCTGATGTTTGCAGTCTACAAAGTGTACAGCAACCGGTTTATTCATGTCAATTTGTTTGTTTTTTGTAGCTTTTGTAACTGTCACCCTAATATTGCTCCTATGCTTTTGAAATCTCTTTTTGAACGGGCCAATGGTTTTACCCACGTATGTGAGTGCACAGGGACACTTAAGAATATATACTCAGTACTCAGTGTTGCAGTTTAAATAATCTTGTATACTGTATTGTTTGCCTTTGTGTGGGTGTGTGAAATGTCCCCCACAGATAAGCGAGTTGCAGACGTTGCAATTAGGACATTTTATAGCAACCTGTCTTCGAGGAGATTTTGGGAGGAGTCTGTAAGTATTTATGCTTAGGGTCCGCCTGGACCAGAGAGTCAGGAAGCGTCGTCCTGAGCTTATGTGCGAATAAAGGCGTTTTTTATGGTTGGGTGTCAGTGCTGTCAGCTAGCAGTATATGCAGATTTTGTGTCATATGACTTGCGATTTAAATGTGTGTATGAACATTGGTCGATCCATTTGTCAGTGGCTTTAGTATGACCAGCTCTGGATTTCGCCAATGCATGGTCAAGTACTTTGACAGGATACCCACGTTCTAAGAATTTATAGTGCATTTTCTCAGTCTGTTGTCTATCGCCATCTTAGCAGATTCGTGAGAACCCTCACGAACTGAGAAATGGGCAGGCTATCGAGAAGGTGCTTGGGATGCGCACTTTAGTAATGGAATAGTGTGTTCCTATCCGTAGACTTGGTGTATAGAGATGTAGTTACCGAGTCTTGAGATCTGGTGACCATTACATCAAGAAAAGGGATGTTGCAAGGTGAAATACCATTCAGGAAATTAACAAAGTTAAGGAAACTGACCTCATCACCAACCCAGATCAGAAAAATATCATCCATATACCTGAGCCAACTTTTAACATCTACGAGAGGTAGATCAATTGGCAGTCCTTGGCACTACATGTGATGGATAGTTTGATTAGGGCTCTTGCTCTTCTTTTTCTTTGCTTCTTTTATTCAGCTCAGTAATGTGAGGCCAATGACCTGTACCAGACCAGTAATGTGAGGTCAATAAACTGTACCAGACCTGTAATGTGAGGACAATGAC
Source organism: Glandirana rugosa (assembly GCA_018402905.1). Lineage (NCBI taxonomy): Eukaryota > Metazoa > Chordata > Amphibia > Anura > Ranidae > Glandirana > Glandirana rugosa. The sequence continues at coordinate 2,507,147 of BLSH010139134.1, forward strand.
CTGTACCCCCCATACGGGTCCAATAGATAGTTTACAGTGAATGGTAATGGTCTCATTTCTTTTTTTAGTTTGTAAGGCCTGCTCCCTGGAACCCTCTGTTTCAGCTTCCTTCTATTATTATATTCACTTTCCCTTTGCATTTAGATTTCATTCATTCTTCAGTTCTTTCTCTTAGCTATATTTTATTTACATTTATTTTCATTTGACATTAATTTCTCTTTCATATTTACTTTATTTCACTTGTCACCGCACTTTTACTTGCAACTTTCTCTTTAATTGTATTTTATTTTCCGGCTTCTTTTCCCTTCTCCCCTTTTTTTCTTTCCTGCTTTTTCCTCTCTGCAACTTCTCAAGCACACTTTGGCCCCTTTTTCCTCTTCTATTTCTTTCTTTTTCCTTATATAATTCAGGTCTCTCCCTCTTCCCCCTGCTCCATGACTATGTTCATAGTGTTGGGGCACGCCGACGCCACCAGTTTCCATGACGACCGTGGCCCCCGCTATCTGGCATCTCTGTTATTAGTAGCCGGCCATGCTGCGCATGCGTGGCCGTCCTCGATCCTGATTGGCTGACGGGATACAACGTGTTGACATGCCCTCGCTGTGCAGCATCTCTGCTGCGAGCAGCTGTCCGTGCTGAGCATGCACGGGCGTCCTTGGAGCTGATTGGGCGGGAACAGTAGGAGCAGGTGTTACCTGCTTCATGGCAACCAGCGGCATTATACATACCTCCCGATCGGATGTATCGGCCGATGGGTGAGATGCTCTGCGGCAGGAGATAACTAATGGCCAATAATAACACAAGCTATCCCTGCAGTAATAAGCTTCCTGAACCGCAACACAGGTACTTTTTATACACAGATTAATACCATTATTTACATGTGACGTGTTTTTTACTCCTTTACTTTCTGGCGGGATTGATGATATCATTACCATTTTTTGGGGGGCTGTCTTTTCCTTAATTTTATTGGTGGATGATTTGTTTAAACATGTATGCACAGCAGCTTGCACTTCATCACATACCTGATGAAGGAGTCCATGCAGGCTCCGAAATGTTGCACCACACTGTTTGGGATGTGATCACTCTTTAAATAAAAAACGTTTGGACGAAACTAAGGATCCTTGGCGTTCTGGCGAATATATCTACATGGCCTTTTCATGCACTGCCACAAAAAATAAATTGGGTAGGAAATGGTTTAAAATATATATTTTAAAATGAGGATGGTTTTTGAAATGTAAAATAACTATTGAACAACTTTTTTATCTTGGTATTTTTGTAAATAAAGAGCAAAGTCCAGTACTGGACTGACTAATACTCATACAGTTGGGTCCATGTATATTTGGACTCAGGCACAATTTTAATTTTTTTCAGGTATTTACCAAAACATATTCAAGCTATAGTTCAGGTACTTATCATATAATGGATATGGGCTGAAAATGCACACTCTCAGGTTTAATTTGAGGGGTATGGACATTCATATCGGAGAAAGGGTTTAGGAATTACAGCTCTTAAAAATAGCCGTCCCCCTTTTTCATGGGACCATAAGTAATTGGACAATTGAATCAAAAAATGTTTCATGGCCAGCTGTGGACTACTCCTTTGTTAATTCTTCATCAATTAAGCAATTTAAAAACTCTGGAGTTGATTCTAAGTGTGGTATTTGCATTTGGAATCTATTGCTGTGAACCTACATTATGCGTTCAAAGGAGTGGTCGATGCAAGTGAACAGGCCATTGTATGGCTTCAAAAACTTAACAAATCCATCAGAGAGATAGCCGTAACATTAGGAGTGGCCAAATCAACAGTTTGGTACATTCTGAGGAAAGAAGAACGCACTGGTGAGCTCAGCAACATAAGTCCTGGACGTCCACGGAAGACAACAGTGGAGGATGATCACAGGATCCTCTCTGTAGTAAAGAAAAACCCATTCACAACATCCAGACAAGTGGACTCTCCAAGAGGTGGGTGTATCATTGTCAAAGTCTACAATCAAGAGAAGACTTTACAAGAGCAAATGCAGAGGATTCACCAGAAGGTGCAAACCATTAATAAGCCTGAAGAATAGAAAAGCCAGGTTAGACTTTGCCAAAAAACATCTAAAAAAGCCAGGCCAGTTCTTGAAAAGCAGACTGACGGGAAGAAAATAGTGTGGAGAAGGCTAGGAATAGCTCATGATCCAAAGCACTCAACGTCATCTGTAAAACATGGTGGAGGCAGTGTGATGGCATGGGCACGCATGGCTTCCAGTGGCACTGGGTCATTGGTGTTTATTGATGATGTGACAAAAGACAGAAGCAGCTGGATGAATTCTGCAGTGTTTAGAGATATACTGTCAGTCCAGATTCAGTCAAATGCAGCAAAGTTGATTGGATGGTGTTTCATAGTACAGATGGACAATGATCCAAAACACACTGCAAAAGCAACCCAGGAGCTCTAAAAGGAAAATAAGTGGAATATTCTGCAATGGCTGAGTCAATCACCTGATTTCAACCCAATTGAGCATGCATTTCACTTACTGAGGGCAAAACTAAAGGCAGAAAGACCCACAAGCAAAGAACTGAAGACAGCAGCAGTTAGAGCCTGGCAAAGCATCAGAAAGGAGGAAACCCAGTCTTTGGTAATGCCCATTGGTTCCAGACTTCAGGCAGTCATTGCCAGTAAAGGCTTCTCAATAAAATGTTAAAAATGGAAATTTTATTTATGCTTATATTCATCTTTCCAGTTACATTTGAGCCCCTGAAAATGGGGGGGGGGGGGGGGGGTCTGTATATAAAAATGGTTGCAGTTCCTAAAATTTGTACTTGATATTTATGTTCAACACCTTGAATTAAAGCTGAAAGTCTGCACTTCAAATTCATTTGGCTTGTTTCGTTTTAATTTTATTCTGGTGGCATACAGAGCCAAAAGTATGAAAATTGTGCCTGTGTCCAAATATATATGGGCCTAACTGTATCTCATGCACACCCTCTCCACTGTTTCAAGCTGACTGTCTTTACACTTCTGACAATTGTGGGAACCTAGCCTTTTTTCCCCCTCTTTCATAACTACTAGTCAGAGATGCTGAGGAGTGGCCACGCCCGGAAGCATACTGAATTTATTTCTAAAGTCATAATGCACTTTTATATTACCTATTTTAGATTCAGGATCATTTTAAAAGTTAAGTTCACATTAAAATAAATAAATGCCCATAAAAAAATGTGCATTTATTTATTTTTTTTAGCCTGGAAAGCATTGCACCAACAAACTGCTGGTGCCTATGTAGGACTCCGGCAGATTGTGAGTGTAAGCGGTCTGTCTACGGTCAGGCAGTTTTACACTGGGAAGATTCGAACTACCACAGTGCTCAACAGTGCAAAGGAAGTACTTGTAGTTCATTCATTCACAGAACTGTGTTTTCAAAAAGCGACAGCTAGTATGGGGAACTTCTCCCACTACTGCTGCCACAGGGAGAGAGGGCAGCGGATGGCGACTGCAGCAGTGGGAACATGTTACATGTTCTATCCTAAAAATGGAGGGAACATGTAACATATTCCCAAAGGTGAACTTATCCTTTTAAGTGGAGTACAATATCAATTTCGACTTCTGTACATAATTTTTTTTTTAATTATTTTTATTGATTTGTATGAGACAACAAAAGACACAGTACAAACATTGGAGGGGCCAATCTGGCTCCCCCTGGGATCGAACAGATCCCCAGCTAACTAGACCTATAACTCCTAGCTAGCCAAAATGTAACCCAACAGATCAAAATTTCACTCCCCCCTCCCCTTCTCACTTGCCCAGTCGAGCTTCCGTCACCCATAACCTTCGAATAAGATAAACATTTGTCCCAAAGTTAACATTCTGTCCTTGTTGAACGGAGACTTTTTTGGGGAGTCATTTCTCTCCGCCAAAAACAAAGATATACAGAGGTCTAATCCTGCCCGCAGTGCCATTTTAGTATCCTATTCTATGCAACCCCCTGTCCAGCTCTAAACAGATCATGGTTTCAACCCCTAGCCCACTGAGTTAGGTGAGTCATACCAGGCTCCCCAAACCTTGTCAAATTTTTTCCCGCAACCTCTAGCTATGTATGTAGACTTATAATACGGCATCATTTTATTGATCAGCCTCTTCCACTGTACCAGTTCCGGGGTTGCGGCTTTCTTCCAGTGAAGAAGGATAACCTTTTTACCATAGTAAAACAAGATGGTGAGGAGTGTTCTTTGGGCCCTGGAAGGCACTACATCATCCACCAGTCCCAAGAGACATACCCGAATTGACATGGGGATAGGGACCATTAATACCTCAGCTATGCAGGCTGTCACCGCTTCCCAGAAGGTCCGGATCTGAGTACATTCCCAAAAAATATGATCTGTCGCTGCAGGGCTGTAAGAACACCGCCAACACCCTGGGGGGACCGAAGGGAATATACGAGCAAGCCTAGCTGGACTATAGTAGGTGCGATGTAGGAATTTAAATTGGATTAATTTGTCTCTGGCAGAGACCAGGTGCTTGAAGGGCTTATCCCAAAGGTCATCCCAGTCGGTTATGCCCCCACGACCCTGACAACCCTAACCGCCCACACCATCGGATCGGGATATTCTAGAAAGTGAGGGAGCCTAGGGTTCAACCATAAAGGTGTTGTAGGTGAGGTGCCACTATAACTAGGATTTGCCACCATGGATTGTGTGAGTGGGAGGGTAGAACGCACTCCTCTATGAATTGCAAATCATAGAGATTCAAACAAACCCAAATAGGCAGCCTCCAAAATTGTTGCTGAGTCTCCCTCATCAGATGTCAACCATCGGTGGACGAAGACCATCTGACCAGACAGATAGTACTTCCTCCAGTCAGGTAGCACTAGGCCCCCCTGGCATATCGGTTCCTGCAGGGTCTTAACTCCTATTCTAGGAGATTTAGGGGCCCACAAAAAGGAGCTTGTGATCCCGTCTAACTGCCTGAAATAGGAGTGGGGTACTATTATTGGAGCATGCCTTAGAAAATATAGTATCACTGGAAAAATTTTCATTTTTTAATAAGTTCACCCTCCCAATCAATGATGGGGCAATCTCTGCCAGGTTTGTGTCTTATTTTTAAGTAGGGTGAGCAGTGGTTGGAGGTTCAAGTGAAAATAGTCTTGGGCATTTGCTGTCACCTGTACCCCCAGATTAGTGAAAGTGGAGACCCACCTGAGTGGCAAGTCCGGGTCTGCAACCTCCCTTGCCCTTGCACCCAATGGAAGGATGGAGGATTTACCTCAATTTACTCTAAGGCCAGAGAAGCTGGCAAATCTATTTAGTATATCTAGCACTGCCTTCAAGGAGCTGGCCGGGTCCCCCAGAAACAAGACCAAGTCATCTGCATATAACGCTAAACATTCCTTTATATTCCCCACCGAATGGCCTGTATTTCAGTAGAAGCCCGCAGAGCTATTGCCATTGGCTCCATAATGAGCGCAAACAGAAAGGGGGGCAGGGGGCATCCCTCTCTGGTACCTCTCCCTATCGCGAAGAAGGGAGATATCCATTATCCCATTCTAATCGCTGTCCTTGGCCTACTGTACAGCAATGCCACCCACTTCCTAAAAGTCGGGCAAAACCCCATATATTCTAGCACCCTGCCCATATAATGCCAATCTATGGAATCAAAAGCTTTTTCGATTTCAAAAGATACTAGGATCCGTGTGTCTGGGTCAGGCGCCAGCAATTGCAGGTGGGTAAACAAGCGACGCATATTCATATCTGTAGACTTGCCAGGCATGAATCCAGTCTGGTCAGGATCAACCAGAGTGGCAACCACTCCCGCAAGTCTAGCAGAGGGCACCTTGGTTAAGATCTTGAGATCAGTGTTTAACAACGCTATTGGGCGATAAGAGGAGCATTCAAGGGGGTCCTACCCAGGTTTCAAAAGAATCGCCATATAGGCGTCCAACATAGAGGGCGGCAAAGAGCCTCCCTCCAAGCAGGCGGCAAACAGGGCGGTCAATCTGGGGGCCAACTCCTCTACATCACCTTTATAAAGGTCTATTGGAAACCCATCTGGCCCAGGGGCCTTGTTGGGCGGGAAGGAAAAGATGGCCCGTTCTATTTCTTTAGTTGATTATTGGTGCTTCCAGCAGTTTCCTATCTTGGTCTGATAGCCTGGGGATGTCTAAAGCGCCCAGCAATTGATCCAACTCCGTATGATCATAGGGTGGGATGGGGGCATATAAGTTGGAAAAGAAGCTGATTAACTTGGATAAGATTTCATTGGTATCCGTAACCCTTCCACCTCCCGACTGCCTGATAACACTACTAACAGGGTGAAAATCGGCCACTAACATAGCGAGTAATTTACCATTTTTGTCTCCCTCTGCAAACATTGACGCCGCCCTGTGACTACTTTCAGTGTGTGCTACGTCTGAGTATCGCAGAGAGAGACATCTCCTGGCCTCCACCAGCGCCAAATATGTCTCCTCCGATGGGGAATCTGAGAATCTCCCAGCACAGTCCTGTTCAGCCTCCTGTAATAGTTGGACCTCTGCGTTCTGATCTTTCCTGGCCTCTTTTAAGGCCGAGATGCATTCTCCCCTAAGCACTGCTTTGTAGGCATCCCATTGGATCCCTGGGTCTGCCGTACCTTCATTTAATTCCCAGTAGGTGGATGTGGCTTTTTTTATTTGGGTCAGCACCTGTTCATGTTGTAACCATCCCGTGGAGATCCTCCATCCCCCCCTCCCTGCCCTCCCAAGAGAGAGGGTCAGGAGTAGGGGAGAGTGATCCGAAACGCCCCCAGGCAAATATTCAATCCCACTCACCCACTGCATCAGAGAAACATTTCCAAATACCAGATCTATTCTGGCTGAGGAGCGGTGCGATGTGGACAGATGAGAATAACATCTGTCCCCCGGGTGCTTCCATCTCCACAGCTCTGTCAAACCTGTCGCTTCAACCCATGTCCCGAGGTCCTGCGAGCAGCTCCTGGAGGGATTGGAAGTATCCAACCCCCCCAGGATAGCATTAAAGTCCCCCAGCATGACCAAGGGAAGCTGGGCATAGGGTGCCAATTTAGCCCAAAGATCATATAAAAACTGAACATTTGAGGGTGGCGGGGAATATACGTTTACAAGCAACACTTTTGTGTGGCTCAAATCCAGTACCAGAGCAATAAACCTCCCCCCAGGATCAGAAATCACCTGATGGATGGTGCAAGGGTACTGCCTTACTTATGAGGATCGACACTCCTCGGGAGTATGTAGAATAAGTGGAATGAAAGACCTTTTGAAGCCACGGTTTTCGTAAAGTGCTCCAGGAGACCCTGCACCCATCCAAATGGGTCTCCTGGAGCACTATTACATGCGGTTTATATTGTTTCAAATATTGAAATACCGAAGCACGCTTATACTTATTGTTCAACCCTCTGACATTCCACGACCTTTATAGGCTTAGCCATTTTATCTGTGTTACCAAAAGTTTAGTCCGGATGGGAGAATGAGCCCAGAGTCTTCTGCAGAAAACGACTTTCAGCAGTGGGCAGCTCCCCATCCCAATGTCCTTGATGCCAGGTGAGTGAGGTGCAGCGACTGAGCAAGTAAAGAAAACCCCGTCCCCTGCCATTATACCATAGTGGAACAACAAAGGGAAAAATAAAAACAAGAAAAAAAACGAACTCCCCCCAACTCGGTCTGCTATATGGCTTGAAATTCCCAAACAGTAACATGTCAGAAAAAAACAAAGAAATTTCCCTCTGGTTGCAAAACCGAAAAAGAAGTCCAAAGTTTCACAGCTGTGTTCTTGTGAGTCTCAGTAGCTCCTGGTTACTGATGAGTCAGGGCTAGTCAGAGCATGCAGAATAAGGCTAAAGTGGGTTGACATATGTAATCCCACTGTAATGCAATACCACCCCCTTGCAGCCAAGTACTTGGAGGACATCTGGGTTTTTATCAATCAAATTAATGTATTAAGCCTCCAAACAAAACCTAAAGTAGGGCCATAACCATAACAGAACAAAAACAGGACAAAAAAATTACGAAAGTATGTGTCAGCCTCACCCATACAGATCTGCATGCAGGGCCAGTTCGTCCGTTTGCCTAGTTATCTGCGTCAAGGGTTGCTATCCAGCCAGTCGCCTGCCTCCTGGGGACTTTCAAAGAACTCAACTGTTCTCTTGAACTGCACCCAGAGCTTGCTGGGATAAAGCATGCTGTATTGAATATTTCTCTCCCTCAGACGTTTTCTGATGTCATTCAAGGATCTTCTTTTTTGAGTCTGCAGAGAAATCAGGAAATAGCATTATCTGTGCATCTTCATATTTTAGATCTTTGAGCCGCCTGGATTCCGCCAAGATTCGGTCCCGGCCCCTATAGTTTAGAAACCAGACCAAAAAGGACCTAGGGTATGAGCCAGGTGGCCGTGCGCCCGTTGGGACCCTGTGGGCCCTTTCCACGACATATGTGGGGGTAAATCTCCCAGGGACAGAAGTTGTCTAAAAAATTGTTCTGCAAAGATGGTGGGCTTGTCCCCCTCCACGCCTTCCGGTAGACCCACCACCCTCACATTGTACCTCCTCTGTCTGTCCTCTGTGTCCTCGGCCCGGCGATGTAATGCTCTTATCATATGCCTCATGTCAGATAGTTGAGAGGCCTGGGAATGTGAGGATTCCTCCACTTCGGAGATCCTGTCCTCTGCAGTAGTGAGCCTGCTGCGTATCTTGTCCATATCATGGCGGATCAGATTACACTCAGTGGCTAGGTCATCTATTCTCACCATAACAGCCGCGCTGCTCGCAGTGATGGCCTCCAGGATGGGCTTTGTTATTGTCTCCTGTGGGGAGTCACCGCCCGGTGGCTCCGATGGGGACACTGAGGAAGCCCGTGCACCGCGATCATCCGAGCTCTGTCCTTCCATGTGCTTGGTCCTCTGCTCCTGTGGCAAGATGGCGGAGGCGGCACTCAGGCCTAAGCCCTGTGAGGAGCGGGTCGCTCGCGGTTCCAGGAGCGCGGCCTTGTAGGACTTGGAGGAGGCCGATGGCATACTCCAGGACTCCGTTCACTTCTGCCTCTATAGATCGGGGTGAAGACCCGGCTGAAAAGCTTTAGATAGACGGATGGTGGAGAGGATTTTACGGAGCTCTCACAAGACGCTGCTGCTTCCTTCACATCCGGTCACGCCCCCCTTCTGTACATAATTTTACATTTATTTTTTTATTTTATATATTCTGTATCTTTTGTTCTTGAATGTAATTTTAATGACAAAATAGTGGAAAGAGTGAGGTTCTAAAATGTTTGTTTTACAGGAGGTTTTAAGCCTGAAGACCAGAGAACTCTATCAAAGTATGCAGAGGGCCCAAGAGGAGGCTCAGCGGCTGAAGCAGGAGCAGCGAATGCGTCATTTACTGCAGAAAGGACATGATGTATCCAACCTGCAGAAGAATGCAACAGGTAATCTATGCTCTGTTGTGCTTGATTACATTCTATTACAGAATGAGTAGTCCGATCTGGCTGGGGCATAGAAAGCTATTTAATGGAATTGCTGGGCTGAAAAGACATCTCTGATTTACTCTTGTAAAGCCTGTTTTTTTACTAATGTGATTTCCTACATAACATGAATAGTGTTGATATGATCTTTTTTCAGGTGAAGCCATCCACTTGGATCTCACCCGGGCTGCTAGTTGCACCACCGATGTTATACCAGAGAGCTCTCGCAGTGGGGCCAACAGTATTATGATACCAAGTGTTACAACATTAATCTCCCCCAGGAAAGACACAGCAGTTCAGACAGGTAGTAGAATGTTTTTTCTTTGTGGTAGATGAGAACAGCTTGTATAAAATCTGCTTGCTTGTTATATACAAAACAATGTTTGTTTTTCATTGAGGGACACAGTCTTAACCTTGAGGGTTATACTGTTTCCTACAGGGCGATTGGAAATTGTAGGTCAGCCCAGGATAACCCCTCCTACTGCTAGCATGACAGGTTTTTTTTTTTTTTTTTGTAATTTATTATTATATTTTTTTCTTTTGCTGTTGTCCTAGAAGTATGGATGTCTTTTTTTTCTTTAAAGCGGAGTTCCACCCAGAAGTGGAACTTCCGCTTTAAGTCCTCCTCCCCAGCTGCGGATGCTGAAACTGAGCTTTTGGGGAGGAGGGGAGGTGGGGATACCCGATTTTTTTTTTTTTTTTTTGGGTACTTCTGCTCCGGTTGCCTTAGGCAATTGGAAGTGGAAGGTCTCCTTCCCCCTCCCTCCCGAAGTCTTCTGGGACACAGGACAGGTCCTAGAAGACTTCGGGACCAATCACAAAGCGCAGCGTCGCTCGCGTATGCGCCCGGCCGTGAAGCCGCGGCCGGGTGTTCACAGTAGCAATGCCGGCGCCGCGGAGGGGAGGGGGGAGAGGAGCGAGGCTCCGTGCGGCTCCATCGCTGGACCGGGAGACAGGTCAGTGTCTGTTTATTAAAAGTCAGCAGCTACACTTTTTGTAGCTGCTGACTTTTAACCATTTGCTTACTGGACACTTAAACCCCCCTCCTGCCCAGACCAATTTTCAGCTTTCAGTGCGCTCACACTTTGAATGACAAATACTCAGTCATGCAACACTGTACCCATATGAAATTTGCGTCCTTTTTTTCACACAAATAGAGCTTTCTTTTGGTGGTATTTAATCACCGCTGTGTTTTTTTATTTTTTGCGCTATAATTCAAAAAAGACCGAAAATTTTGAGAAAAAAAAACGCATTTTTCTTCGTTTTTGTTTTGCAAATTAGTCATTTATCTTCATAAATTTTGGCCAAAATGTATAATGTTACATATCTTTGGTAAGAAATAACCCAAATTAGTGTATATTATTTGGTCTGTGTGAAAGTTAGAGAGTCTACAACCTATGGTGCAAATCACTGAAAATTGATCACACCTGATGTACTGACGGCCTATCTCATTTCTTGAGACCCTAACAAGTCAGCAAAGTACAAATACCCCCCAAATGACCCCTTTTTGGAAAGTAGACATTCCAAGGTATCTAGTAAGTGGCATAGTGAGTTTTATGAAGTTGTCATTTTTTCCCACAATTCTTTGCAAAATGAAGATTTTTTTTTTTTTTTCAACAAAATTGTCATTGTAACAGGTTATTTCTCTCACATGGCATATGCATACCACAAATTACACCCCAAAACACATTCTACTACTCCTCCTCAGTATGGTGATACCACATATGTGGGACATTTTTACAGCCTGGCCACATAGAGAGGCCCAACATTGAACTAGCACCTTCAGGAGTTTTAGAAGCATAAATTACACATCTCATGTCTCAACCACCTATTACACTTCTGAAGGCCCTGGAGCACCAGGACAATGGAAACTCCCACAAAATCACCCCATTTTGGAAAGCAAACACCCTAACGCCCTAACGTATAATCTATGAGGCATAATGAGTCTTTTGAACGGTTCATTTTTTTCCAGAAGTTTTTGGAAAATGTGTGAAAAAAATGAAACCGTATTTTTTTTTAACACAAAGTTGTCCATTTATAAGGTATTTCTAATACATAGCATGTACAAAGGAAAAATGACACCCCAAAATACATTCTGCTACTCCTCCTGAGTATGGCGATACCACATGTGTGAGACTTTTACAGAGCCTGGCCACATACACAGGCCCAACATTGAACTAGCACCTTCAGGCGTTTTAGAAGCATAAATTACACATCTCATTTCTCGACCACCAATTACAATTCTGAAGGCCCTGGAGCACCAGGACAATGGAAACGCCCACAAAATGACCCCATTTTGTAAAGCTAACACCCCAACATATAATCTATGAGGCATAATGAGTCTTTTGAACGGTTCATTTTTTTCCAGAAGTTTTTGGAAAATGTGGGGAAAAAATAAAAACTCATTTTTTTTTTTTTACAGAAAGTTGTCCATTTATAAGGTATTTCCAACAGATAACATGTACATAGCAAAAATTACACCCCAAAACACCTTCTGCTACTCCTCATGAGTATGGCGATACCACATGTGTGGCTACATACAGAGGCCCAACATGCAAGGAAGACTGTCAGGTGTTCTAAGGACACATAGCACTACAAATACCAAGAATTACACCCCAAAATACATTCTGCTGAGTAAAGGGTAAACAAAAGATTACCTGTGGTTTTAGTATTGCAGCTGTCCACAGGAGGATAGCACTGGTCCGGGCAGCAGGCAGGGACTTGGTCAGCTACAACAAACACAATTGTCCAGGCAACCAACAGCGAATGCAATTGCCCAGGCAACAGGCAGGAAAACTGTCCATAGTACAGGCAGGGATATTGTCCATATACAGTCCAGGGTCAGCACAGACAGAGATATTGTCAACAGTGCCAAAATAGTGGTCCTGGTATTAGGACAATGAATGCAATTGTCCAGGCAACAGGCAGGAATACTGTCCATAGTACAGGCAGGGATACTGTCTATATACAGTATATACAGTCCACGGTCAGTGCAGGCAAAAGTAGTGTCAACAGTGCCAAAATATTGGTCCTGGTAGTAGGACAGTGAACACAATTGACCAGGCAACAGGCATGAATACTGTACATAATCAGTACAGGCAGCAGGCAAGGATACTGTCCATATACAGTCCAAGGTCAGTGCAGACAGATATTGTCAACAGTGCCATAATATTGGTCCTAGTAGCAAGCAGAAACATGGTCCATAGTCCATGTAGCAGCAGAGGTGTGGTCAGTTCATGCTGCAGGCAGAGGCATGATGGCAATAAGTCCTGCAGGCAGATGCAGGGCCTCGGTCATGACAGAATGGGGACAGGGGTAGATGATTCTCCCACCCAATCTCTTTGAAGCCTCCAAGTCCCCAGACCCTAATCTGGGAGAGAGAAAACAAAAACAATGTTTTCTTCTTCCAGAAAAAAAACATTCTGGAGCTCCTCGCATATGTGAGACCCCTGTGTTGTGAATCCCACTACTCCAGTTGCAGGGTACAAGATCAGTCCAAGAGGCAGGCAAAAAACGTGGTCAAACAGTCCAGGGTCAGTTCCAGATCAGGCAGAAGTATGTACAAAATCGGTAGGCAGAAGCATGGTCTAATAACTAGCCAGGGTCAGTTCCAGAGCAGGTAGTGGCATAAGGGGTGCAAACTGGAAAAAGTAACTGAGGAATCAATAATTGATTAGGGTGTGATAATGCCAGAAGCAGTGACCTATGCATAGACCTGGTTGGGAAGGGCACAATATGTGGTGTCTCTTCTAACTCCTCTACTAGGGCACACCCGCCATCTTTTCTGGCGTTTTTGGCCTGTTTGTCTGGGAGGTATTTTATCAGGCAAATGGCGCTCGGAAAGTCTGCTACACACATCGGATCTGATATTTTTTGGTGAGCCGTTGGGGGGATAGCAGTGTGGTGATGATATCCTCCTGGTAGCCAAGGAAGGGTTTGGGGTTTACGGTGGAACTGCGATATATGACATAGGTATTGTATATGGCCTAATGAAAAAATTAGAGGGTAACTTTTTTATACCAGTGTATGTTCTTCTGGTAAATAAATAGGGTTCCAACATTTGATTGTTTAGGTCGACTCCTCCCATGTACAAATTGTAATCGTGGATACAGGTTGGCTTCTGTATTGGGTCATTTCTTCTGTGGATCTCCACAAATTAATTGTTGTGTATAGACGATAACAAGTATACATCCCTTCTGACCCTCCACTTCACAGCCATAATTTCCTCATTCCGCAGACTTGCCGTCTCTCCTTTTCTAAGCCTCATGTTGACGAGTCTTTGAGGAAAGCACATCCGATTATTTTTTTTCTGGCTGTGCCACAAGCTGGTGTACTCTTCCTGTAGAGGTTCCGGAACAGGGGTAAACTTGTATAAAAATTATCAACATACAGGTGGTAGCCTTTGTCCAGGAGCAGGTAAATTAGTTGCCAAACGATTTTACCGCTTGCACCTATATAGTCTGGGCAATTAGGGGGATTCAGCTGGGAGTCCTTCCCTTCGTAGACTTTGAAGCTGTAAACACACCCCGTGATTCGGTCGCACAATTTGTAGACTTTCACCCCATAGTGGGCCCTTTTACTGGGGATATATTGTTTTATTCCCAGACTTCAGCTAAATTTCACCAGGGATTCGGGATGCATATATGCTGGTCTGGGGTAAATAATTGGGGAAATATTTCTGTAAAATAATTGAGAATTGGGCGAATCTTATAAAGCCGGTCATAATTTGGGGCATTTCGGGGAGGGCACTGGGTATTGTCATCAAAATGTAGAAATCTCATGATCATGAAAAATCTTGTCCTGGGCATTATTGATGAGAAGACCAGCATGTGGTAGATGGGGTGGGTGGACCAGTAGGAGCGGAGTTCAGTTTTTTTGTTAAGTCCCATGCAGAACGTAAGGCCCAAAAAAGTTTTGAACTCTTCTACCGTTGCGTCTCTCCACTCATAGGGACAGGCATAATAGGAGGTTGGTTTAGCCTGGATGAATTGGTGTGCATATAGGTTGCACTGGGTCACAATGGATCGTAGCATGTCCTCCTTAAAAACTAAATCAAAAAAATTAATGGGTGAAAAATTTTCTGTGTCCACCTGGACTCATGGCTGGGCAGTGAAAAGGGGAATCCTAGCTTCTCCTGAATTTGGAGGAAGCCATAAGGGGTGCTTGAGTGAGTAGGGAAGGCCAGCATGGGACCTAACCCTTTTGGAGCTGAGATATAGCGGTGCTGGTGGATGGCACTGGGGTGCTGGTGGATGGCAAAGTGGTGCTGGTGGACGGTATTGCCTGCTCACCAATGCGCCTTAGTCTGGCGGGTGGACAATATTCCTCATCTGAGTCCAGCTCTGATTCGCTACTTGAGACCAAATCGTAGGTTATATCAGACTAAGAGGAATCTGCAGGAGAGAGCTCCCCATTGTTCTCGTCAGCCGCAAGAATATTGTAGGCCTCCTCAACAGAAAAAGATCATTTTGCCATTGTTGCAGCACAAATTGGCACTGATGACACGTATGGCACTAATGAGGTGATGGGCACTGATGGCACGTGACACTGATGGGACTGATGTCAGATGACACTGATGACTGATCAGGTGGCACTGATATGTGGCACTTGTGACAGGTTAGGTGGAACGAATATGTGGCACTGATGACAGGTCTGGTGGCACTGACACGTGGCACTGATGACAGGTCAGGTGGCACTGACAAGTGGCACTGATGACAGGTCTGGTGACACTGATGATATGTGGCACTGATGACAGGTTCGGTGACACTGATATGTGGCACTGATGACAGGTTCGGTGGCACAGATGAGAGGTCAGGTGACATTGATGACAGATCAGATGGCAATGATGATATGTGGCACTGGTGACAGGTCAGGTGGCACTGATGACAGGTCAAGTGACACTGATACAAAAATAAGGAGAATAAAAAACACCCGTAGCGGTATCGAAAACTATCTATAGATGCATGTATATACAAATAGCAGTATATACAGAGAAGTCACAAAAAGTAGAGGGACCTCCCTATGTATACATGCGTGTATACACCGTCAGGCGGTCCTTACGGACCATAAACTGACTAAACACTATAACTCATATGCAGCGCCTATATCATAAAGGTAAATTTGATTCAGAAGATAGTCTTTCAATGTATGATGAAAGCGATATCCGTTCAACCTTATGACAACATTTCTCTGGAGTATCTCCAATATGAAATAAATAGATGGAGGCTTACCAGAAGGTAGTAGTATATACGCGGGTGTTTTAAATCCTAGACGGGCGGTTGCTCATCGGATCAGTTGGAATCGATGTGACAAATCCCGGAGGAACCTCTGATGCCAGTGGGGGACCTCTGATGCCAGTAGGGGATGATCCTGGAGGGTCTGGATGCCTTTGGACCTAGGTGGATGATGGTGAGGGGGAACCCGTCTCCGACTTCTCTCGACTCACACCCAGGGGGGAATCCAATCCGCAGTGTGTGTATCAGGGCTCCTCTGCCGCCAGTTCCTGCAGTGTCTGGCGGCAGAGGAGCCCTGATACACACACTGCGGATTGGATTCCCCCTGGGTGTGAGTCGAGAGAAGTCGGAGACTGATTCCCCCTCACCATCATCCACCTAGGTCCAAAGGCATCCAGACCCTTTTGAACAAAAGGTATTTCAAGCTGTTATATAAGTATTTTGTTTGAGTTATTATAACCCTTATGTTTCTTATGGTCTTGTTGGCAGTTCAATGTTGCTATGATGTTGCACGCATCACGGTTTTAAGTACGTTCTATGGTCTATGAATGCAAGTCCTGTACTGTAAGATTAAGATAATAGGAATTTTTGACTTGCCTGTAAATTTCTTCTCTTGGAGTACAGTACAAGACACAGGTCTCCTCTGTGCCTTGATCACTTCTTACTGCTTGCTAAAAAAAAAAAAAAAAAAAAAAAAAAAAAAACTGGAGCTACCTGTAGTGAGCAGGGTTGCATGGATATGTTTTAGGGGGCAGCCCTTGGCCCTTGCAAAAATGTTTGCCATTGTCTACTTAGCAGCCTATAACCCAGGGTCTATGAATACAAGTCCTGTACTGTACTCCCAGTTGGGGAATTTTACAGGTAAGTCAAAATTCCTATTTTTTTTTTTTTTTGTATGGTGGCAATGGTAATATTTGAATTGCTAGGTTGTATTCCCAGAGCTTAGATCTGATCCTTCCAAAAATTGAGCATATGTGTACGTTCTTCTTGACAGATGATCTGGATACTAGGATAAAGCCTGAATCTGTTTCTAAAGGGCAGTCCTGGAGACGAGAACAGAATGCCTCTCCTGATATACCTGTAGAATTCACCTATCAGCAGCCAAAGGCTGAACAGCTGGGGAAAAAGGTAAAGTCTCAAAGAGACAGGAGTGAATCTACAAAAGAAAACACAATCAATGACATTTATGACCAGTATGCAAGGACAGAAAAGCAGGCCAGGGAACCTGGACGAAAACCTGACTGGAACAGAAACAGACCTCAAAGGAAGTATGTCCCAGCTTCTGAGAGGTACCCCAAAGGACAGCAAAAACAGAGGGAGGAAAGTAAAGTGAGGCGACAGATGGAGCTCCGTCATTTGGTTGAAAAAAACTCTTCCAATAACCTCAGTACCAGAAAAGACCATTCTCCAGAAAGGTCCCCTGTTCCTAGAGGGGAAGCCAAAATCTCCCACCCGTCAGAGGAAATCAAACCTGCATTTGAATTTCGAAAGGTAATGTGATAACAGATATTGAACATTCTGTGTATAAATTACAAAAAGTCCACTTGTTACAGAAGTGTCAAATTAGGCCTGAAGAATATTTATATATGTCACATCTAAGATATACCGTATATACTCGTGTATAAGTCGACCCTTGTATAAGCCGACCCCCCTACTTTTGCCCAAAAAATATGGGAAAACCTATTGTCCCCCGTATAAGCCTAGGTTGTGAAATGCGGGAGCCAGAACACAGGGCCAGGGAGCCAGAACACAGGGCCAGGGAGCCAGAACACAGGGCCAGGGAGCCAGAACACAGGGCCAGGGAGCCAGAACACAGGGCCAGGGAGCCAGAACACAGGGATTTTTAATGCCAGAACACAGGGATGTTTAATGCCAGAACACAGGGATGTTTAATGCCAGAACACAGGGATTTGAATGCCAGGACACAGGGATTTGAATGCCAGGACACAGGGCTTTTAATGCCAGGACACAGAGACTGTAGCCAGAACACATAAGGGATGAGTAAGGTAGTTTAGTTTCACATTAAACAGAGCTGTGCTGCTTCTAAGAGCCATTCTGTGCTTGTGTGACTAAACACATTGGAATGCAGAGAATGCTGAGAATGCAGAGAGAGAGAGCTGCAGCTCTTCACAGAGATCAGGAGGTGGGCCTGACTGAACAGCTAACATCAGCTTGTCCCTCCCACCTCCCTACATCAAGCTGAGAATCTGACACCTCTCTCAGCATTCCCTGCATTCCAATGTGTTTAATCACACTTACAAAGCACAGAACTGCTCTTAGAAGCAGCAGGGCTCTGTTTAATGTGAAACTACTGATCACCCACAGACACTGACTCGGATATAAGTTGAGGGGGGTCTTTTTCAGCACAAAAAATGTGCTGAAAAACTTGACTTATACCCGAGTATATACGGTATTTTTCCCATTTTTGCATTTTTACAGTGACCAGTTCTCTTTAATGAGACACCCAGGGGTCTAGTAGAACCTTGATGTCTTCTGTATACTCCGCTGAAGCTATTGGAACACAGATCATGCTCTACTAGCTCCTTCTCTAGCCATTCCCTCCATGGAATGCCCACAATGAATGAAAAAGTGATGTAATATGCGTAGCTTCCTGGTTTAGTCACTGGGGGGGGGGGGGGGGGTCGGTGTTGAGAGAACCGATGCCTGCCCTATCCAGCGACACCATCCATGAGGGTCTCAGGCCCACAGTATAGCAGAGCCTTGGCTACATGGTGGGGCATCCTGTAGGGGGAAATGGTGTGTTCTGTTGCATGCGGAGGTAATTTGAGTGGTTTTCTTCCAACAAAGCTGATGTAAAAGTGCACACTTTTACATTCTATTGAACAGCCTGCCCCCTTCTTTGCCAGTGCCACCCTTGGAGGCTCTCCCCATACCTCTGGGGAGCCCAGGATCAAGATAAACCTCTTCAGGATGTTGTGTGGGAGAGAATGCTCCCTGATCTCCTCTGCGATGAATGAACCCAAAAGAAACAAGGATTTCAACGATTAACAGCTACTACTAGATTCAGGCAGGGTTTAAGAAATACTGGACATCTCTCCAATTGGCAATGACTGCAGGTTTTCTTCTATCAACAGCTACTGGTAGATGCAGGCAGGATTGGATTAAGGAAATCCTGGATGTGTCCCCAATTAGCCAATGAGTGCAGGTTTTTTATGATCAACAGCTGCTGGTAGATTTAGGACATATAGTCGAAATCCTGAAACTCTTACCAGTTAGTCTTAAAGGAGTATACTGAGCTTGGTGCAGAAGAAGATTGGGTCTTCAGAACGTCTTATAAATCTCAGTCGGAACCTGCCTTTGCTGTCTGCTTTTGCTGCCACCTAACCCCCCCCCCCCCCTTTCTTCAACTTCAGGTGCCCATTCCTTTTCCGGCCTCATAACAGAGGTGTTTTCTTAACATCAATGACTGCAACGTGTTGCTCCCCCTGATCTTAAGAGCTTAAAATACTTTCTTGTCTCACTTAAACAGCTTAAAAAGGAAACTGTATCCTTCCTAATTAAGGCTTTTAGTGACACTTTAAGATTGGAGGATTCTACAATTCCTTCCCCTATCATGGTGTCTGGACTCAGTTTTCATAGGCCAAAACTTTTAACCAAGGTGTTTCATTATCGTCCCTTATTCAACTATTTAAAGTGGTTCTAAAGGCAGAAGGTTTTTTTTTTATCCTCATGCATGCTATGCATGAAGGTAAAATGCCTTCTGGGTGCAGGACCCCCTTTATACATACCCGAGCCCCATCTCGATCCAGCAATGTGCTCGAGAGCAGCGGCTCTCCCATGTCTCATTCTCCTCATTGGCTCACACAGCAGCGGTAGCTATTGTCTCCTGCTGCTGTCAAGCACAGCCAGTGAGCTAATGAGAGTGTGGGGGCAGGGCCAAGCCATGCTCTGTGTGTGAATGATCAATGTCCATTTACAGGAGCATAGCTTGGGAGTGAACCTGCTCAAGTGACCCCAGAGGAAGAGGCTTGCTATTGGGGGCACTCTCAGCGGGGGGAGCAGTTGGGGCTGCTGGCAGGGGACCCAAAAAATATTTTTTAATGTTTTACCTTTTTAGAATCATTTTAATAAATTTCTTGCCCATAAATAGTTCCTAATCTCTTTTTGCAGAGGATTTTTTTCAAAGTATAGTGTACTCCTCCTGTGGCTGGAAACCTGTCTCCCCTTTAAAGAACTGCAATTACATTTTTTCGCTTTACTCTAAGGC
Organism: Glandirana rugosa; assembly: GCA_018402905.1. Classification (NCBI taxonomy): domain Eukaryota; kingdom Metazoa; phylum Chordata; class Amphibia; order Anura; family Ranidae; genus Glandirana; species Glandirana rugosa. The sequence goes on from BLSH010139134.1 coordinate 2,527,044, forward strand.
CAGGCACACAAATCTAAGGTTTAATGGGGAAGGTTGCCACCTTCCTATCCTACATTAAATGTCCCTTTCATTACTCCAAATCCGATTCCAGCTCCCAGACCCACGTTTTCTTCCTCCCCCCACAGGCATGAGGTTGTAAACATCCCTGGCAAAACAAGTGACCCAAATCTGCTGTTAAATCCACAACTGCATTAAGTTCTGGCAACCATGAGAGGTATGGAAAGGGTTGGGCCATTTGATGTCTTTAGCAGAGATTTGGGAAGCTTGTCTAACTGATGCAAGATTCAGGAGATCGTATCAAAAGGTTACAAATTATTTTAAACTCTGTTCTTCGGCTCAATTCATTGCTTTGTGTCCTTTCGTTTTTCAGCAAAATCAGTTGGATTTCTTTTCAGCCATTCAGAAATGATTGACCCAGGGATTATCGTTTCCACTCTCCAGCCAAAATACGTTTTTACTTTTTTCCTCATGCTTATTTATAGTTCCAAAATTCAAAGGCGGCACTCGTCCCATCTTGTATTTGAAATTCCTCGATGTCTTTGTACATTCTAAATAGTTTTGGATAGATTTTATACATTCTGTTTATTGCCTCCCTTCATCATGAGTTGACTTAGCATCCATTGACATAAGGGATGCATATTAATACATTCCCATCTTTTCAGGTCATCCTAGATTCTACACTTTTTGTGGGTCAACAACCACTCTCCGCTTGAACAGGCGGTGTTCAAGGAATGGCTGCGGCCACCAAATTCCTTTGCTTTTCCCCCCAGTGGCCTGCCTGAATAAGGCAACGACCATTCCCTTGGAGGGGTCTCCGTCTTTTAAGGAGGCGGCCGATCGCCACACGGAGGCAGTTTCTAAGGCACTTTAATTGTTGGCTGGGTCAGCCATGCGGCCGGCACCAGTGGCTGCGATGGCGGCACAATCTCTTCACGAGCACACTGCACACTGGTTTAACTTGTGAGTGTGCACAGGCTGAGGTGCAGCAGGCACAACATTTACAAGAGGGTCTCCGCTACATATGCCATGCTGCTTTGGACCTTCTTCCCATATTGTCAAAAATGTCTGTTTTTGCAATTGTTATCAGGCGGGTGCTGTGCCTCTGCTCTTGGTCGGGCGACCAGGCTTCAAAGAAAGCTCTTGCAGATCTTCCCTTTCAGGGAGGGCATCTGTTTGGCCCGCAGTTGGATGAAATCATTAAGGATTTCATGGGAGGGAAGAGTACTTTCCTTCCAGAGCCAAAGCGGCGGGATTTTCACCATAGGCAGGGCCCTGTTTCTTCAGGTCAGAAGTATTTTTCGGGCACCCGGCTCAGCGGGTAAGGGCTTCAAGTCCGGTAAGGCTTCCGCTGGGCACAGTAAAAAGCCCTGGCAGCATAAGTCCGAAAAAGGGAGGGATAAATCAACCTCCGCATGATGGGTTGCCCCCCGCCCGACTCACGGGTGGGGGGGGGGGGGCGGTTGCTGGGGTTCGCAGACCGATGGACTGTGCCCGCATCACTGATCGGTGGGTACTGGAGGTGGTGTCCCCTGGGTACAGGATAGAATTAATCTCTCTGCCCCCAGAAAGGTTCTTCCCTTCAAACTTGAGACTCCCTCAGGGGCAACGGAAGGCGCTTTTAGGCGCCGTTCGGGCACTTGCCGAACAGGGAGTGATTGTACCGGTACCCATGGTGGAAAGATTTCACAGGTTTTACTCAAACCTCTTTGTGGTGCCCAAAAAGTGCGGTGTCAGGCCAGTTCTGGACCTGAAGGCATTAAACCACTTCGTAAAGATGAAGAGATTCAGGATGGAGTCCATCCGCTCTGTCGTGGCCGCCCTGCACCAAGGGGAATTTATGGCGTCCCTGGATATCAGGGATGCGTATCTCCATGTTCCAGTTTGTCACAGTCACCAGCGTTTTATATGCTTCGCAGTGGGGGACCTGCATTACCAGTTTGTGGCACTTCCCTTCGGGTTGGCTTCATCTCCCCGAGTGTTCACCAAGGTGGTGGCCCCGATGCTAGCGCTGCTGAGACAGAGAGGTATCGCGGTAGTAGCATACCTCGACAATTTACTCCTGAGAGCAGAGTCAGCTGTGGCTCTGGAGGAGAACGTGACAATTACGGTGTCCACGTTAGAGGAGTTCGGTTGGCTAATCAACCTGCAGAAGTCATCGTTGACTCCATCCTGCCGGCTGGAATACCTGGGTCTGATTCTGGACATGGTGCAGGCAAGGGTGTTTTTACCACCAAACAAGCTCCTGACACTTCAGGCAGCAGTGCGAACCCTGTTATCACGCCAGTGGTCCTCCTTACGGTTCTGTATGCGAGTGTTGGGGCTCATGGTGTCGACTTTCATAGCGATACCTTACGCCCAGAGTCACACTCGGCTCTTGCAGAAGGCGATTTTGTCGCAGTGGGACAAATCTCCCCTATCCCTAGACAGACTGATCAGGTTGGATCATCAGTCCCGAGGATCCTCGATTTGGTGGATTCGGGCTCCGGCCCTAAGGTTGGGAAAATGTTTTCTCCCCCTCAATTGGTCGATAGTAACGACGGATGCCAGCCTATTGGGCTGGGGAGGGGTCCTGGGTCAGTTCTCTGCCCAGGGTCATTGGTCAGTGCAGGAAGCCTGTCTTCCAATAAATGTACTGGAACTGAGAGCAATCAGACTTTGTCTGTCCCATTGGTCAGAAAGGCTGCGAGGCCTCCCTGTCCGGGTTCAGTCGAACAATGCCACGGCTGTGGCATATGTGAACCATCAGGGCGGAACAAGAAGCTCGGCAGCAGCCGCGGAGGCGGCTCTGGTCCTTTGGTGGGCAGAACTTCACGTGCCAGCTCTCTCTGCAATCTACATCCCAGGCGTGGAAAATTGGCAGGTGGACTTTCTCAGCCGCCGGACTCTGGATCAAGGGGAATGGTCCCTACAGAAGTGTTCCGCCAGATTTGCCTCAAGTGGGGCACACCAGAGGTGGGCCTCATGGCCTCCAGGTTCAATCACAAGGCACAGACCTTTGTGTGCAGGACAAAAGATCCCTTGGTGGTCGCCTCGGACGCACTGGTAGTGCCCTGGGGTCGGTATCGGCTACTGTACATCTTTCCTCCTCTAAAGCTTCTACCGCGGGTTCTGCGCGGGATAGAAGCAGAGGGAATCCCGACAATCCTGGTAGCTCCGGACTGGCCTTGGCGTCCTTGGTACGCCGACGTAGTACAGATGGTGACAGATTTTCCGTGGCATCTTCCTCTTCGCGAAGACCTACTATCTCAGGGGCCCATCTTGCACCCTGCTTTACCCTCGCTGGCTCTGACGGCTTGGCTATTGAGTCCCAGGTGTTGAGGGATAGGGGTGTCTCGGACTCCGTGATCCCTACTATGATTGAAGCACGTAAAAGTACCTCACGTAAGATTTATCATAGGACCTGGAAGGCCTATATAACTTGGTGCAAGGCAGGGGGTTGGAACCCCCGCTCTTATGTAGTGTCCAGAGTATTGACTTTTTGCAGCAAGGACTGGACAAGAACCTGGCGTCAAGTACGCTTAAGGGTCAGATTTCGGCTCTGGCGGTTCTTTTTCAATGGCCCTTGGCGTCTCATTCATTGATCCGTACATTTGTACAGGGGGTACGTCGTGGCTCCTCGGATACGGTCGCCTCTGGTACCGTGGGATTTGAATCTGGTGCTTTCTGTGCTGCAGAAACCACCATATGAAAAGATCAGGGACATTCCCTTGCGACTGTTGTCGCAGAAAGTGGCTTTTCTGGTGGCTGTCACATCCGCTAGGGGGGTGTCTGAGTTGGCAGCATTATCCTGCAAGTCACCTTACTTGGTCCTTCATAAGGACAAGGCGGTTTTGCGACCTTCCCCTTCGTTTCTTCCGAAGGTGGTTTCTTCTTTTCATTTAAATGAGGATATTGTTCTTCCCTCGTGCCCGCACCCGTCGCATCCCGAAGAAGTTGAGCTGCATTCTTTGGATGTGGTGAGGGCTTTGCGGGTGTATTTGTTTTTTACAGCTTATTTTCGGAAGTCTGATTCTTTATTTGCGCTGACGGAAGGGTCGCGGAAAGGCATGGCGGCCTCGTCGGCTATGATTTCTCGTTGGATCAGGAAGACCGTGACTCATGCATATGAGATTCGGGGCAAGGTTCCCCCGTTTCCAGTCACGGCTCATTCCACCAGGGCAGTTAGTACTTCCTGGGCGTTTAGACACCAGGCCTCGGTGTCTCAGGTGTGCAAAGCGGCTACTTGGGTCTCAGTGCACACGTTTACTAAGTTTTACAAAATTGATGTTTCAGCATCTTCCGATGCTGCTTTTGGCCGCAAAGTATTACAAGCGCCAGTGTAGGCGCGATTAGCGCCGCCTGAGAGGGCGTTTTTCTGTTGGGTACAGTTGTTATAGTTTGCCCACCCCTCTTGATTGGCACAGCTTTGGGACGTCCCCACGTGTCATAAGAAGGCTACGTCTGTCAGTGAACGGAAGAGTAAAAGGGATTTTATTATAACTTGCCGTAAAATCCTTTTCTCTGAGTTCACTGACAGACGCAGCACCCACCCCTCTGTGTTGAGTTTGTACGGCTTGTTACGAACTCATGTGCTATGCAGAGCAGGGGGATTATATGCTAAGGTGAGGATGGCCCCCTGGGAGGGGCCAACCTATGCTTTTGTTTTATTTTTGCCTAGTCTACTCCTAGTATTAGCATAAACCCCACGTGTCATAAGAAGGCTGCGTCTGTCAGTGAACTCAGAGAAAAGGATTCTACGGTAAGTTATAATAAAATCCCTTTTTTTCTGCACCCCAGTTCCTATGTTTTCCTGCATAGTTGAGTTTCTGGGCCATGTTTCCACGTTGGAGGTATGGCTTTTTTGCCCAATAATTCAGTGAAGACCACTTCTTCTGGCCAGACCTCTCTGGACAGTAGATGGGTGTACCTGGGTCCCACTAGTTTCTTCCAGTTCTATGCTGATGGCACTGCTGGCCATCTTCCGATGTCCAACAAAAATAAGCATGTGTCTTTCATCTGCTGTATCGTCTTTGGTCTTCAACACTGCCTGTTTTGAGAAGAGCTTGAACGGCACATCTTGAAACCCCAGTCTGCTTTGACATCTTTGCCTGGGAGAGACTTTGCTGATGCATTATAACTACCTTGTGTGCTCAGTCTTGCCAAGGTGTATGACCTATGAAGACCTTTGTCTTCCCCAAGCTCTCCTTAGTAGCAGAGCTTGGCTGTTCCTCACTCAGTTTTACGCCTCTGACACAGCTGTTTCCGTTTCACTTAATGAATGTGTTTAAGTCTACATATGAAATTGATGATCCTTAGCACCTGTATAGTATAATTGGCTAATCGTACACCTGACCCACTCATCCTACAAGGTACATGATTTTGTGCAAGTGTCAAAATTGATGAAGCCAACAGGTAGTCACATCAAATATTGATTTGATTTAGATTTTCTTCACTTAGCATTTTGTAAATTGATTAAAATAAACAAAATATATATATTTTTTTAAAGCATTCTTGCTTTACAGCATTGCTTCACACCTGCCTAAAACTTTTGCGCAGTAGTGTGTGTGTGTGTGTGTGTGTGTGTGTGTGTGTTTGTTTATTTGTGCTGTGCACAGTGGAACATAGACTTTAATGAAATATAATTTTGTGGCATTTCAAAATGTTCTTTAAAAATTAAACAATGCAGTGTATTCTAGTAATGTATCACACCACCCTGCTACAATATACACCAGTCTGCTGAGTTTTAGCTTTCAAGTTGGTGTAAATGAGCCTTAACACCTTTCACTGTTGTAACCTAAACATACAATGTAAATATGCTAAGGATTTTTTTTTGTTCAGCACAAAGTGCTATATACACATATTGCAGATTAACGGCTCTTATCAAAAGTCTTTTTATTGCAGGAGGAAAAAGTTCATAAAGCTGACCCATATTTCAAAAGGTAAGTGCAACTATTCACTGCCAGAGCTATTTTTTTTTCTTTTGCACATATGATAAAAATCAGATTTTGGACCTGAAGAACCCTGAAACATTATATATTTTCTGAAAGCAAAGACTCTGGGCAATAAAATCTTTCCAATGGTTTATCAAATGTATACAGTTGTGCTCATAAGTTTACATACCCTGGCAGAATTTGATTTCTTGGCCATTTTTCAGAGAATATGAATGATAACACAAAAACATTTCTTTCACTCATGGTTAGTGTTTGGCTGAAGCCATTTATTAATCAACTGTGTTTACTGTTTTTATATCATAATGACAACAGAAACTACCCAAATGACCCTGATCAAAAGTTTACATACCCTGGTGATTTTGGCCTGATAACATGCACAGAAGCTGACACAAAGGGGTTCAAATGGCTATTAAAAGGTAGCCATCCTCACCTGTGATCTGTTTGCATGTAATTAGTGTGTGTGTGTGTGTGTGTGTGTGTGTGTATATATAAAAGATCAATGAGTTTCTGGACACCTGAGAGACCCTTGCATCTTTCATCCAGTGCTGCACTGGCGTTTCTGGATTCTGAGTCATGGGGAAAGCAAAAGAACTGTGAAAGGATCTGCGGGAAAAGGTAGCTGAACTGTATAAAACAGGAAAGGGATATAAAAGGTATCCAAGGAATTGAGACGCTAATCAGCAGTGTTCAAACTCTAAGCAAGAAGTGGAAAATGAGGGGTTCTGTTAAAAACAAACCCCATTCAGGTAGACCAACTAAGATTTCAGCCACAACTGCCAGGAAAATTGTTTGGGATGCAAAGAAAAACCCACAAATAACTTCAGGACTCTCTGAAAACGTGGTGTGGCTGTTTCAAGATGCACAATAAGGAGGCACTTGAAGAAAGATGGGCTGCATGGTCGAGTCGCCAGAAGAAAGCCATTACTACACAAATGCCACAAAGTATCCCGCTTACAATACCCCAAACAGCCCAGAGACAAGCCTGACACAAAGTCATTTGGAGCGATGAGACCAAAATTGAGCTTTTTGGCCTCAACCATAAACAATACATTTTGGAGAGGAGTCAACAAGGCCTGTGAAACATGGAGGTGGATCACTGATGTTTTGGGGATGTGTGAGCTACAAAGGCACAGGAAATGTGGTCAAAATTGATGTCAAGATGAATGCGGTATGTTATCAAAAAATGCTGGAGGAACATTTGCATTCATCAGCCAAGAAGCTGCGCATGGGACGTACTTGGTCATCCCAACATGACAATGATCCAAAACACAAGGCCGATTCGACCTGTCATTGGCTACAGCAGAATAAAGTGAAGGTTCTGGAGTGAGCATCTCAGTCTCCTGACCTCAATATCATTGAGCCACTCTGGGGGGGGGATCTCAAACGTGCAGTTCATGCAAGACAACCCAAGAATTTCCAGGAACTGGAAGCTTTTTGCCAAGAGGAATGGGCAGCTTTACCGTCTGAGAAGATAAAGAGCCTCATCCACAAATACCACAAAAGACTTCAAGCTGTCATTGATGTTTAAATGGGGCAAAACACAGTATTAAGAACAAGGTATGTAAACTTTTGATCAGGGTCATTTGGGTAGTTTCTGTTGTCATTATGATTTAGATTTAAAAAGAGTAAACACAGTTGATTGATAATAAATGGCTTCAGCCAAACACTAACCATGAGTGAAAGAAATGTTTTTGTGTTCTCATTCATATTCTCTGAAAAATGGCCAAGAAATCATAAATTCTGCCAGGGTAGGTAAACTTATTAGCACAACTGTATATAAAATAAAATAAAAAAAACCTAAACTAAAACTATTATACATATTACCCAAATAAAAATTACAGGTACTACTGTACCAGTGTACCTCATGGAGCCCAGATGAACTCGTATGCAGCCACTAAAGCCTCCTCCCTTTTCTTTCTCCTCACACTGTTCTCCCCCTCCTCTCCCCTCATTGAAAAGCGCACCAGTCAGTGTCTCCTGTCACCAGCGGCTCACACATCACAGAGAGCAGTACGTGCAACCAATGACGTAATCGGTTGACAGGACGCGGTCGGAAGGCCCGCACAGCAGGAAGTGAGCTTTTACACAGCGGATGCTGTAATGACAATGCTTAAACAGGCAGCAAGCAGTAGTTGTGACATTAGAATCTCAGCTGCCTAAATTGGGGGTCATTTTGCCACGGCACACCTGGGGACTCTTCACAGCACTCTGGTTGAGAAACGCTGCTTTAGCCTATAGGCTTTAGAGCCCAAAGCACTGGGCATGCAAAACCATTCACCCCTTAAAGCCTGTGTCCAGGTGAAGTCCCATGTGTAGCATTAGGGTTGGTTCACACCATGTCCACTGAACTGCTGTTTTCTGCACAGCTCCGCACATGTATGGTGTGGACAGGGCACATTGTTTTTTTTTTTGTTTCTATATGCCCTGCTCACACTATACATGCACTGTGGTGTGCAGAAAGATACAGCAAAGCCAACATAAACAAGTCCTTAGAGCAGATGTTTAGTTAAAGTATGTGTTACTAGCATTATAAGTGTATATATATTTTTTTTTTTTTTTACTCTAGATCTGACTCTCCTCCAGTTCCTGCAGTTAAAAATCGATTACAGCAAGCTCAGCGGAGATCAAACATAACTCCTGTCCCTGTAGTTTACAGTGGGAATCCCATTTCTCCCCAAATGAATATGTCTCCAGAACTGGACAAACAAGAACCCCACAGACCACCTTCCTCACAATTTGTACCATATGTTAGGACAAAGGAGATCTACTATTTGGACCCTGATGCTCCAATGTCAAGACCATCAACACATGACCCTCAGTACAAGCGGACTGGTAAGATTACATTTTCTCAGAAAGATCAAGTAATTTTCTAATTTTAGTCAGTGTTTGAAATGATAGGATTTCTTCAGCATCCATGAGAGACATAGGAAGATAGTAATTCTTAGTTTTGATGCAGCTGTCTTCAGGAAGTAGGAAAAAAAAAGACCAGCTCTAATATAACACTTTTCATACTGTTGTGTTCTATATCAGCTGCAGATTACAAAGCTCAGTCATGCCACAATCTTTGACTTGACTCTATAGGCTTTTGCAGTTAACCTATCTTGCTATGTAACCCTAACACACTTGACAATTTTTTAAGGCCGACTGGTCTTCAGTTTTATACCTTCTTCAACAACTCTCCATGTTTGTTTTGTTGGGCCCGTTGGCATAGTCCTGTCTGCCTTGTTATTGCCCACCCCTTGAATTAATTTCTTGGGGACGTCCCACAGTCTATGGATATCCAGTCTTGCTTCTGCACTGTATGATGAAGATAAAAGGAATTTTGACTAGTTGCTACTTATTCACCTTCTGAACACTGCAAGAGCTTGCATTGCAAGTATGTGGAAACAGA
>BLSH010139134.1:2536374-2553886 GCA_018402905.1 Glandirana rugosa
TCTCGGTGACGACACCCTTCGCAGGACCCGACGTAGAACCGTCTCCTGAATCTAGGACTTCTCACGCCCCTTTTCCTCCTAATATCGGGCAGCCAGACGAATGACGGTGGTGACCCACCGACACTCCGCCATACGGCAAATCCTCCGTAGTCACAAGTGGTCCTACTGTCATCTCTTCCCGACGGTGTTTACTAGGCACGGGTCCCAACAGCCTCGAGCCCGGTCACGTAGGATTGAGGTACGTCTGGTCTGGTGCTAACCCCCCCCCCCCTTCACTCCCCCCCCTCTTTCCACCCTTTCTCTGTAACATTCTTCCTCTTATGTTTACTAATTGGTAAATTAGTGATAATCAGACTTATTTATGTCTATGAGGGGAAGGGATGGGATAGACCTACCAACCACAGACCATAAGCATAAAGCGTATCCAAACAGAAGTGTAAAATAACCAACTGAGGCGTGGTCTGGTCTGCATGGAGTTAGGATGCACTGGCCCGAGCTCCGACAACCCTGGGCACGGATCATTTGTGGCAGCCCTTCTCTACTGTCATCCTGGTGAACACTGATGCCTCCTAAACGGCATACCGCCTCACAGCCACCCAGTGGTGGCAGTAAGCAGACCGACGGGCTATAATCCTCCTTTTCCCCGCACTCTTCAGGATCTAAGTCCTCTGCCAAGATGCAGCCCAGGACGCTTCCCACAGCAGTGGCTCTCCAGCACTGTTTTCTACTTGGCAGGTGAGATGTTACAGCCCATCCACCTCCACTCACTCTGCAGGCTGTTTTTCCCCTACATCCGAGCCTGAGGCTGCAGATGGGGAATGGAATCTAAGGGAGCATATTAGAGCTCTCCCCAATAAAGCTGATATCCAGCAACTGATAGCCGCAGTGGAGCTTTCCTGTAGACAAGCAGTGGAAGGCCTCCAGGAAGATACAGTAGTTCTGGGTAACAGAGTGCAGTCCCTGGAAACTAGTGAGGATGACGTTCTGCACACAGTGGCTGCAATTCAGGACACTTCTAAGCACCATGAAGATGTCCTTAATTCCCTGTTAGACCAGCTGGATGACCAGGAGAACGGGGATCTGCGACAGAACATCTGCATCTGTGGTATGCCTGAGGCCACGCATGCTACTTATCTGCTCCCTACTGTACAAGGCCTCTTCTGACAAATTTTGTGAGACGCTGCCCCCGACTCCATTGAGGTGAATAGGGCCCACCGCGCTTTACTTCCTTTTCCGCGAAGTGCTGATAAATCGCGAGAAGTTCTATGCAAATTACACAAATACTCCCTGAAAGAGGAGATTATGAAGGCTGTTCATGGCAAACCGATTGTCAATTTTGATGGCGCTCAAATTTCCTTGTTTCTGAATCTGTCTAGACACACCTTAATGCAAGGCAGGGCTGTACGCCTTCTGTTAGAGGCTCTGCGTTCTGTTAAATGTTCTTTACCGTTGGGGATTTCCTTTTCGTCTGGTCACCCGGAATGGGAAGACAGCAATCCTCCATACCAAGGATGACTTGCAGCATTTTGTGGAAATACTTGATATCCCACCAACTGATTTTCCGGACTGGAGATTGAACAGCTCAATACCCTTGCCACAGTGGCCGGAGAGATGGCGTCAGGCCTCTCCTAGACCCCGCCAGAGGAATCGTCAATGTCGGCATAGTCAGAGCATGGCTGTGGCTTCTTCCCCCTGAATTCCTACCATTTCCTTTTGATAAGTGAGTTGCCGGTTGGCAATTGGGGTGAGCCTGTGTCCCCCATCCTTTGAAAGCTTTTGACTGCTGAAAGGGGCTACTGTTTCCATTTATTGACTCTTGCTCTCCCCCCTTTTTTTTCTCTGATCTTCCTCCTGGTTCTCAAACCCCTGGCAATTGCCGTATGGACATAGGCGTTGGTTAAATCACTTGTTTATTTGCTACCCACTATATAATCCCTCTAAAGTATTTTTCAATGTCAGACCCAGGTTGTCTTTTAGCCCACGTCCATGTGAGTAGTCATTACCTCCCCTATAGGTGGACCCCCTAATTCGGGGTCTCATTATCTGCATATTTGCAGTTGGGGGTTCTAGCCCCAGGGGGTGGATTCTTGCCCCCCCCCCCCCGGTCTACCTCCCCTCCTTTTTTAGATCTGCCCCTCAATCTGAGAAATAGCAGGTTTTTCTTTTTTCCTTTTTCTGATTCTTGTGCTTATTTTACCCGTTTTTTTTGTTATTTTCTGGGGATGGGGCGGGGAGTGTGCTGACATGGAGATGTCGTTTTTGTGCAGGGTTTATATTATGTTTAACGGGATATGCAGATCTTAATCTTGGGGTTTACCTTATTTCTATTTATGAACAGTACTCTAAAATTACTGTCTTATAATATCCGCGGTCTGTGCAGCCCTCATAAAAGAGGTCATCTTTGGCAGAAATTGCACCACCTGACCCCTGACATTATTTTTTTACGGAAGAGGCACTTTACTGCCAAATCTACTCCTCGTTTGCCTCACTATGATTAACCAATTGTACCATAATCCCTCTCCTATAACCAAGGCTGGAGGGGTCCCGATGGCAATAAGAAAGACCTGCCTCTTCTCTTTGGGGTCCATGCTGGCTGATCCTGAGGGTCGTTTTTTGTTTGTTAAAGGGTGGATTGATGGTCGTTTTATATACCTTTGCTAATCTGTATGCCCCTAAATTCTTAATCGGGCAACTTTATTTCTACAACCCTTAGGAGGCTGGAGGATTTCAATATTACGCTTGACCCTACCTTGGACACCTCGTTGGGTAAATCCTCTCTCTGGGCCATTAAACATGTTAAGCGATTGCTACGTTCCCTCCACCTGGTGGATAGCTGGCAGGCACTGCATTACATGGACAGGGATCATAGCTATTACTCCCAAAATGTTTGATACGTATTCCCAACTGGACCTCTTCTTGGTAGATCAATTGAATCTGAGCAACATCCGCTCCTCTACCATAAGATCAATAACTATCTCTGATCACTTCTCTGTGACATTGACTCTGCCAAGCTACTGCTCACTGGGTGAAGATGAACTGGAGGGGTCTTTGAAGCGATTTCCCGCTCTTTGAGTTCCTATTTCGAGAACAATTCTCCTGGGGAGGTGTCCAACCAGGCAGTGTGGGAGGGCCACAAGGCTGTTATAAGGGGTGAGCTGATATCTCATGGCACTCACATCAAGAAAGCCAAGCAGAAAGAAATTGTTGAGCTGCTTGATAAGATTCATGACCTTGAGATGGAGCATAAAACTTAATTTACTCCCGAGGATGCCAAGCAGTTGAGTGAACTGTGCTCTGACCTCTCCCAGTGCTTGTACCCCGCAGAGCTAGGGACAAGCTTCGGTACTACACACACTGCTTTTACGAGCATGTGAACAAATTTGGGAGGCTACTAGTGAGGCAACTGAAGAAACAAGAAGCTCTATGTCCTGTCCACAGCTTGATGGCTCAGGGTAGGCAGATAATAGATATGCCCACTCTATCGTGAAAAAGTTTCAGCAATATTATGCCTCGCTGTACGATATCCCACCTCCCTCCTCACAGGGGGAAACCTAATCCAGGGCGCTGTGAGGGCATATCTCAAATCTTCTGAGTTTCCCACCCGAATATTAGAGGAACAAGAACGAACATTCACCACAGAGGAGATTGGTGCAGCTGTCGCAAGTTTGCCCTTAGGTAAGAGTCCTGGGCCTGATGGCTTCACTAATGCTTATTATAAGAAGCTCTTTTCCATCCTGGCCTCTCCTCTCTGTAGCTACTTTAACTCTATTAGTGCCACCAGCGCCAACCATGGGAAGCCTTGCTAGCACACATCACGGTCTTACCCAAACCGGGTAAAGATCCCAGCTCTGTACCAACTATAGACCCATTTCCCTGTTAAACTCTGACACTAAATTGTTGGCTAAACTCCTGGCTCTCCACCTGCAAGACCATGTGACAGTTGTGGTTCATCTTGACTAGACAGGTTACATGGTGGGCCAAGAAGTGAGAGACAATACGTTCAGGGCTTTGCATATTCTTCATTAGGCTCAGAATGGGCCAGAGCAGGGACCATGTACTGTACTCTCGATGGACGCCGAGAAAGCCTTTGACAGGGTTAAGTGCGTCTATATGCTGACAGTTTTGTGTGAGCTGGGGTTGGGTGACCGTATGATGGGCTGGGTGACCTCTTTATATGGAGATCCTACGGCCTGGGTAAAAAGTAAATGGTGTACTTTCCGAACCCCTTATCATGCGCAATGGGACTAGGCAGGGGTGTCCGCTTTCCCTGTTGTTTGCCCTGGTATTCGAACCCTTTTTGTGAATGGTGCGAAGCAACATGGATGTTTCCGGGATATGTATTGGTTTGACAGAACACACGCTATCTGCTTACGCGGACGATTTGTTATTTTACCTCTCGAATCCCCACATTGCCCTACCTGTATTGATGTCCAAGGTACAGAAGTTTGGGCATCTCTCGAGCTTTAAAATTAATTTTGGCAAGTCTGAGCTCCTGCCTATTCATACAAAATGGAAGTGTGAAATTCCCACGCTAAAAAGTCCTCTTGAGTGTCAAACGACCATATGGACGAGGATAAATGTACCGATGTGTGCAGCCCTCCTCGGACGGGGAAATCCGAAAACAACTAGAAAAAGACAAGAAAAAAGGAAGGCGCACGCAGCTAGTGCATTACCAAAAAAAAGAGATTTATTTAAAAATTGATAAAGGAGGGTACTCACAATAAGTCGGGGGTTGAGACGTGGTAAAAACACAGCTTAAGCAGGATAAGACCGGGTAAAACTGACGCGTTTCGGGGGCGCACCCCCTTCCTCAGAGCTTAGCTACCCTGGACTGTCAGACCCGAAGATAAATGTGTTACTGCACAGATGCAGCTGATTCAAACAATTAGCCACTGATCAAACAATTGTTATAATTAGTCAATCAGTTGATCAATTAGAGCTATTGATCACGGAGATGCCTAATTATTAAAAAAGAATTTAAAAGCTTGAGCATATAATCAAGAGTAAGTCAGTAATAAATATATGTATATAATAAATGGCATAATAAGCCGCAATAAAAATGACAGAACTAATAAAAAACGTAAATACAAATGCAAATGTAAGTGTCATAAAAAATGTCAATGTTTACCTCCAGCGCTAATTTTCATGTGTGACCAACGGAGAGAAGGGACCGCAGACAATGGAAGCCAGGGCCGTCTGATGACAAACCAACGTGCCCCCGATCGTTTCCACTCCAGGGAGAGGGCGTCATGGGGACAAAAGGAAGGGGAGGGGAAAAGCGGAGGTAGCACGCTGGGATGCCGGGGATTGGGCGGAAGTGAATAGAGCGGCTAGACCCGAACATTCCATTGTCGTATCGGGTGCACCAGCACGTCGCTTCCGGTCAGATGTGATGTGCTGGTGCACCTGATACGACAATCCAGTATACAGGATGCAGGTCCTGAGCGGACAGCGATCTGACAATACCAGGGGGAAGTGCAACAATTATTGTAAACAATACACAGTACCAGCTAAACAGTATGAATACGAGATCACATTTTTACTAATAATAAATCCCTGATATAAATAAGTAAATGGATGAATAAATCCCTAATATTAGTTGATAAACAGATAAGTAAATACATCTCTACGATCTTAATGATCTATTGCAAACACTTGGATGTGCGAAAAATATGATGAGAAAAAATGTGTGTATATATATACATGTAAAATTGATATAAAAAAGATGATATATAAAAATTGATATAAAATGAACTGAAAGTGCAAGTTTTTTAGTTGTATGGATAAGGTGACCCAAGAATGGACCATATAAAATATGGATCGGGACAAAAGGATGTCAAGCAGTAACTATCCTAGGTAACTAGCAACTGACCAGACGAGACAAAAAGAGAGGAGGAAAGAACTGATATCTTACCCAAAGCGCAAAAACATATGCTCAAGTGTTTTAAGGTGGATGAGATCACCACCAAAACGATGATCACATTAGGGTCTGGACATCCAACCCAACGTTGAGGCCCCCTGGCACCAGAGCCCCCAAGCGATGGATCCAAAAACACTCTCTTCTGCATAACTTTCGGAACCTGCGACCAGTATCCACATCCGCTTTAATGGTTTCTAGCCAAAAAAGTTTCGAACCAGAAGGGTTCTGATCGTGCTTATTCAAAAAGTGAAGAGGTAAAGAGTGCTTATCAAAGCCCTTGAGTATGTTCCTTTTATGCTCACCAAAACGTATCCGTAAAGTACGTGTGGTACGGCCTACGTACATCAATCCACAGGGGCACAATATACAGTACACCACCAGCTCGGAACTGCAATTGATAAATTGGCGAATGTTATGAACCTGGCCATCAATACCCATTACCTCCTTCTTTCTGTGCCACATGTAGTGACAAGCTCCACAATTAGGGACTCCACATCTGTAGCTGCCTCTCTGATCAAATAGGCTGCTCCACTTCCGGTGAAGAATGGGTTTCAGTGGACAGACTCTGCTGGGTGCAGTAAAACCCCTCAAGTTCTTGGGTCTATGAAAAATGACCGTGGGGCGTTCTGGAATAGTTTTACTCAAATATGGATCCTGGTGAAGAATACTCCAATGTTTTTCAATAATACGTTTTATGGGGAAGGCCTTGCTGGTAAACCTGGTGTTGAAGGAGATATCTGAATGACTGCGGGTCCCAAGTCTCTCGTCTGCCCTTTTGGCAGAACTGTCATTTGTATCCATATCCTGTAAATATTTCTGCCGATATTTCTTATAGGCGTTCTCGATAGTGGCTTGATCATATCCTTTTTCTAAGAACTTCTTCCTTAGTATCTCACTCTGTTCTTCGTAGTCTGACAGCTGAGAGCAGGTCCTTTTGAAGTAGGCAGAACTGACCCAGAGGCATATTTTGGATCCATCTAGGGTGATGCTGGCTGCGGGCATGGAGGTAGGAGTTCCCCGCTGTTGGCTTAAAATGTGTTAGTGAAAAAATCTGACATTCATCATCAACCATTAGTATCAGATCTAGGAAAACCAACTTGTGTTCATCTAGGACGTGGATGAACTCAATACCAAAGGGATTGTTTTGGCAGTGTGTCAAAAAGGACGCTAACTGAGCATCACTTCCATCCCATATGATGAGGATATCATCTATATAACGAGCATAGAGGACCAGGTTCGCCCCAAAGGGGTTGTTGGACCAAATGTGAAAATGCTCCCAATACCCCATGAAAAGATTGGCGTAACTAGGGGCGAACCTGGCCCCCATAGCTGTGCCCTTGATTTGTTTGTAATACTCATCTTGGAAGGTGAAATAATTATGAGTAAGTGTATACTCAATGCTCCGTATGATGAAAGCCGCCTGCTGAGGATGCAGATGGTTCTCGTGTGCCAGGAAATACTGCACGGCCTGTAGCCCAAATTGATGTTGAATAGATGTATACAAAGAGGCTACATCCAATGACAGCCACCGATACCCTTCTTGCCAGCGGTAATGAGCTAAAATATCCAACATGTGACCAGAATCTCGTACAAAAGAAGGGAGCTGGACCACTAGGTCCTGTGGGAAGTGGTCAATGTAGCTTCCTAAAGGGCTGGTAAGTCTATCGATGCCCGAAATAATCGGCCTTCCCGGTGGATTTGCAGCATCCTTGTGGATCTTCGGAATGTGGTATAGAAAAGGTGTCAACGGATACGGACAAAAGAGGAATTGCCACTCCTGCTTGGATAAGATCCCCATCGTATAAAAATGATCCATTAGGGACTTGAGCTCCTGTTTGTATTCACTCACCGGATCACCTTTTAGTTTTTCAGATGTGCTTACATCCTCAAGTAACCTTCTGGCTTCCTGTAGGTAATCTTCTCTGTCCTGGATGACTAAACTGCCTCCTTTGTCAGACTGTCTGATGATAATTGTTTCATTATTTTTGATGGAATCCAAAATGTTTTTCTCTTCTAGGGTCATGTTGGATGAATGATCAGACATAGTATTGCTGCAAAGTTTTGTAATTTCTGAGTATACCATATCATAGAAAGTGCGAATGAAACACAGACCTAGGCCTAAAATGGGTGTGGGTAACAAGGGCCATACTGACACCACAGGAGGGGAGTTCCACTTCAGGTATGTCTAGATCATAACCTCCTCCCGACCAGAGCTCTTCAAGTATCTGTAAGGCATCATCAGTCTGATCCAAGTCCGTGGATTTTGGGGAGTCTGGACCTTCACTGGTGGTCTTATTCCCTTCCTTGGTGGGGGAATGGTCTATGGGGGACTGGTGTACCCGATAAACATATGGCTTGTTCGACTGGACAGGGGCTGGAGGAGAGTGAGGGCCTATGTTCTTTCTGTAATTGGAACTGGAAGTGGAGTTGTGAGTGGCCCTATTCTCATATCACACATATGACAATTAGCGCTGGAGGTAAACATTGACATTTTTTATGCCACTTACATTTGCATTTGCATTTAGGTTTTTTGTTAGTTCTGTCATTTTTATTGCGGTTTATTATGCCATTTATTATATACATATATTTGTTATTGACTTACTCTTGATTATATGCTCAAGCTTTTAAATTCTTTTTTAATAATTAGGCATCCCGTGATCAATAGCTCTAATTGATCAATTGATTGACTAATTATAACAATTGTTTGATCAGTGGCTAATTGTTTGAATCAGCTGCATATGTGCAGTAACACATTTATCTTCGGGTCTGACAGTCCAGGGTAGCTAAGCTCTGAGGAAGGGGATGCGCCCCCAAAACGCGTCAGATTTTACCCTGTCTTATCCTGCTTAAGCTGTGTTTTTACCACGTCTCAACCCCCGACTTATTGTGAGTACCCTCCTTCATCAATTTTTAAAATCTCTTTTTTTGGTAATGCACTAGGTGCGTGCGCCTTCCTTTTTTCTTGTCTCTTTCCTGCCTATTCATGTCCCACCTGCCATGGCCACTTCCCTACAACAGTCCTTCCCTTTTATATGGCGTAAAGGTTCCCTACCCTACTTGGGGACTCGCATCTCCCCCAACCCGACTCTTTTATATGATTTGGCAAATTACTGACGGCGATTTTGAAAGACCTCCAAACTTGGACAGACCTACCGCTTACGTGGTTCGGAAGGGTTAGCGCCCTTATGACCATCCTACCCAGGATAATTTACCTACTATATACCATACCGATTGCTCTCCCACAAATCTTCTTTCAAAGATTGCATAGGGCTTTCTTGGCTTCTTTTGGCAGGGTAAGCATCCCAGACTGGCCTATGATCTCCTACGTAGATCTAAACCGGACAGTGGAGTTGGTCTCCCGGATGTGAGCCTCTATTACAAAGCCATGTCACTTGTAAGAATCCTGAACTGGCACCATGACTCTGCAACCAAGACCTGGGGTTACACTGGAGAATACATTGGCAGACAGGAACCTCACAGGGGCCCCTTTGATCCCCGCTGATTCCAGGGGCCTATCTGACTGGACCCCCCCCTTGACACAATCCACCCTAGCTATCTGGGACCGAATGAATAAGCTGGGTCAGTATGCTCCCCTGACGTCCCCTCTGTCTCCCCTCAGTGGGTACCCTTGGTTCTTACCCAGAGAGGAATGGAGCTTCTTTAGACCTTGGTTTTTTGACGGGAGGGTTGCCTGTGCCAAGTTTGCCCCACAACGCACTTTTGTTGTCGTTGGCCACCCTACAGTCATCCTTTTGGAGTTAATGCATTTGCAGCCTGGAGACATTTCTTCACCTATGGTGGTACTGCCCAAAGATTAGGACCTTTTGGGAGGCCATAACCCCTTGGATTAAAAAGACGACTTTGTGAACCATAGAGTGTTCCCCATTACACTCCACGGTGTGCCCTCCTCCCTTAAGTTATACAAACGGAGTGTTACACCTCATTTGCTCAATGCTGCCAAAGCTCTGATTCCAAAGTTTTGGAAACATCCACCTGTCCCTCCCTTTTAGATGGAAAGGAGGTAGATGCAACTATGGAGACAGAGCGCTGGATATATACAACTAGAGACCAATATGACAAATTTTAAGGGCATATGGTCAGGATGGATATATTGTTCCCAAGAGATTCCCACAGATTAATTATTATAACCATATGATCTTTGCTACTAAGCAAAATCTATACTGCATATATCTCACCCTACTCCACACCCCTAGAGGTGGGACTCCCACCCTACTCTCTGTTTTTGTTTTTTTCATTCATCTCTTTTTTGTTTGATTTGTTGCGGTTTCATGGCAACTGAGATTTCTAAATAGAGAACGGATCTCCAACAGGTACCGATTTTAATCTGGGTCTATCAAGATTGATGGACATTGATGTAATGTGTGTATGCCGCTCTCCTAGCCATAGACACTTTATAGAACTTACACTATATTACCAAAAGTATGGGGACGCCTGCCTTTACACGCACATGAACTTTAATGGCATCCCAGTCTTAGTCCCTAGGGTTCAATATTCCGTTGGCCCAACTTTTGCAGCTATAACCTCTTCAATTCCTCTGGGAAGGCTGTCCACAAGGTTTAGGAGCGTGTGTATGGGAATGTTTGACCATTCTTCCAGAAGTGCATTTGTGAGGTCAGGCACTGATGTTGGACAAGAAGGCCTGGCTCGCAATCTCCCCCCTGTTCTTCCGTGCCTGTATTGATGATGGCGTGGGGATAGGGGGCGGATCCAGGTGTTCTCTTTATAATGACTCCTTTGTGTCATATTTCTGTTGATAGAAGGCCTATGTTAGCTTTACCCAATGAGCCTGTTATTGAATGCTCGCACCACTTGCTTTCTGTACCTGTTCTTTTTTTTTCTCTTTTGTTTTGTGTGGAAAATGAATAAAAATTTGGATAATAAAAAAAAAAAAACTACTTAGGTTGTGGAAATGGACTCTAAACCTGAGCCTTAGTTCACTAGGAAATGGGGACCTTACTCTTAACAATGGAACCCGATAAAGGAACCAAAGGAGTATTTTCCTGTAGAAAAAAGAGTAGAATTGGTCCAAACCTTAATTCACATGATCCCAAAGGCACCAGGGGACAAAAAATCTGCCCAAAATGACTGTCAAAAATACATTCATGTTATCATGGCGTGAGCTATTGGTGAGGACTACTGAGCAAAGCGAAGGTCAGAAAAAAACACTTCAAGGAGTGTAGCAGTGGCTCTTGTTACTCCTAGGAAGCCAAGGTTCACTTCCACAAAGTCAACATGATCAATCTGAGGAGGTTCATGGGAAATCACAAACAAAGGAGGATAGAGAATGGGAAGTAGACTTCCTCACTAGAAGACTGCCACCTGACCTCATTAAAGACCAGGTCGATACACCTGTCAGCAAGGAATTACCCCTGTGGAGCAGCAGGGATGGTCATCGACAAGGATCAGTAGATTTTTGGCAGTGGAGCTGCACACTGCTTACCAATAGTGTGTGCAAAGAGCATCAGCTGTCAAATATGTACTTTGTACAAATCAATGGCCAGGGCGATCTCTATTCCATCAGTAGAGCCTCTGACCAACACTGGATGCAGATGGCGTGCCCAGGGAAAGTGTTTCTGCAGAGTCTCTAGCTGCACCTAATCTGGCAGTTTGCATGTGGCCATAGCACAGAGTGCAGCAGTCTTTAGCAGCCTCTAAACGCAGCAAACTGCTAGCCTTGGCTGCCAGTGTGAATGTAGCTTTGTGACAACGCCTTTCAGAAAATAGGAAGAACAAACTTCCCAATCCCTGATGACTGCCCCACCAGGTCAGAAATTACCTTTTCCTCATGGTTGAACAGTTTAGACTGCCTAGAGCTGAGATACCAGAAAACCCTTGACCGAGGGAAAAGTAAACGAGGACTAGAAAGCTGTAGGATCCACTACATCAGAGCCACACAGATTTTGTGCTGCGTGCAGTCCATGAAGTGCAGTTAATATGCCAAGGAAGACTCCAAAGTCAATGTGGACCCTATTACCATAGGGTAATAGGAATCCACCTTGCAGATATCGATACCCCTGAAGGTCACAGAGCAAACTTCCCCAAAAAGTGATCTGGGATCACTTGTTGCAGCTGGATTGTCCCTTCTTATTGCGATCACATGGCAGTGAGGCAGTTAAGCTGAGGATACCAGGCAAGGCTTGAGGTACTCACAAAACCCAGGCAGATGGTAATGGTCAGATAGCCAAAGGTGACCAAGGTCACTGTAGGCGGGCAGTAGAAACAGGCCAGAAATCGAAGTTTCACATCACTCTTTGTAGAGTAGAAGCAGCAGTGGGAGATGCTTTTTTTGAGGCTGAATAGGAAGTGTGTTGTGCACACATACCCCTACCCAGCAGATTTCAGTGCCCTGACCTTTATCATTAACCCCCTCCCTGGTAATGACTGAGAGAGAGTATCAATCCAAATAGAGGTAGCTCCTGGTGCTTAGCCCAAATTGGCCTGCTCACAGAATTTAGATGTCAGACAGGGCAAGCTCTGAGGCAATGGTTCTGGACCTGGAAAGCTCTCTGTGGCTAACTTGCAACTAGAACAGTCTGGAAAGTGCCTAACATAGAATCTAGTGCTAGAAGGTATTTTTCAAGCCAGCCCCTAATGTTTAGTCCAGCAGGATCGAGGTATGGTACTCCAAAGCTAGGCTGAAGAAAGGGCTGATCCACATAGTTGCCATTGGCACCAGGGCTAGCATTAAAGGATACATTGTCAGGCTCTTGCAGACAGATCCGCAAGTACTCTTGCCCATACAATTTGTACTGGCTTTCTGTTTAAAAGCTAGAGAAAGTGTCAATGGACTACGAGGGTGCTCATCCGTGCACTACAAGCCATCTGCTGTGGTGGAAGACAGGACTTGTAATTTCTACATTCACAGATTGCTGCGAATGACTGAAGCAGCCATGTTGGCAGACCCCAGGTATAACGTGTAACATGCTCCATAAGTTGGCTAATCCTTTAAAGAAAAAGTGAATTGCACCGTTTAGGAGATATTTACTGTACCTGCAGCCAGTGAAATCACTAGCGCATGCGCTCTAAAGGAACAGTCGCCCTTTCCGTTTCTTCAGAGCCCTGTGCTGTGACCGGCGACTCCCGCACGCATGCGCAGGAGTGACACCACTCACAGCGCCAGAGCTCCCGAAACCGGAAGAAACACCGGGGAACATGTTAACCGTCTCAGCGGTGTGTGGGCGCCGCTGGAGGGTTTCTTTCTAAGGGAAGTATTTCATAATGCGCTAGTATGCAATGCATACTAGCTCATTATGCCTTTGTCTTGCAGGTTTTTTTGCTTGTTGTGTTTTTTTTCAGAGACCATTCCATTCCAACTTTGATGCTTATAAATAAAGTTTGTTCATTGTTTAGTGATGGAGAAATACTTAATCATGTCTGGAACTCCGAAAGAGAAACTGTTAAATGAAAAGCAAGGAAGCAAGCGAAAGTACAAAGAAGATTACATTCACTTCAATCTGATTTGCTCTCAAAAGCAGGCACATCCTTCACACTAAATTTAAATATATATGTAAAAATATAGAAACAACAAGTTACACTAAAAAAAAAATACTCATAAAAAACTGAATAAAGTGTCCAAATTCCAGAAAAAGGAAAAAAGGGGGAATAAAATTCAACTTCCGTCAGACTGTGCAGACTAGATCCGAATTGAAACGTTCTCCGCCCAGTGATTCACCAACACACAAGCAGACTGAATGCTTACCAGAGCAGATGGACCCTCTAGTTATGGAAGGTCAAACAGACATGTGGGTGTATGCCACCTCCAGTATTGATGATCTCACCACAGCTTCTCCTCCTTGTACCTCGCACATACATATAGCACACCGGAAAATAAATGAAAAGGGGGGGGCGCCAATAGTGTAGTATATCAAAATTGTGTATACCAGGCTAAGCTGGCGGGGATACACACTTTTTGGTGGACCAAGGCATCCTTTATATCCTGTGAACTATTCCCCTTACTGGGGATGCACACCTGGGGGGGTACCCCTACTTACCTCCAGGGGACCCCACTTTGTTACTCAGGTGGAATCAGGAATACTCTTCATGAATAGATACTACATATACAAGTCCTGGATGCGCTTGCGGCCATAAATCAATACAATCTATCCCATTGAGGACTTGCTTATCTTTAACCCATGTGGAATTTGACCATAGACCCGCGGGTATAACCAATGAATCGATCCTTAGGATATATGCAGCTATATAGACCAACCCCCAGACAACATATATTGAGACGAAACACATTGGATGTTGCTTACCCCAGATTGCTGTGGTCCCGCTGACCTTATTTTGGATTTCTCTGGATTTTTCATGTTTTTATGCCGGTTTTATGCCATGTGAAGCCTTTTCTTTTTTATATACACCATACTTGTGCACCGGAGTATGGGGGTGTACTGATGGGGGGTCAATGATGTCCGTATGATGACCCTTCTATGACGCTGTGGGACTCCCAAAGGATACCAGGCTGTGTGGCGATTCCTTACCTCCTACAAGCAAGTGGCCCCTGGCTCCAAATATATATATATATATATATATATATATATATATATATATATATATATATATATTCAGGCTTGAATGTATATGTTTTCAGGTAAGCCTTCTGCATAGATGTTGGCGGATTGCACTGAGTTTGGCACATCATTCACTTTCATACACCGAATCATCAACTTTATACCCATGCTGCTGATGAACTTTTTTGCATCGATTTTGCACCCCTACCTCATTTGAATAATTATGGACTTGCACTTTTTTGCACCTCTGCACAACTCCTATATTTGCACATAATTTTATTCACTTTTTTTTCTCTGACCGTTTATAAGGACTAATAATGTGGTAAGGTATAGCTAAACTTTGATATACCAAAATTTCCTTTTGACTGTTTAAGGACTATACATGTGATACAATATAGATGAATTTCTGCAATTTTTATTCATTTTCAATTGTATCATTTATTAAATAGGTCACACTATAGCTGGATTTTGAATTAATCCAATATTCTTTTTGCACTCGCACTTTATTCAGTTATTCATTTTAAGTTTGCACATTAGTCACTAGTTTCCAGTAGAGCGCCGTACCTTTGTAAGATATAGCTATATAGACCTGTCACCACTTAACATATTCAAGTGTTGATTATTTCCAACATCTGGCTGTTCCTATGCTTATTAAGAAAAATTGCCTATTCAGAAAGTGGGGAACCACTGTAGTGGCCCATTACACTTATTTGGGCCACATACCCTATTGATCCTTGCTCTTTTTAAATTCTTCAGTGCCCAGAGTCTTCTCTATGTTGTCTTGTCTATATTGTACCCCGGCTCTTCCATCAGCGAGGCTGAACAGCACCCACTCCTTTGTGTCCTGAAGAAGCTTTGTCTTAAAGCGAAACACATCGACAGACCAGGATGGAGTCATGTTTGGGTCCATATTTACATAATTTATGACCATTTACCGTTTACCCTAGACTATACCAAACCCAATTTCTCCTTTCCTTTCCTGGTCCTATGGGTAGTGCTCAGCCCTTTTCTTACGAGTGTGCTTTTTATGTTTATTTGTATGTCAATTTTTAAGCCATTTTTGTAATAAAGTATATTCGTTTCAATTTGTTGTCCATCCTTTGGTGTGCCCAAAAAGTCCAGCTATTTTTTGGCAGACTAGTTCCTCTCAATCCTTGGTATTGACAAACTGGATGTTGGCATGGTGTGGGTCCCCCTTTCCTAAGCAATCTGTGGAAAATACTATGCGCATATCTGCACATCACACTTCTCACAGGAATTCCCTGACAATATATATATTTTTTTAAACTTGCCGTAAGACCACTCCTTACATGGCTGTGAATTTCTATGATTTTCATATTCATACACCTAAACCGACTCCTAGAATGCCGCTATAGCCCTTTATTTGCATAATAGAGGTTCCTGTAGGATGGTGTCAAACTGTGGCCCTCCACAACAACATTTCCCATCAAGCTTGTAAATGTCAGCCTTGCAGTGCCTCATGTGACTTGTAGTTCCACAACAGCTGGAGGACCGCAGCTTGACACACCTCTCTTCCACTGTGTTCTACAGGAATTCCTGTTCATCATAAGTGATTAACAAAGGTCCACAGACAGCGGTCAACAAAAGCAGAGCATGGCTTGAAGGACTGTTGATGCTGTAGATGTAGACCGTTCATGTTTTGAGCATTGCAGTTAGTGGAAGTGGCTTATGTGGGGCTGAGTTAAAACCATAACAAAAAAGTGTTTACTCAAATCGGATAACTAAATGCATGATGGTTGTTAAACTGTTAGACTGCATTCACACTTCAGCATTCTGAATCGCGGGCAGATTTGCTGCCATTCTGCCTGCAATTTTAAATCGCCGATGTGTAAATGACAAATCGCGGGATCCTCATTTGAATGACACCTAAAATTGTGGTGCGAGTCTGCCACGATTGTCACACCATAAATTGTGCTGCAATTGCGGAGACCTGCATCGTGGGAAGCATGTTACCCATAAAAAGTTTAGAAGCTACTTTTGGACGCCATGCTTCCCGCGATTGCAGCACGATTTATCCTGGCAGACCCGCATCGCGACTTTAGGTGTCATTCAAATGAATGACAAACCAAATACGAGTCCCACGTTTTGTCATTCACACATCAGCGCTTACAAATCGCAGGCAGAATCACAGAAAATCTGCCCGCGATTCAAAACGCTGAAGTGTGAATGGAGCCTTATTGCAAGCAAACTCTTTCAGAACAAATGCTGTTTTTCCTATTTTAGCTGGTGCCCAAGAATCTCGACAAATATTCAGCTCTGACCATGCAAGGGACCCATTGCTGAATCCAAATGTTGTCAGAAACAAGGATCGACAGCAAGCAATACTGAGAGGACTGTCTGAATTGAGAAAGGTTTGTCCCTTTTAACCTTGTTACACAAAATGTTTGAAATATAGATCTGTCACCATGTCACAGTAGAGTGTTTTTATAGTGTATCTTAATTTCATGCTGACTCTGCCTTATTAGACATGTAGGAAACTATTAAAAGTGTTTAAGGCCCACTAATTATAGGTTAAGTGAGTGCTAATGTATCAGAATAGTGTTAAGGTAAATCTAGTTTTTGTTTTTTTTCTCTTACCGTAAAAGCCTGTTCTTGGAAGTCCATTGAGGGACACTTTAGGTAGTCAGGTTATACTGCTGTCTACAGGATTGTTCACTGACAAACAGCAAAAAAAATGTAAGCCAACCCAAAGTTGAGTCCTCTTCTACTTGGCACACACAATTGTAGTAAGCAGTACCAAGAGCACAAACATAGAGAAAATCCTCTTTTGATTCTCATCCATTGAGTGACAAATGACTGCTGAGACATTTGGTACATCCAACTGAGGTGTTGGGGACGACACTACCACCACTAACCAGCCTAAAAAACTGGGAACTGCTTGCAGTTCAGAAGCCACCTGAAGGGCCAATGTCTGTATCTGAACCGAATGTGCCCCATACCAAATGGGGTAGTTACCCACTGACTGTACAGTAATTTCCTAGCCAGGAGTCTGCATATGTAATGAGCAACTATTTTTTTTTTTTTTTTTTTTTTTTTTAAC
>BLSH010139134.1:2557205-2570821 GCA_018402905.1 Glandirana rugosa
ATTCTTCAGACTATTTATTTGTGTTGTGTCGTCGTTTATGTTGCAACTATTAAATTGTCATGTAAGATATGTATATTAAATTTGTATAGGTGTTTGTTTAGAGATTCCATATATTGTTCACCTGTCGCCAGACCAAGGTAGTATAATTTGTAGTCCGTAGTTCGGCCAGAGGTTAAGGGAAACAAAAACTTCGTTTGGGACCGTATTCTCTTCATGTTCTTACACAATTTTTCTTTTTGGTTTTTTTTTTTTTTTGGTATTCCATACATCAAGTTATTGAGAACTTAACGGATCTGCATTGGCACGACACTGAAAGGGAAAGAATGCCAAGATATAAAAAGTAGGCTTTCGAGCCTATACAGCTTGGAGTAAGACAACATGCATAAAGAGGATGATGTGGTCAAAATACTCATTTGCCTAATAATTCTGCACACAGTGTATATACAAAATATAGAACCGTAAGAAAGGGAAAGTCACAGCACGGTTACGTCTAGGCAATTCAAGAGTTATTGAACTACATACCTTATGGTTTTTTTTTTTTTTTGGTTTTTCTTTTTAACACATTCTTGTACTTCTCTTATGCCAGGGTTTGCTTCAAAAACAAAGGGAATTGGAGACCGGCTTGATGCCTGATGTTTAATATGATGGAACCAGACCGCTGTCCACTTGTTATATACCTTAGAGATTTGTTTGTGGATATGTTTAAATTATATGTATAGAATGTACTGTTAAATTATCAACGTTGTATTTGCTGCTGTGTTGTGTTTATTTATCAGACTTCTTATAGGAGTATGTGTCGATTTTTGTAAAACTTGTTTTTACTAAATTAAATATTTTTTTAATGTGTACATTTTACAATGTATATTCTTTATAGGCTCATTGGTGTGCAAATGTAGATCTGCTGAAAAAATGTCATATTCTATCGCATGCGCACATGTCCCTTGTTACTCCTGGCTGCAGGCTTCCAGTGGGCGCTGGACACACACACTGCTAAGCGCCACAATTGAACTAAGAAAGGGAAGCTGCTCTCTATTTTAAAAGCCTTATTCAAATTTATTGAAGTGTCCGGTGCAGAAACTGTTCCACATAGTTCCTGCAAGTTCCAATGTGTTTCACGCTAGGTGGAGCTTATTCAGAACGTGAGGATCATAAGGATGAGAGAGACCTTGTATCAGGGCAATATTGCTAACACACATATTGCTACAACACACAAACCACTGGGAGGTGGCCCCTGAACCAAGTCCATTACAGACGAAGAAGTAAAAACCAGATACAGACTTACCCTCTTAAATCTAACTAAAACACACTGTAGCCAATCTTTCACCATTTACCAAAAGTGCAAAATCACAATTACTGTACATAAAGGGGATGATACAATGTGGCTAGCATAGGGATAGTCCTTACGTGAGGGATCGCTTATTGCAGTCATTGGTACAAAACACGATACAGAAATTGTGTGGCATAGACCTAAAATGGGGGTCACCTGCGATATGTCAAACCTCAAATTGTACACCAGGCAAAATAAGATTTCCAAGTCCTGTAGTAAATTTTCTCAACTAAGATGGTCCAAATCAGCCAGTATTCAGCGTCATGGACCAGTCACACAAATTTGATCAGTGCATGAGAAATTCACATGTGAGTGGCCACAATTGGCTGCGAGAGCTAGCAGCCTCCAATTGTTTTCAAAGCGGCTGCCTCCCAGAGCTAATCACCAGGAACCCCTGCTGGGTTTCTCGCATGTAATGGGGGAAAAGAACCGTTCCTCACCAGACATATATGTATGCAACAAGAATTTTGCACATATGTATGGCAATCAGAACCATTCTGGAGATTTGTTAGAGCATGTACACAAGAGCACGGCAGAAGATAACAGCTTAAAGTACAGACCTGGAATACAGGATTGTGTTGGTTGTTCATTGCCCTAGTCCAGCTAGCTTCAGTTTAGCAGACAGAGGTTACCAGAGCTGGGCCTGAAACTGCATAATCTTTGAATGTACATCATTAGTTGGTAAAGTAAGATGTTTAAGACTGGGACAGCAGGGTCTACACTACTGGAACACAACCTTTTTGGCAATTTATTTCCATTGGATAGAACTAGTCAATGATTTTCAGAGGAATGAAAATCTTTTCTGATTGACCCAATCATTATAAATTACCCATCTGTTCATGAACAGGGAATTGCTTTTTGGATTCAGCAGGTCTCTGTGTCCAAAGGGGCATGGCGAGATGAGGAAGATTCCAGCGCAACAATGCTGAGGTTTTTGCGCTCTGCAGAAGTGATTTCAACATTGGCAAGCATATTGTATGAAGCCAAAACATTAGGTGCATAGGAACCTGGAGCTTAGAAATCTTCCACTGCCTCCTCATCCTCTTAATTCTTCTATGTCCGCCTCTTCTAGGGTGGGCATATAGGGATCCAACTCCAGTACAAATAGTGGAGCTGGAGAAGGAGCTTGGAGTTTGAACCCTTGCCAGTAATTGCTGTATGTAATCGTTCCTTGTCCAAGACATTGTGACATGGTTGCAGAAAAGTCTGCATTCGTCAGATAGGCCACTTGTGGGATGTAGAAACCTGTTTTGCATTTAAAAAAAAAAAAAAAAAAAAATTATTTTTGAAATTTTTACTTTCCGTAACATACCTAAAAAAAAAAAAAAAAAAAAATTGTTTTCTTTTTTTACCCTGCCCTCTCTCTTCCCCTTTCAACTTAATTATGCTAATAAAACATTTATCAACACCACATTTAATTCATTAAGTAGTCCAGGGCAACCAATACACTATGTAGAAAAATTAAGTCCGCCTGCTCTTCAAGTACTACCTCCTCTTTATTGTGTTTTTTTTTTTTTTTTTTTTTTTTTTTAATCTAAAAAAGTTTATTTGAGCAACGAACCAGTAGGCTTTACAATTATAGTCAAACAGTCATACAGTCAGAAATTAGCATAACATATCCAATCAAAGGTGTATTGATCAAAATATATAGTGCAAAAAAGCCTCACTTTCGATACCATTTATAGTAGCCTGAAATTAAAGAAACATACCAACGAGTCTCAATTATTACTCAGTCTAAAAGGTATAACAGTCCATGTGTCAAAGACACCAAGTCCCTGTCCTGGAGCATCCTCATTTTTGTCTACAAATAGTCTCATAAAACACCACAGCATCTATCGTTCTAAGTTAGGTAAATGTTAACTAGCCCATAAATGGAAAATTGTTTCATACTTACCGTAATTTTCCTTTCCTGGTGCCTATCCATGGCAGCATACCTGTGATAGAGCTCCGTCTCGACTCCTCCCCCAGGACCAGTGAATAGCATAAATTAAAGGCATAGCCCTACCCCCAACATTCTCCATAATATAGAATACCTAGGGCGGGCGTATGCTGCCATGGATAGGCACCAGGAAAGGAAAATTACGGTAAGTATGAAACAATTTTCCATTTTCCTGGTGCCTCAATGGCAGCATACCTGTGATAAATAACTAGCATACAAGGGTGGGATAAATGCAAGAAAACAGAATTTTATTTGGAGACCGCCATAGCTGCCTGTATTGCCCTTCTTCCAAACTCCGCTGGAGTAAGAGCCCCTGGGTCAATGCGGTAATGCCTGAATAACGTGTGTTGAGAAGACCAGGTTGCAGCCCGACAAACTGTCTCCAAAGACACATTTGCCCTTACTGCCCAAGAGGCTGAAACTGCTGAAAGGTGGTTCCATATTCTTCACGTTGTAAGCCTTCTGTATTAGCTTCACAACCCAGGAAGCCAGGGTGCGGCTGGAGGCTTCTTTGCCTCTGTTCCTTCCCCATGGGATAATAAGAAGTCTCTCCGAGATTCTAAAGCTTTGGGTTACCTCCAGATAGCTCCTGAGGACCCTGACAATATCCAATTCATGGCAGGACTCCGTGTCAGAATTTGAGAAAACCGGTAAGGACCACGGTTCCATTAAATAGGGGTTTTACACCAAAGGTCACTAGCCCTGCCTGATAGGGCGAAGCTCCACTCTGTCTGGGAAAAAGGAGATGTGTTCGTCCCCTATCCCTAGAGCGTGTAGTTCTGAGATTCTTCTTCCGGAGGTAATGGCCAACAAAAAAAGTCAATTTTAGGGTCAAATTCCAAATTGAGGATTCCTCAGTTGGTGCGAAAGGATGACTGGATAAGGCCTCTAATACCAGCGGGAGAACCCATTCTGGAAAGGAGCACCAGGGGATCCTCGGCCCACCTTTTATTTGTTGCTGCCGAAATTGCTGAAACCTGAACCTTTAAGGTAGCTAAGCCAAGGCCCAGATCAAGACCTGCTTGAAGGAAACCTAATATTTCTGCCGTAGATGGGTTTACAGGGTCGAAGCCACCTCTAGTGGCATATGCAGAGAACCTTTCCCAGATCCTCGCATATATCCGAGTTGTTGTAGGCTTCCTGGCACTGAGAAGGGTAGAAATTACATCCCGAGAACAGCCTAATGATTGAAACCTCCTCCTTTCAATCGCCATAGCCGAAGATCCAGCTTCTGCGGGTCGGATGCGAAATCCCTCCTTGTGTCAGCAGATGTGGGAAGGCTGGAATTCTGATGGGGGGACCCATGCTGAGATGTATGGCTAGGGGGAACCATGGTCTCTTCGGCCAGTAGGGTAGAACCGCCAGAACTTGTACTGGCTCCCTCAGGAGCCTGAGCAAAAACCTTGAGATCAACGGGCGGGGAGGGAAGGCGTATGTCACCGTAAAGTGCCATGGACATGAGAGAGCATCCACCTCCTCTGCCTGCGGATAAGGCAGAAGAGAGACAAACCTCCTGAGCTTCGCATTCTCCCAAGTTGCGAAGAGATCCACTTGAGGGGGATCCCAGAGGCTCACGATTTGGTGAAACACATGAGGGTGCAGAGACCACTCGTTGTTGACAAATTTCCTTGATAGATTGTCTGCCTCCTTGTTCAATCTGCCTGGAAGATACATGGCTCTGAGGTCTAGGAGATTCCTCTCTGCCCAGATCATTACTGGCTCCACTTCCCTCAAGAGTGTCCTGCTGCGGGTGCCCCACTGTCTCTGTAGATAGGCAACCGCCGTCGTGTTGTCCAGGCGTAGAAGCACTCTTTCCTCTGATGAGGATTGCTAAAGAAACTAAGGCCAGGAAGGCCACCCTCATCTCCAAAATATTTGACACGACCCCCCTGGGCTGAAAGGACCATCTTCCTTGTATCCTGATCTCTTGGCAATGGGCACCCCATCCATGCCCGCTTGCATCTGTCGTGATTGTGATCCAGGAGTGGGAACCCAATGCCTGGGATCTCAAGAGGTTCGGCACACTGGTCCACCAGTGGAGACCCCTGTGCATACTTGCGGATAATACTATCTTCTGGGAGAGATGCAGCCTTTTCCACTGCGCCAGGAAACCCACTTGAAAGTGTCTCAGGTGCCAATGAGACCAAGGGACCAGAGGTATGCATGATGACATCCGGCCTATCAAGCTCAGGCACTGTGAGGCCGTCAAGTGTGATCTCTTCATGACCCTCAAAATTCTCTGGCTGATCTCCTCTGCCTTCTGCCAGGGTAATGAAATCGTGCCCTGCTGAGTGTTGAACAGTGCTCCCAGGTAAATCGTCTGTTGTGATGGCAATAACTGACTCTTCTTGTTTATGAGCCAGCCTAGATCTGCTAGGGAGCTGAGCAGGATATCCCTATGGGCCAAGAGCTGGCTTGGGTTGTTTGCTAATAAGAGAATGTCGTCCAGGTAGTGGTAAATCCTGAGACCTTCTACCCTTAGCGGGGCCAAGGCTGAAATTAGGACCTTCGTGAACACCCGAGGGGAGTTACAGAGGCCAAAAGGAAGAGCCTGAAACTGCAGGTGGACATGACCTACCGCAAACCTTAAATATTTCTGGAATGAGGGCAGAATCGGGATGTGCAGGTAGGCGTCTTTCAAATCCACCGATATCATCCAATCCCCTGGCTGCACTGCCTGCATTATAGTCTGCAGAGATTCCATCTTGAACCGCTCGAGATTGATGTATTCGTTGAGCTTCTTCAGGTCTATTACCAGTCTCCAGCCCGCCTGTCTTCTTCTGTACTAGGAAGAGCGTTGAATAGAACCCTGAAAAGCGTTCCGACAAGGGAACCGGAACTACTGCCTTTTGTACCTGGAGGGATAATACAAACTGGTTTAAAGCCAGAGCCTTTTGATGGGATGTCAGAGTATTTGTCTTTCTGAAGAAATTTTGCGGGGGCCGATGAGAAAAAGTCCAAGAGTGCCCGAACTGGATTGTGGAGAGGACCCACCGATCTTGACACACCCTGGACCAGGCCCCTAGAAAGGACTTCAGCCGGGCCCCCACTTGGGGAGGCTCAGACGTTCTGGCGTCAAAAAGACTTCGCCCCCTCCTGAGGAGCAGAGAGAGACTTATTCCTCTTGGTTCCCAGAAAGGAGGCCTGAGCACTCCTCCAGGATCTCTTGTTTTCCATGCCTTGTCGGGATGGTCTGTAATCTCTGTAGCCCGACTGGCGGAATCTTGAGAGGTACGTTTTAGATTTTCTAAATTTCCTATCTTGGGGAAGAAGTTCTGATTTTCCTCCCGTGACCCTGGAGATTGCCTTATCCAATTTATCTCCGAACAAGGACTTGCCGTCATAGGGAATCTTGCACCAGCTTTGTTTGGAGGCTAGGTCAGCCGTCCAAGATTTAAGCCAAAGGGCCCTCTTGGCCATCACATTGAGTTGGCTGAGCACCTGATAGTGTCAATGGCGGCTTCGCCTACAAAATTTGCAGCAAGCTTGAGCTCCTCCAGGCTCTTCACTATGTCATCATTGGGCACCTCCTGCTTTATTGCCGTCTCAACATTCTCCGTCCAGACCCTGATGGCATTGGCGACTGACGTTAAGTCAATAGCCGGTCTGCAGGCTGCGCCAGAAGCTAGGTAGGCCCGCTTTAGATCCAGGTCGATCCTTCTATCTAAAGGATCCTTAAATGATGCAGAATCTTCCATGGGCAGAGTCACATTCTTTGCCAGTCGTGCTATGGCCGCGTCCACAACTGGCATAGCGCTGAAAGATTGGGCATCTGAGTCCCCCAAGGGGTACAACTTGGAAAAACAGCCTAGAGAAAGCTTCTTGTCTGTCCTGCTCCACTCGTCTTGAATGACCTCTCAGATTTCTCCCATCAGTGGGAATACCACCTGTTTCCTCTTAAGAAACGGAAAGTATACTTTCACTTTGGATGGAGGCTCCACCGGGTCTTCCCAGCCAATGGCCTGCTTTACGGCCTGAACGAATGATTGGACCAGTTGAAAATTAAAACCTGAAGACTCCGTCTCTTCTGAGGATTCTGCAGAGGATTTGTCCGGAGGCTGGTCTCTTGCTACTCGCCCTGAGGCAGGAAGAGGGGTACCGGCTGCGGATGGACCTGGGATGTTTGGCTCAGCCTCATGTCCTCCTTCATCTGAAGCTGCTGGTCTTTCTGGAATTAAGGCCACCAATTCCGAAAAGGATTCCTTCATGGTCTGCTTCAATAGATCGACCACTTATCTACTCTCCAGCTCCTGATTGGCTGCATAATCTCTGAAACAGTCCCTACAGACCAACTTGTCTGGGAGAGGAACCGCACCACATGCCCAACATTTCTTCTGGGCTGGCCAGGCTGGAGGTGAAGGGGAATAATAGGATCTCCTGGACCTTGATCTCTCCGATGATCGATGCCATGAAGAATACGACCTGCGATCTGGGCTGTAGTCGTCAAGATTCCTTGAAGAGTTCCTGGATCTCTTGGAGGGCACAGGGCTGGAAACATAAAATCAATCCATAAGAAATTGTCTTCTCTTTTTTTTTTTAAAACTTACCTGCAGGTGGTCCCATACCTTTTAGATCTGTGTGGATCTTTTCCCTTAGATGAATGGCTCATAGTGCGGACCGAGGGATCAGCTAGAACAAAACAGAGCATAATAGTACAGAAAATGTAATTAGTCGCCTGGCCCCTTAAGAAGAAGAGAGGAGAAAAAAAAAAAAAAAGTTGTTAACAGTTCAGCCTGCAGAGGGTGCCTGGGACCGACCTGGATAGACACAAATCAGATGGGTGACTGATCATAGTGAGAGAGAGACTTATATGAGTCTCCCAATCACCACCCCCCGCCCCCTCCCCTTCTCCAGGCCTAGGGAACCGAAAGGCATAAAGGTTCCCTAAGCCAAGATGGCGCCGACAGCCTCACCGCTGCTCCGAGCATGCTCAGTGCATGCGTGCCAACAGAGGGCCTCGTGGAGCGCAGGATTGCCTCTTCCTGTTCGCGCCCGCGAGGCCCCACTCCCCCCCACCAGACACGAGAGAGAAGCCTATGTACCTAAGGCTATTGCCAAAGGGTAAGAAAAGGAAAAAAAGAACATAATGGAAAAAAAGACAGAGAAACAAGGCTCTAAGAGACAGAGAAGAGAAAGAAAAGAAAGCAGAACAGGACTCTAGAACCTCCCCCCACCCTGCTGGTAAGAAACACGTCTTAAAGGGGACTTTTTTTTTTGAAGGGAAAAAAAGAAAGGCTGATCCCCTGGTCAACACTGCCGCCCTCATCTGTTTGTTTTCCTGCAGACTGCGTTCCAATGAGGAAACTCTGCTTTACCCCACAAGATCCACAGAAGGGGTTCCCAGCCTTATCAGCGCTAAGAGCGGCCCAAGGAACAGGGACTGCACACGGGAGAAGATGAACCCAGCGGAAGCTGCCGACTGCAGAGGTAAGGGACTGCTGCTGCTTCTTCACTGATTCAAGAGGTATGAGGAAAAAAAGGAGAATGTTGGGGGTAGGGCTATGCCTTTAATTTATGCTATTCACTGGTCCTGGGGGAGGAGTCGAGACGGAGCTCTATCACAGGTATGCTGCCATGGAGGCGCCAGGAAAGTAATCTATCCAGGGCCATCTGCGGGGGATTTATTGGGAGTTTAAGGTAGGAGCATCTATCCATATTTTTTTTTCACACTTCCAGGATGCATTTCATTGAACATAAGTGTATTTTTCAAACATTACACATTTATCTATTTCCTGGATCCAATTCTCAAGGGTAGGAGGATTGGGATGAGACCAAGCAGGAAGCTATCAACTTATGAGCCATAAAAAGTGATCTTACAATGACCACTATCTGATCGTATTCCAAGTTGTTGGGGTTTATATAACCTAGGAGACATAGAACAGGATCTGGAATCAACACAGTATTAGACAGAATTTATCACATCCTGTCCTGACATCTCCAAAATGGATAAAAGAACCAGGAGATTGAGCACATCTTGCACATTCAGAGTTTTCCTTCCTGCCTATCGCATGTAGTGTTTCTGGGGTTCAAGATGACCTATACAGGATAAAAAGTTGAGTGACTATAAGTTGGAGCCAACTAAATCAGTTGAACATTCTTAAATCCCTATATCTCCTAAAGCCACATCAATATCCATCTCTTATTTCTGCCTGCATGGAATAGGAAATTTTAAGAAGCAAATTCGATAACAATCACATGTAGACTTTAGAAATAAGGCACTTTGTGTAATTGGCTTGGACTGCACTGTCCAAAATAGAAGTTTTTAAAAAAAGGCGTTCTGAGCCAAACCTGGGATTTCAAAGCATGTCTTAATTGTAGGTACAGGAAAAAACACATACGATCCAAATTGTAATCCATACAAAGCTGTAGATATGTTTTGAGCACTCTGATGCAGTTCCACTCCGATAGAGTATCCCAGCACATTTCCACCTGGTAAATCTGGTGTACCCTTACCCTATGATACCCAATGTTGTGTGTGTGTTTTTTTGTTTTTTTAATGGGTTGCCAGTTTTTCTAGATCAGGTCAAATGTGGGATAGGTATATTGATTAAAGGGTGGAATAGAATAGGCCAAAGCCCAATAAAGGGCTGCCAATGTGAAATACTAAGTATATTATAAGAAGATATAGGCAGACCACCTTTTTCCCAGCCTGCAAGATGTTGAAGTTGGGCTGCCAAGAAATATAAGCCAGGGATTTGGTACCAATGGCACCCCTTCATAATTTAGCTATTATAAATATTTAATTTTAGCGACCAATTACCCCATATCAAATCATGAAAAATTGTAAAAAGTTTCTTAAAATATTTTTGTGGAATCAAACAGGGCGAATTGTGTAAATAATATGTTAATTGTGGCATCCATATCATTTCCAAAATATTAGCATGGCCTGCTACAGAGATTGACCAAATAAAACATATCATCTGCATACAGAGCTATGTTTACCTCTACAGAAACCTCTCAACAAAGCTGCCGAGGGCTCTATGGCTACTGAAAATAGAAGTAGTGACAATAGACACCCTTGTCTAATACCACGGGACAAAGAAAAGAAATTGAACAAATTCCCATTGACCCTAATCAAGGTCTTTGGTGACGTACAATATATAGGAGCTTGGCCCAGTTACAGAAGGTACCCCCAAAACGCTTAAGCACTTCCCACATATAATGCCATTCTATAGTATGAAACGCTTTAGTAGCATTTATAGACAGCAGAGCTCTATTTGTCAAATTATTATCAACAGGAATTTGAATATTCAAGAATGTACACTTTATATTCATAGCAGTTCAGGAATTAGGCAAAAACCCTGTTTGTTTTAGATGGATAATAGATATAATAACTTTATTTAACCTATTGGCCAATAGTGTAATATCTGTTTTGAGCAATAAAATTGGTCTATAGGAATCTGGACATAATAAATCCTTCCCTTTCTTGTGTAGGACCACAATAGTGGAGGGCAAGTGGTTAACCAAGTTCATTTCTTTAATAAGGAGGCCTTCATAGTATCTTAAACTGTTTTACCAGAAGCTATATTTACATTAATAGCTAAAAAAAAAAAAAAAAAAGATTATGGCCCTTTGTACAGAATGATTAGTGGCAGAGACCCGTTTTAACCATTTGCTCTGCAGCTCTGTCCACCTCTACAGCTTCACCCAGTGCTCACAGAAGGTACTGTTCCGATGGCAATCTGTCCCCAGCCCACACAGCAGGCTCCACTCCCAACCTTTCCCTCGCTGCCCCTGCACTCTTCGGTGGACATCTTATGGAGAGCTTGTTACAGCCTTTCCCCATGTGCCTTGTGGAGCCACCTCCTACCACCATCACCTAGACAGCCCAGTCTTAAGCCTCGTACACACGCGCAGATTTTTGGACAACGGAACATCCAACTTTTGTCCAAATTGGCTGTTGGCGGTTTTGTGTAGCGTACTGACAAGTAATCGGCCAACAAAGCCGAACGTAGTGACGCGTTATGAGCGTATAACGAGGAAGTTCAGGTGAATGTGATTTGTGAATTACAAACACAGGTTTACACCACCGAACACTTCCTGGATTCCGAGCATGCGTGTTTGCACTTCCACTTTTTGTTGGGCCAACTTCTGTACCCACGAGCCAACAATTGGGCAAAGCCTTGTTGGCCAACAAAAGTTTTCTAGCCTTGTCAGCTGACTTATGTTGGCCAACAATTGGAGATTGGCTGTTGGAGCGTGTGTACTAAAGGTCGGATCATCAGACAACAGGCTGTTGGCCAATTGTTGTATCGTGTGTACGGGCCTTTACTCTGTGGGAGATCTCTGCTGTGGATCCCATTCCGGTGCAGTCTCTCTCCCAACGGTCTTGGGTTCCCAGGGGACAGTCTCTGTCAGCTACACCTCACCAAGGGAGACCTCTCCCAGCTCTGCCCCCCCCCCCCACGCCATGCCTGGAAACTTGGATCCAGGTTATCAGGCGCTAGCTGGCTGACTGTGCCTGTCCCCTTGTCCGCTCACTTTCAGACTCCAACTTATGGGCCTTCCCTTTGATCTTCTCCAGCTGCATGTTGGTATTTGACTTGTTAGCACAGGAATTTTCCATTTGTACTAGGATATAGTATTATTGTCCTTTTGATTTAGTGGGGCAAACGGGTGTTGTTTGAGGTTTTTGGCCGGTTTAATCTACGCTTGCTGATCTCCCCTTGGAACCATTTCCTTTTGGATGCTTTTTTTTTTCTTTTTTCCTTTTGCCCAGCTTAGTGTTTTTTTCATCCTTTTTTTTACTGTTTGGCTTGCTTCAGTCCTGTTGGTAGACGTATTTGCCTTATAGCAGGTCTTATGGGCTCAGTGGCCAGGGACCTGGCTGACCCCCTTTATACTACCTGTTCTGCACAGGTCACTTGGGCTTCATTTATTTGCCAGCTTACTCATAGCTACTTTTATAGGCAGGTCTTGGACCGGGCCTCTTTGGTCCTGCAATCTTCCACCCACTTTGATCTGCCAGGTTATATTGTGATACGTTAACCATGTTTTAGAGCTGCACGATTACTCGTATTAAAATTGCGATCTCAATTCACCCCCCTGCGATCTCCATCAGGCATCACTGCGATTTTCAGTGCAGTTAATGGAGTCCGACTTGTGGGCCGTCTCAGCGCGACTTGACTGTAATTATAGAAGTCAATGCAAGTAGCCTGAAGTCTCCCCAGAAATCTTTTTCTAAAGTCAGAGGGACTTGAGTCTGGGCAGAGAGCCAAGTCAAGTTGATAAAAGAAGTAAAAAGATACCATGTTTAAAATCATCAAAGGAATGTTCTCCCGTGTATAGAAGAGTTTTTGGTTTAACCGTTTAAAGACTAAATCTTTTATGACATTTGCTGCTTACAAGAAATATACAGTATATTCTGCTAGAAAATGACTTAAAACCCCCAAACGTTATATATTTTTTTCTTTAGCAGAGACCCTAGAGAATAAGATGGCGGTTGATTCAATATTTTATGTCACACTGTATTTGCACAGCAGTCTTTCAAACGCAGTCTTTTTGGAAAAATTACCCTTTCAAAAAAAAAAAAAAAACTAAACAGTGCTGTTAGCCCAATTTTTTTTGTATATGTAACATGTTACGCCGCGAGAATTGTGAGAGAATCGTGATCTTTATTCTAAGCAAAATGATCGTGATTCTCATTTTGGCCAGAATCGTGCAGCTCTACCATGTTTCGATTTTTTTAGCTGCTTGATGTGTCTCTTTCCCTTTTTCTTTTCTCAGCTCTCCCCCCCCCCCTTTCCTACTTACCACCATCTCCAAAGTCTTGCCTCTGCCCAGTTGTATCCATGCCGATGGCTCTGGAGCTCTTATTATATGTAACATACTGGCCATTTCCTCGGTGGGAGGATTATTGGAATGACAACACTACTTCCGGCTTGATGTTTGGCTGTTTTCCCTCTCCTGCTGGTGCTTTGCAGCTACAGTGCCTTGCGAAAGTATTCGGCCCCCTTTGAACTTTGCGACCTTTTGCCACATTTCAGGCTTCAAACATAAAGATATAAAACTGTAATTTTTTGTGAAGAATTAACAACAAGTGGGACACAATCATGAAGTGGAACGAAATTTATTGGATATTTCAAACTTTTTTAACAAATAAAAAACTGAAAAATTGGGCGTGCAAAATTATTCAGCCCCTTTACTTTCAGTGCAGCAAACTCTCTCCAGAAGTTCAGTGAGGATCTCTGAATGATCCAATGTTGACCTCAATGACTAATGATGATAAATAGAATCCACCTGTGTGTAATCAAGTCTCCGTATAAATGCACCTGCACTGTGATAGTCTCAGAGGTCCGTTTGAAGCGCAGAGAGCATCATGAAGAACAAGGAACACACCAGGCAGGTCCG